>JBBMKA010000021.1:6837796-6881673 GCA_037833695.1 Sechiopsis laciniata | reverse complement strand
TACACATTTGTTTAGTTGAATTATTGCTTTTGTTAACATTTTATTAATTGAATTTAGTATGATATGTGTATACAATTGAAACAAAAACAAAAACTATAGGTTAAGACAATTTTAAATTTAATTTGAGTGATTATACTATATTCAAATGAAACAAAAACTATAGGTTAAGACAATTTTATTTAACACAATTATAGAAATCAAAATTTTATATATACATATATATATATACATAAACATAATTCAAAATTTTGTCACAAAAGAATGGATATTAATTCATATAAATAAAGAGCAAAGTAAATTTATCTGAAAAAGAAAGAATGGAAAGAAAATTTTTTAAAAAAATTAAAAAAAAAAAAAAAAAGAAAAAAAAAGTGGCCTGGGCAGCAATTTCCAAATATTCCTCCCAAAAAAATTAAATCTCACAACTCACAATGTGTGAAGTATGAGATTGGAACAAGTTTATAGGGTCATTTATTGTAATACTTTATCTAAATTTTAAATGCAATTTGATGACATTGAAAGTTTCCAATAAAAGTCAATAGATAAGTATAACGTGATAAGTTTATAGTAAGTTTTTTTTTCTTTGTTTGATAAATACACTTTTAACATTTTTATTTCCCTTTTTTTAGTGGTTGGATGTTGGATAGGACAAAATAGTTTTGTTTCACTCACAATATAAAACTATAACTTTGAAACAAATAATTCAAGCCAAGTTCGAATGAAACTCCAAAAATAAATGCACACATTACTTGATCATTATCTTTTGTATTGGACAAATTTGGCTTCTAAATATCTAAAATGGTATAAAAGCTAAAGCATGTAATATTTATATATTTGAGATGGGAGTAGGTTTGAAACTTTCTTTTTATATTGTATGCATAAATTGAACAATATAACTTTTCTTTCACCCATTTCTGGCAGGTTTGAAACTTTTTTTTTACATTATATACATAAATTAAACATTTTTTTTTTCTTTCACCCCATTATTGCCCCTTACTGCTATCCAAAGTAGGAAATCCCCACCACCATAGGTAAATTTAACACTATAGTTGAATGCTCGAATTCTATGTGATTTTAGGGAAGATAACTAAAAGGTTACATTATAAGTTTAGTACGTTTGGTGTCAATTTTGTATTTAATAAATGTATGAAATTTATAAAATGTTAAAAGTCGTGTATTCATTTAAAAAAAAAAGAAGTAAATTGATTGATTTATTGGATGTAAAATTAAATTTTATGTACATTATTACAATTGGAGGTGTGAGAATTTAAACACATTTGAATATAGATTGATACTGTTGAGTTACTGTTTTGTTTGTAATTGGGTATCCACTAAACTTTATGTTCAATTAAATTACAAAATTTTAATTCTTTGTGTTAATAATTTCGTGCATTTAAGCTAACAAAGAGCAACAATTCAAATAGTATAAGTGTATAACTATTTTATAAGTATATATTCACATCATTGACCTGTTATTTTTGTTGACGAGTTTGAATCTAACACCCATTGTTGCTGAATTAAAAAAAAATTATATATATAGGACAAAACCTATTAAATATAAAATTGATAATTTAGAAACTTGAAAATTTATGAATTAATTGGCATAAAACTTTTTCTTTTTAAAAAATCGATATAAATCTGAACTTTTAAAATACATTTAAAGCCATCATGAGCAAAAAAATCTATTGAATATAAAACTAGAGATTTTTTTTTTTTTTTTGAGATTACAGCGAATTAGAGTGGGAGAATTGAACGCATGCTTGATGGATATATATTAATGCTTCTAAACTAGCATAAGAGATTAACTAAATTGGTATATATATATATATATATATATATATATATACTTTTTTTTAAAAAATCGATATAAATTTCAACATCTACAAATTTATTAAATATATTTTTTAAAAATTTAATACCTTTTTTTTTTTTGAGATGTTAAAATGTAATACTAAAATAGATACAAAATAGAAAATTAAACATTAATAAAGTAAAAGAAATGGAAAGAAAGAGAAAAAGCAACGAACGAGGTAAGAAAATAAATCTTCGAAGTATAAACCTCGCAAACCATTGAAGAACTTCAGCGTACCGTTGTCAAACAATTCTTGGCAAGAAAAAGCGACTGATCTCGATCAATTCTCAATTTCCAGTTTCCAAATTCCACCAGAATCGTAAATCGTAATTGTCGATTCAACAACGATCAAGGTACGAACGGTTCAAATCACAGACTCGTTGACTGCAATTCGTCATCGCATTCACACATTCCATCTTTCTTGTTCTTGTTCAATCTCACAACCATTGCACTTTTTACGGTTAATTTCTTTGCGTTTGTGTTTGCGGTTGTTCTTTTTCTCTGCAGGATCGTCGCCGGAGATTTTGATCGGAACTGTTGTGAGAAATTGTGTATTTTCTCGCGGAATGCTTTCTTAAATGGCTGAGAGCAGGAGAGATGTTCCCACTCAACATCTAGGTTAGGTTTCGGCTTGATTCTTGTTGTTATATGGATGCTGCTAACTTCTTTACGTTTTTTTACTGTTCATTCGTTTGTTTGACATCTGAATTTTCTTCTGTGTTGTGTTGTTGAACTGTATTGTGTTTGATTATTAGCTGCATGCTCGTATTTCATAGTCTTATTATTACGATTTGAGCATTTTTGTTTGAAGTTTCTTAATCGAATGAGCGGCTCCTCTTTGGAGTTCTTGCCATTGCTATCTATTGGTTGACTAGTGTTCAGCATTGTGCATGTGCTTTCTTGATTGCTCTTACTTGAAACTTGTAGAAAGAAACCTCTCAAGTTTTTGTTAATTATATAAAAGTATAATTGTTATGTGATGAGGCCATTTTTATGGACTAGAGTTTCGGATCTGGGTATGAAAATTTAGAAAGTATAATTACCAAAGGCATTATTGTTAGAAACTGAACTGGAACAATGAAACTTAGCTGAATCAAAAGTTACTCAGATTTCTCCAGTTTCTGGAACAATGTATTTTTTTTTTTAATGAAGATGCCTACGGATTTTGTATTCTTAATAAAAACAAAAAGTAATTTATCTTCTTTTAAGTTTTTCTTGGCCATTTTAATTCTTTAATCTTGTACATCTTTCCTATTTTAAAATTTTGGCAGATCTAGTACAAATATTACAGGAAGCACAGAATAGGTGGCTTCGGCCAGCTGAACTTTGTGAAATTCTTCGAAACTACAGAAAGTTTCAACTAACACCTGATCCTCCAGTTCGGCCACCAGGTTAACTTTTTCTTTTTTTTTTGCCTTAGTATTTTATTCCAGTATGGTATAGCTGCTCTGCATTTGGATATGAGTCGACAACTGTCGTATGAAAATGCTGGTCATTAAATTCTTAGGTATTTTATTTTCTAGTCACTGACTCACTGCAATTCTATGTCATCTAGGGCTTAAATTGTTTTACACTATTTGCAGTGTAAACGCCATTCAACGAATACATGTTTTTTCTTTCAAAGAAAGAGTTTAAATAAGATTACATTTGCCGCAATCTATTTGTCAAAAGAAAAGAAATTCTTGGGAATTGGGATGAAGTTAGGCGGCCTAAAACCTCCTGATTAGAATGGTTATTTTTTGCTAAACTTTTGAATAAGTAGGACACCAAACAGTATGGACATGCATTATTCACAATGCTAGTCCTTTCCTTTTGATTACGAAATGTTTCTCTTTAGGATTTTGTTTGCTTCAATGCTGCTTGCTCAAGTATTGCTTAGATGAGAGGCTGCTTAAGTATTCTCCTTTAAAGAATTGTTCTTCCCAGTTGTTTTTTTTGTTAGATTTCTGCACGTAAACAATGTAGCTTAATACTCTTCACTTACAGCTGGATCCTTGTTCCTTTTCAATCGGAAAGCACTTAGATGTTTTCGTAAAGATGGTCATAGATGGAGGAAGAAGAAAGATGGAAAAGCTGTTAAAGAAGCTCATGAAAAGTTGAAGGTGTGCTGTTCAATATGTTGGTTGTAAGTCAACTTTTTCCCCTTTGGTGATGGCTTATGAGTAATGGGGGGCTCTTGAACATGTAGAGTTTTCAGGTCATGGACATTTTTTGATTTATTCAATTCTTGTTTACACAAATTTTTTTCTTGATTTGTAGAAGCTGGAGTAGTAAAAAGTTTTTTTTTTTTTTTAAGGAACAAGAATTTCTCATTGATAATTGAAAAGCTACAATCTTAAGACTCCTCTTTGGAGTTTTAACTACTAAACCCCCTATATTAAATTATGTTCTAATTGAATAAATTTACCGAAAGGTTTCCGAACATGAATCTCAAAAAACAAGCGTTCGTGAACCATCATGGGTTGACTTAGTGGTCACTGATTAAGAGGGTCTTGAGAAACTAAGAGGTTATAGGTTCCATACATGGTGGTTACCTGCTTACGAATTAATTTTTTATGAATTTTCTTGACAACCAAATATTATAGGGAGATAGTTGTCGTGTGAGAATAGTCGAGGTGCACGTAAACTAGTCCAGACACTCACAGATATCAAAAAAAAAAAAAAACAATTGCTAGTGAAAGCTTTAAGATAGCAGTCCAAGAAGCAGCATTAGTCTTTATTTATTTATTTTGAATAAGATTGGAACTTTTCATTGATTAATGAAGAAGAAAAAAAATGCTCAAGAATACCAATTCTGCATGTCTCAAAAGAGTGAAAAGAACAAAGAGGAAAGGAAAATTAATTCTATTCTTGTATGTAGGAGGGAAGAGTGGATGTTCTGCAATGTTACTATGCTCATGGTGAGGACAATAAAAACTTTCAGCGTCGAAGTTATTGGATGCTTGATGGGTGAGTTTTGCTTGTCTTCTTTCCATCCTTTTTTCCTGGTTTTATATACATTTGAGGTTTTGGATTATGGTAGAACTCTTTCATTTGATTTAGGAGGAGGTGGATCACATTCCCATTCTTGAGTGACTCTTTTATGCTCTCTCTCTCTCTCTCTCTCTCTCTCTCTCTCTCTCTCTCTCTATGAGAGTTTGGAAGGGTCGCCCTTTGGTGGTGAACATCAAGAGGGTGAGAACAATGAAATAGTAATAAAATAATAGGTTTTTTTGCGGGTAGAGAGTGATCTAGTGAGGAGGTTTGGTCCCTAGTTAGGTTTGATGCATCTCTTTGCGCTTTGGTTGCTAACGAGTTCTGTCATTTTTTTTTCATGCCTTTTGTTTTCTTTCATGTTTCTCAATAAAGTGTTTTCCTTATTAAATGAAAAAAAAAAGAAAAAGAAAATCATTTGGTTTTGGGGACTTGTTCATATGTAAAGATTTTCTTATGCTGTCACTAGGTTCTGAAGAAATTTCTTTTTAAAATTAATTAATAAGTAGTCATTCACATTGTTTTGCCTTCTTTATCATTCACCTGTTACTTTTTTCAGGCAATTTGAGCATATTGCCCTTGTGCATTACAGAGATGTTAAGGAGGTATTATGTTTGTCTATTTTTTTCCCGCCCATTCGTACTTCTCTGTCGTTTAAGGGTAAAATTGTGACTAATGAGCCTTGTGATGGTGCTCATAACTCGAGGGAAAGCACATTCTCTGATCAGTACCTTTTTTCCTTCTGCATATTTTGAAATTCAATTTAGATTATTTTTTTAAAAAAAGAAAAGAAAAGAAATTGAGCTTTTCTTGAGACTGAAACCTATTGCATCCTAAAATTCATAGAGGAAGTGTAATTTCGTTTTCTAACATTGAACAAGGGGCCGAATAGGTTGACCCCAAATTTTTAACTGTTTCATTTATTTTAAATTCTTTTTTTAAATCCCAAAATTTATTTTTATTTTATTGATCAAGTTAAGAGTAAAAAAGTAAAGTAGTATTTCTAAGTTACAGATATGCAGAAGGATGAGCATAGAAGACTACATGGAGAAAACTACTAGGGGGGAAACACCAATAACTATTTAGAACTTCTGAGGACTTATATAAGCTAGCAATGGACTTATATAAGTCAGGAGAAGTGTTAATTGATATAATTAAATTTACTCCCACTCATCAGCTTAAGCTTTTGGTGGGTTAATTGGTGATTTAACATGATTCAACAACTAGTATATGTGAGTTATTTACTAATTATGTCCACTCTTGAAACTTAGATTACACCTCAAATAAGATGTGGGAATGACTCTGGAGTCTCTTCTGATGTTCGTCATGTGTTTAAATCCAGCATGCCGCCTCCATCTTTGCCTGCTGGTGATGTTCCAGGTAAAAATATTACATAATGTTGTATTTTAATTCTTCCACTAAAAAAAAAAAAAAAATTGTCACTAATGTTTCTAAAAGAAGGCTAAAATTATCTGTCCATGGTCTACAGCTGCCCCCTAGATTAGTGGTGGCAGACCCCGATCCTTGGTTATCAAACAAAAAAATTTCTATGACCATCATTAGTTTGAATATTGGAGCCAGAGTACTGATCTTATTAAATTTCTGGCCCAAGTAATATCATTTTTCTTTGAAAATTCACCGTTATAGTTGTTTGAGCGTCCCGAGAAAATTATTCTTGTAGTGTTTAATGATATTTACCTTCTCTAATTTGTGTCACTGGTGTAAGAGATGGGAAGTAACTTGACCATATTTTGTTCTTTCTTTTGTTGTTTAAGCTGCTGAAAACTTTTGATCAAGCTATGCTTTCTCTTAGAAATCTAAAGAACATTTTCTTTATGCTCTGCCATGGAGCACTTCAAGAAGAAAGCTAAGGTCCGCTTAAATCCTAGAAGTTATGCTAGGGGAAGTTTTGGTTGAAAGGAATAAGATCTTCCAAGGTTTGGTTAGGGATTGTACTGTTGTGAGGGAGATCGACATTTTGTATCCTCCTGTTGGAGTTCTCTTAACAGGCTTGTCATAATTCTATGACTTCTATCAATTGGAAGAACTCTTGGCAATCTTGAACCTGTGCTAAGTTCAATGAGATGTTGTCCTGTTCCACGTTGAAAGAAAAGTTACATAGCCTTGTTTCTTATTTAAAAAAAGTTCATACTTATGATTTATAATTAAGTTTTCCTGCAGAAACTTCTTCCTCTATTGAACAAAAAAATTGCAGTCATATATTCAAACAAATTTCTATCTCGTATTTGTGATGAGGTATTCTCAAAAAACCCTTTATTGCTAAATACCTGGATCAATTCCTATAGAAGTTTTGTAATTACATTTTTTTTGTTGCTTGTTGGTTTATCATGCTTAGATTTACGCTAGGGATAGAAGATGACCAATCATTTTGGTTTATGGTCAAGTTGTCTTATTGGTTTATTTCTGTTTTTGGTTTGAGATGGTTCAGGATCATCTGATTTGTATGGACAAGAAATTGTGATTATTCAATCTGGCATAACTGATTCCAGTACGCATATGTTAGCGGATGCTACATTGGCTTCTAATGGCTTAGTGGAAAATATGGGAAATCGTGAACATGGCTTGATTGCAGATGCAGCAGTACCTGAAACGAAAGCAATTTCTCAGGGAATTGTTCAGGTGTGTTGATTGCAGTTTAGGGTCAACATTTTTTGTGACTTGGGTTTGTGAAATTACTCAGATAATGTCGTTAGTCTCTATAGCTAAGCAGAACATGTGAACCTGTATTGAAGTGATACATTATTTTTTGCCTACTAGACACACATACACATTGATGTGGTACATTCTATGTGGCATGTGTACTGATTTTCAGGTGGTAGATAACTCTTGTGTTCAGTTAGAAAAGACACCCATGGATAATTTGAACCATGAAGGTTTTGGAGTACTCAGTAAACTTGACAGTTTCGGCAGATGGATAGATAAGGAAATTGGAAGACATTGCGATGATTCTTTGTTGACTTTGGACTCTGGTAATTATTGGGGCACACTGGATGCTGGAAACGACGAGAAGGAAGTGCCCAGTTTATCGCATCACATGCAGCTGAATGTTGATTCACTGGGGCCGTCTCTTTCCCAAGAACAGTTATTCAGTATTTTCGACTTCTCCCCAGATTGGACATATTCTGGGAATGTAACAAAGGTATTTGACTATTTTATGACACGTTCTTTTCCCCTTAGATTCAATAAGGCTGGGTATTTGATGTTTGCCTTTTTTTTTTTTTTTTTAATGAATGAAGGTCCTATTAGTTGGCTCGTTCTTGGGAAGCAAATATTTTTCTGTAGAAACTCAATGGGGATGCATGTTTGGTGAAGTTGAGGTTTCTGCAGAAGTTCTGACAAACAATGTACTTCGATGTCAAACTCCTCCTTTGCATACTTCTGGGCGTATTCCATTCTACGTGACATGCCGTAATAGGCTAGCCTGCAGTGAGGTGAGAGAGTTTGAATATCGTGAAAAGTCACCAATCCTTTCAGTGCCTAGTGCTATCAAATGTGCACCAAAAGATGAAGTATGGTATCAAGTACGTCTGACGAGGTTATTGAATTTAGATTTAGAGGAAAAGTGGTTGAATTGCTCTATTAGAAAATGTGAGAAATGCCAAATCATAGGTTTGATAAACTCATCCAGATATGACATTGCAAATTGGAGAATGATAGAGGGGATTCCTGTTCCACTTAAAACTGATGGAATGAACCCTATGGATTTTATGACTCAAACTTTGTTGGAGGAAAAACTTTGTAAGTGGCTAGCATGGAAGGTTCATGAAGATGAAGGTACTATGGGAACGCATGTTTTGGATGATGAGGGCCTAGGTGTCATACATTTGGCTGCTGCTCTTGGTTATGTGTGGGCCATGGGACCCATAATTGCTTCTGGGGTCAGTCCTAACTTCAGAGATTCAAATGGAAGGACAGCTCTTCACTGGGCGTCTTACTTTGGGAGGTTAGATTCCCGTCTTTAATTTTTAAGTTTTAGTCGCATGCTTTGTTCTTGATACCTCAAATAATAGGCTAATGACCAAAAGCTTACGTGTTTCGAATCCCCCACTCCTAAATGTTGTTGATCTCACAAAAGTTATCTGCTTTGTTCTCCTTTATCTAGATTCTTGAGGAGTTGCGCTTGTTTCTGTTCCAATTTTTCTCTTTGTTTTAATTCTGATTCTGGCTGTCATTTTGTCCTCTGATCCCAGGGAAGAAACCATCACTACACTGGTTAGGTTAGGCGTTTCTCCTGGTGCCGTGGACGATCCAACTTCGGGTTTTCCAGGAGGACAAACTGCTGCTGATTTAGCATCAAGTAGAGGGCATAAGGGAATTGCTGGGTATTTGGCTGAAGCTGATCTTTCAATACGTTTGAATTCTTTGACTTATGGTGAAAATGTTAAAGACAATGTCAAAGAAAATATTAACGTTGATGAGACTATTCAGACTGCAGATCTGTTATCATCGCAATTGGAAGAACATGAACTCCTTTCCCTGAAGGGCTCTCTCGCTGCTCTCAGGAAGTCCGTTCACGCTGCTGCCTTAATCCATGCCGATTTCCGTGCTCGCTCATTTCGTCATAAACAATTAATGGAAAGTGACAAAGAGATGATGCATAAAGATTCAGTTGACCTAGTAGCTCTTGGAATTTTAAACAAGACTGAAAAAACTCACTATGAGGATTATTTACACGTTGCAGCTGTGAGGATACAACAAAATTATCGTGGCTGGAAGAGAAGAAAAGAGTTTTTGAAGATAAGAAACCGAATCGTAAAAATCCAGGTACTTGTGTAATTGTACCTCATTCATTAAATTATGCTACTGGGAGTTATATTGGGAATATTAGTTGTAGCATTCTCTTAGTTATTTAGATGGTTTGTTTGAGTGGAGTGGGTTTGCTAAGGTAGTTAGGTAATTTGGGGACTAGGCTATTGTCATAGATAGCCTGCTCGAAGGATTGACTTTTAAATATTGTGACAAGATTTTGTCCCCAAGAGGTGGTGCGATGGTTGAAGGCTTGGACATTGAAAGTAGGTTTCCCTTAATGTCCCAGATTCGAGATCCACTTGTGACATTAATTTATAGATATCTTCCGTGTCTTCATTCTGATATGATCCAGAATCTAGATGATATCAAAAATAAAAGAATACAAGATAAACCAAAATTTGATAGGTCTTGGAACCTCCCACTCTCAAGAGAATACTCTCTATGAGTCCTACAAGATAATCACTCAATAATATACTCAATATTTTGGATGGCTAAACCCTACCCTAACCCTCTTTATTTATAATAAAATACCCTAACTTGCTCCCCAAGTAATTGTTAACATACCCTTATATTATTCATATTTCTACTAAGACCCAACCCTATCACATTCCTTCGATGTCTCCCGATTCCTAGTTTAGGGACGGACGTGGTTACCTCAGTTATAGTAGAGCGAAACTCTAATCTCCCGGTTTCCAAAAAAATATATATTGTGATACGATTTTTATTAACCATTATAGGTCGTGTGTTAATCTATAGTAGTCACCTACATAAACATTAATTTCTTATGAATTTCCTTAACATCCAACTATTGTAGTGTCAAATGATATATCTCGTAAAAATAGTTAAGGTATGTGTAAACTAGTTCCAATACTCACTTATATAAAATAAAGTAATACAATTTTTATTTATTTTCTTAAGATCGAGATCCACAAAGTAATACAATTTTTATTTAGGGGATTTTGTATGTATAACAAAAAAGGCAAGTATTTTCATCTATAGTACAAAATCAAAACTAATTCATTTATAATAGAAAATCCAAATTAAATTCTATCACTGATTTAGTTCTACATTCTATCACTGATAGAAAATTATGTTCTATCACTGGTTGAGTTGTATCATTGATAGAATTCAATCACTGGTAGACTCATTCTATCATTGGTTGAATTCTATCACTGATAGAAAATCATGTGCTATTGATGAATTAATTTAAAAATTGTGTTGCAAATATAATACAAGAAGTAGAATGTACTGCTGAGGTAAATTTCCTTTTATTTATTTTCTCAAGTCCGAGATCCTAACGTGTGCTTGAAATGTTGGATTCAGGCTCATGTGAGAGGATATCAAGTTCGTAAACTGTACAGAAAGGTCATTTGGTGTGTGAGTATTGTAGAAAAGGCGATTCTGCGTTGGAGGAGGAAAAGAGTTGGTTTGCGAGGGTTCAAGGCTGAAAGAGCAACTGGAGAAGTTGCTACCCCTCAACAAGAAAAAAGTGATGAATATGAGTTTCTACGAATAGGGCGTCAGCTTAAATATGCTGATGTTGAAAAGGCTCTATCTAGAGTCAAGTCCATGGCTCGTTCTCCAGAGGCTCGCCATCAGTATATGAGATTGGTAGCACAGTTTGACAATTTTAAGGTAACCTCAATTACTACTTTTTTTTTTTTACTTACTCTCTACCACTTTTTTCCATTCCTTAACCTATCTGTGAAAAATAAACCAGCAAAAAAATTAGGACTGTTTTTCTCTATGTTATAAGTTGTTTTCTTCTCAAAATTTGTGGTTTTTATCGAGTAAAAGCACTTTATAGCACAACAAACCTAAGAGTGTCGGTGTGTTGGTTACACCAGCATTATTTAGAATTATGCCAAGCACACTCTTAATGGTAGGGGTTTTAAAGTTTGTGAAGGGATTTGAACTCTTTAGGTCCCTGTTAACCATTTGTTTTTATACTTTTATGTTTCATTTTTCTCAAATTTCAAAAACGAAAACAAATTTATATAGATTCATCTTTCTTTCAAATTTCTATGGTAAAATAGATGTTATCTTTTTGATAACGTCAAAATAAAATTTCAAAAACGAAAACAAACTTATGTGGTAAAATAAATACGATGTTGTATCTAAGCTTAAATTTTAAAAATAAAAAACTAAAACAAATTAAATTTCAAAAATAAAAAACTAAAACAAAATAGTTATGAGACAGCCTAAGTTATCCTATCAATCTCCAACACCAATTCAGTTTGAACTCCAAGCATTATGACAGATGTTTGTAGAAAGTGTTTAAGTTGAAGTATTAATTATAAAATCCCTTGAAAAAGGTTCTTTTGATTAGTTAAAAGCTGTTTCATTGGGTTTATACAATGATACAAAAAAAAAAAACGTCTTTTTTTTCTTTCGGGTAGATGTCTTGATCACTTACACGTACTCTTGTTGAAATGTTCTTTATAAAAGAAGTGAGAGGAAAGACCTTGGGGGTAGATTTTGATAATTTGTTGAATGGGCAGATCAATGACGAAAAAACTAGAGATTCAAATCATGTTGGGAGTTCACAAGAAATCCGCAAGGAAAAGCAAGTGCCTTCATTTCCAGATGATCAATAGCTATTCTGGCGTCAGGTTACAGCCTACATCTGTAAATATCCTTTTAGCTTCGTAGGATTTATAAGATTCATATACAAATATAAATTGCAAAAGAAGGAAAGATTTATTTTCCCATCTTTTTTAATAGACATGTAAATCACTCCCGTTTTTCCCCCTTTTTTGGGAGGAAATGTTGTCGTAGGGCAAGGTTCTGTAAAAAAAAGGTTTGGATAGATCAGTTCATACATTTGAATTTTATTTGAGAACAAACATACGGGTAGTTATTTGACCATTATTTACACAAATCTCCCGTAAGAGAGAGGTGATAAACATACAAACTTTGATAGGGCATAGCCTTTTACACAGCAGCAAAACGCAAGTAATCCTTCTTCGAAGGAAGATCCACAGTTTCAAAGCCTTGTGGGAACATTTTCTTGGCCTCCTCATTGCTCACATTTGGTGGAATTACGCACTTTTCGCCCGGCTTCCAGTTCACTGGAGTGCAAACATTGCCCTTTGCAGCCTTCTGCAATGACTCCAACACCCTCACCACTTCATCCATGTTCCTCCCTGTGCTCCCTGGGTACAGGAAGCTCAGCTTCACCTTCTTGTCCGGTCCGATTATGTGCAGTGCTCGCGATGGCACCGGGTTTCCGGACGAATCCTTCAAGTCGGGATCCACCATGTTCAGCTCCTTGATCATCTCCCTCTTCGGGTCTGCCAGTATTGGGTACGTCACTTTCTTTCCTTTCTGCAACCATATTTGATTACCAAAATCACTATTGAAACCATGTGAATGTTTGTTCTCGTAAATTTAATTTTTGTTCGCATAATCACATTTCTCCAAAACTACCTTTTCCCCATAATCATATTCATTATTTTATTTTCCCTAAATATTCAACCATAATTCATAATCACTCTCTATAATCATTTTCTTTCTTTTTCTCTCCTAATTCTCATCCTCCCCATAACTTCTCTGTCCACTAAAAGTAAAGCACAAGTCCACAAAAAAAAAAAAAAAAAAAAATCCTGCTTATCTCTAAGCATCTCAGAAAGAAACATTTAGAAAAGAAAGACATTAAACAAAAACTCACACTGTAAGCTTCGATATCCTTAATCCAATCGGAATGAGATCGAACATCGTCGCAAGACAATCCTACAAGCTTGACACCCCTTCGTTCAAACTCCTCTGCTTGAGCAGCCATCATCCCCAGCTCCGTGGTACAAACCGGAGTGAAATCACCTGCAAGTGCAAGCAACAGTGTTCATAAACAAATTAAATAGCAAATTCAACAGAAAAAACACACAAAGCCAAAACCAAAACCAAATTAAGAGTAGCACCTGGATGAGAGAAGATGATAGCCCAGCTGCCATCGATATAGTCATGCAAACTAATCTTCCCATGAGTGCTATCAGCTTTAATATTCGGCACTGTATCGCCGATTGTAAGCCCTGGCATTGTTTTTTCCTTTCTTTCCTACACAAATTAAAGTGGGTAATTTTAATATGCCTCAAATTTGAAGCAAGTCTTCTCTTATTTATACATTTTCTTGGCTTGCTGCATGAACTCAACGTGGCGATTGTCGTGTCTATTCATGGGGAATTGCATGCATTTTTACCTAAATTATCTTACCAACTTAGAAAAAAATAATAATAAATAATAGTGTACCAATTCGTCTATTTCCACATACAGCCACGTCAATGTTCCATTTTTCTACCCTTTTTAATTTTTGAAACCAACACCAAGTGTCACGTAATGCACTGCAGCGAACATGGCTTGGCGTGGAGTATTTTTTTTTACCTTGTTTTGTTGGTTCGACCCACAAAAAGAAAACGATCTTGAAGTTTCATATTATATGATATTGTAGTATGTTAAACTCGTCCATTCAATAAAGAGGTGAAGTTGAGATTGAATTCATCATTGGTGTGTCAAAATTCGATAACCATTTTGTTTTTTTGTTTTTAAAATTTAAGCTTACAAACAATTACAAAACGAAACTAAAATTTAAAAACAAAAAAAAGTAACTTCCAAAAACTTATTTTTGTTTTTGAAAGTTGGTTAGCATCTACATACTTTCTCTTAAGGAAATATGGATATATTGTACGAAAGGTAGAACATAACGTAGGAAGTTTGAGTAAAAATAGGCTTAAATTTCAAAAATTGAAAATAAAAAATCAAATGATTACTAAACAGGGTCATATAGATTTGTCGTTATTTCACTCGTAAGTCCTTTAGCTTTCTCCGATATTCTTTCAATTGCAAGATTTACTTCCTAAGATATTGAGCATGAATGATAACTAATAAGTAGGTTTCAATATCTAAATTTGTTAAGAGAGACATGATGTAAACAAGGTTTTCTAATACAAAAAGGGACTGAGAAGTTCAAACATGCAATCTCATGATAAAAAAATGCATACTAATTATCACTAAGCTAACCCACAAACATAGAATATGTTTTCCAAATTAACCTTCCAATTTATTTTCATCAAATGTGAGAAAATAATGGGCCCTGCTATTCCATGGGCCAAACTCATCGAACCCCAAAAGGCCCATCTCAAAATCCGGGTCACATTCAAAGGATCCTAATCAAAACCCGTAACCCGCAAATCTATGGAGAGCTCAAGAGCTGAAAACATTTTCACAGTTCTTGATAAAAGCGATCGCATCCGATCTCTATTTGGACGGTCGAGATTCGAGCCCAAGACACTTCAGATGATCGTGGCCGTCCATTTTATCAAATCGGTCCGTCCTCGTCGTCTAAATGCTACACTAGACACTGCGTTTGGTAACACGGCTCCATTAGACCTAGGGCTTCAAAATCTCTTCCCTGAAGGACTTTGCTGTTCATTCAACTGAGCGATCAAAAGCTTCAATTGTTTGGATTTTTCTTTAATTTTACTAATTTCGTTAGGTTTTTGCGGCAAAGGGAAAAAAAATCGGAGTTTGGATCTTTATCGAGGTATTTATAGAAAATTTTTATTGTTCTGATCATCTTGTTTTTTGGTTTTTATCTTTTTGCATTCTGTTCTTTTTGGTTCGAAATTCATTTGTTGGTTTCTTTATTTTCCCTATTTGTCTTTTTCTTTTCCATTCTTCTGTTTCTGTAAAGATTATTGGAAAATTTTCGAAAAATGAATGGAAGAAACAAGTTTGGAGGTTCTTTTTTGTTTTGTGAAATTATTAGAAATGTTAATTTAGTGTATCACGGATCCTTGGGTTTCATTCTCTTGGCCAACTGAATAAATTTGGGGTCGAAATGGAATTTCTGTTTGTCCCAAGGGCGGTTAAAGCATGTTCATTTTGAAGTTTCAAGTTCTAAGTTGACAATTAAGTTTAATTGTAAAATTCCTTCTTGTCTCTTCGTCCCAGCCTTAGGACTGGCACGTGTATGTAGCGGGGCGAAGTTTTGGTTTTAGTTATAAAATATGGAATTTTTGTTCTCTATTTTTTACTTAGCTATATTGGTTTCTTATTCTCCAATGGGTAGGAAAGATGCTATCCTATCTGTGTTGATTGAATGCTGACTTGTTTTTTGATCAATTTTTTGTATTCATTATGAAGTCATGGAAACTGGGGACTCAGCTCCCCCTTCTCTTGGTCCTCGTTATGCACCCGACGACCCTACCCTTCCCAAACCTTGGAAGGGATTGATTGATGGGAGCACTGGACTGTTATACTACTGGAACCCTGAAACCAACATCACGCAGTATGAAAAACCAGTCTCTTTGACACCACCGTTACCGCTCGGTCCTCCTCCAAGTGGTTCTACTTCCAAGCCTACTTTCATTTCGGAGGGTCATTCAGTGCCATCGAATGGCACATTAACACCTCATGTACAGCAAAATCATCATGTTTCTCAACAAGAAGGGCAATCAAACAGCTATCTTTCTCAACAACCTGGACATCTGGTGTCACAACAGCACAGTTCTGTTGCAAGTCAGGTAACTGTTAGTCACCATCCTAGTGTGCAAATGGTACCGGATGGGCGACAACATAGCTTGCAACCAAGCCAGTTTACGCAACAACAGGGGCCATTTGGAATGTCTTCACAGCATCTTGGACAACAGCAGGTAATGCATCAAGGCCAGAAAATGGTACATGGAAGTCAACAAATACCTCAGCATACCAACCAGCAACCTTTGCAGAATCCAGGACAGCAAATACCACATCCGTCAATCCAGAATTTAGAACAGCCAAACATGCAAAATCAAACTCCATTAGTTGGCCCACCTCAAGGTTCGCAATACGGTCAGCAGCAGCTTCAGTATATGGGTTACCAGCAAAGCGCACATCCAAGTGTGCAGCAAAATTCGCAGAAGCAAGTTCAACACAGCCCTTTAGGTCAATCATTTAGTAATCACCTTGAGCAGAAGTCAGCTTTTCTGAAGAGAGAGGAGGATAATATCCAGTCAGGAAACCAAGTTGCATTTTCTTCTTCACAGTTTCAACAAAGTGGTGGTACATCATCTACTCACAATCTTCATCCAGGAACCAATTCTTCTCAAATGCAGCAATACAGTTTACCTTCCGATCAAGCACGGAAATTTGGTGGTTCTCCAGGAAACATGCAACAGCAGCATCCTATGGTTCAATTGCAGCACGCAGGTACCGAATTGCCTCCTCGCCAACATCATTCTAGATTTCAAGATCAAATGGGCCCAGCTGTGATGCAGGGGAAGCAAGCTGGTGCTGAAAACTTGCCAAGCAGAGGTGGAAATGAGTATTACTTTGGCAGGAATGAGGGGCCTGGGATTGGTCCACATCAACCAAGGCTTGCAGCAATACCAATGGCAAGGAGCCAGCAGGTTCTTCATTTTTTCCTCTACTTGTAATTCTTCCAAGTTCAAGATTTTTTGGACATTTTTCAAGTAAGATACAAATATCAGGGATGGTTTTTTTTTCTATGACAGATGGTGCTTGTTAATTTTTTTTTAAAAAATGACTGCTATTCTTGGGAGACTAACATTTAAGATATGTAGTTAAATACTGTAAACTTTTATGAAGGTTGTGCGTGGAACTGGATTAATAAAGAAATTGATAGAAAACTTTTATGGAGAAACATGAAAGAGTACAGGAGGGAATGTTAGGAGAAAGTTTGTATCAATTTTCTTTGTATTTTGGTTCTCTATGATATAGTTTTTTCATTTATCATATGAAAATGTCCCTTTTTTCAGGACACGAGGATGAGTAGTGGCCCATTTGCAAGTCTGGCACCCAGCCATCCTAGTGGGACTAACTTTGCAGCTGGGAACTCGCATAATATGTATAGCCATGGATCTGGTGGTCCATCATTGTCAAATAATGCTTTGATGGGCCCTTCTCATGTTGGAGCTTCAGATATTATTAATATGTCACCTGTTGAATTTTATCGTAAACAGCATGAAGTAACTGCTACGGTTTGTATTTCAGCATGCTGATCTTATCTTTTCCAATTATGTTAGGGTTGTGAATGCTATAGGGTGTTATAATTGTTTCACTGACTACCTATCATGCTGGGAATATTCTGTGGGAGGATCAGTGTGAAAATTCTGAGCTTATGTAGTTCAATGGAAGTTGAAACATCACAAATTGGAAATGTTATTTGTGTTAACTGACTTTGTTTCATTAGATGTGTACTGTTGGTTCAGTCTATATAGCTTGTTAAACTACTTTTATTTTATGTATAAATGACCAGTTCAATTGATTTTGTAGGGTGATAATGTTCCAGCTCCATTCATGACATTTGAGGCTACTGGCTTCCCTCCGGAGATACTGAGAGAGGCAAGTTTCATGGTTGCTCAAACTTCTTTCAATTGAGTGGTGGGAATAAAGAAAATCCATGATCTTGGTTACTCCTTTCTTCTGTTATTAATGTAGTTTTTACTTATGAGTTCTCAATTGTCGCAGGTGCGATATCTGCTCCGGAGGAGGAGCATATGTCGTACGCTGCAATGCTATTGCTACACTTGCACATGCAACAATCCATTGATTTTTGGAGGCTGCAAAATGGATGGTCGGAGCCTTTCTAGTGCATCTTTTAGTAGAGTGTTGGCCCTTTGACCAAATTACACCTGATGTGACTGAGATGTCATGCTTATTGCCTCTGCTTAATATGTCTTTATTGCCATCTTTTGAAAACCTCGAGTTGCTTCTGTAAGCAACTAATCTATGGGTTTTTTGTGCTATTTCATTTATGCTATTATAGAACACTGTACTTTTGTAATGTATTTCACTCTTGAGTGTCTTTGGCATGTTTTAAACTGTTCTCTGAGTCTGTATTTCCATGTTTGTGCCTCAGATGCATTCTGCTGGTTTTTCATCTCCTACACCAATTCAAGCTCAAACATGGCCGATTGCTCTGCAAAGTAGGGACATAGTTGCAATTGCTAAAACGGGGTCTGGAAAAACTTTGGGGTATTTGATTCCGGCATTCATTCTTCTTAGGCAGTGTCGAAATAACCCTCAAAACGGGCCAACAGTGTTGGTTTTGGCTCCTACTAGGGAACTTGCTACTCAAATACAAGATGAGGCAATTAAGTTTGGGAGGTCTTCCAGGGTTTGTTGTACGGTGAGTTTCAAACGTTGCCTTTTTGGGTCCTTGAATTTTTTTTGAGTTTTACAATAATCTTCTCTTTTTTTGGGTCCTGAATCATCTACTCCTGCTTCCTTTTTTTTGTGTGTTTTTCCCATTTTATGAGTTCAAGTTCTTCCTTATTTCAGTGCTTGTATGGTGGAGCTCCAAAAGGTCCTCAACTAAAAGAGTTAGAGCGTGGTGCTGATATTGTTGTGGCAACTCCTGGACGGCTTAATGATATACTAGAAATGAAGATGATCAACTTTAGGCAAATTTCACTTCTTGTGCTTGATGAAGCTGATCGGATGCTTGACATGGGATTTGAACCCCAGATTAGAAAGATTGTGAATGAAATACCACCACGCAGACAAACTCTTATGTTTACAGCAACCTGGCCCAAGGAAGTTAGAAAAATAGCGAATGATCTCCTTGTCAATTCTGTCCAGGTGAATATTGGACGCGTTGATGAACTTGCCGCTAACAAGTCTATAACACAGGTAATTTAATAAGTTATTTGTTTATACCAGTCTCTTGAGAAGTATAGTTTCAATTTGGCATTATGAGTCTCACGTGCGGTTAAAAATGACATCTTTAGCCACACAATACACGAGAGGGCTGGACACTCTCAAAACTGTATGCTTTTCCAATTTTTTTTTATAACCGTGACTGTCCGGGTACGCCTTTAGAGGTCTCATTTTTTAAACTCACAAGTGAGTTTAATTGTAAAATCTCTTGTTGCCTCTCCGGGTTTGGGCCTTGGGACAGCAGAGTAGGGCGAAGCTTCAATTCCAGTTGTAAAAAAAAGTGAGTGATGTATCCTTATAACTTTTTGGGGGTAGGAATGGGATTTATAAAAGAAAAACACTATTCAAGAAAGTGTTGTAAATGAATAAGTAATCACATATTTTATTAGTTTGTTCATAGTTCAAACTTAGCATTATTTGTTATGTAAGTATGTAATAACAATTTGCTTTATCATCTGAGGTAAGCGTCTATAAGATGTAAATTACCTGTTAAACATTTTCTTTTTCTTCTGGATGATTTGATATTGACCCATTTTCTTCTTTTATTGTCT
Source organism: Sechiopsis laciniata (assembly GCA_037833695.1). NCBI lineage: Eukaryota > Viridiplantae > Streptophyta > Magnoliopsida > Cucurbitales > Cucurbitaceae > Sechiopsis > Sechiopsis laciniata. The sequence continues at coordinate 6,861,873 of JBBMKA010000021.1, read as the reverse complement.
CTGTTTCCTTTGTCTTCTTTTGGGGTGGGGATTGGAGAACAGTATGTTGAAATTGTTCCACAGATGGAAAAACAGAGACGGTTGGAGCAGATCCTTAGGTCCCAAGAACGGGGGTCTAAGGTTATAATTTTTTGCTCCACAAAAAGGTTGTGTGATCAGCTTGCACGGAATATTGGGCGTGGTTTCGGGGCTGCTGCAATTCATGGAGACAAATCACAGGGGGAGCGGGATTGGGTATTGAACCAGTTTCGTAGTGGGAAGTCCCCGATACTAGTCGCAACAGATGTTGCTGCCCGTGGGCTTGACATCAAGGATATAAGGCAGGCCCTCTTTTGTGTTCTCTCTATGGTATCAAGTGAAAATATTGGGACTAAGAACTTCAAAGAAAATGGACATCGTGTGACTGTTTTAGGTTTTTGCTTGCGAATTATAATGGTATTTCGGAAGCAATGTATTTGTATGCTAATTTGTCCTATGATTTCTGCAAACCCCTCCTTTGATTCATTTTTAATTCATTTTTTTATGCCAGAGTGGTGATTAACTATGACTTTCCAACTGGAATTGAGGACTATGTTCACAGAATTGGAAGAACTGGTCGGGCTGGTGCAACGGGAGTGTCCTATACGTTTTTGTCTGAACAGGATTGGAAATATGCTGCTGATTTGATCAAAGTATTGGAGGGTGCAGATCAGCAAGTGCTTCCTCAGTTGCGTGATATGGCCATGCGTGGTGGACCGAGTTTTGGGAAGGATAGGGGCAGTATGGGTCGTTTTGATGCAGTTATGGGGGGCAGCCGCTGGGATTCTGGAGGCCGAGGCAGCATGAGAGATGGGGGGTTTGGAGGTCGTGGTGGTGCGAGAGATGGTGGGTTTGGTGGCCGTGGTGGGATGAGAGATGTCGGGTTTGGTGGCCGTGGTAACATGAGGGATGGTCCTGCTGGTGGACCAGGTTGGAGAGGTGATTTCGTTTCTGTACGAGGTAGAGGAGGACGGGGCTTTAGTGACCCTGCTGGAGGTCATGTTGGTTGGGGTAGGGGTGATCGTGGTGGCCCAAATGATAGGTACAATAGCATGGATGGATATGGGCATGGACGGGGACAGGGTCGATTTGATTATAGAAGAGATTTCAATAACAGGAGTAGAGGCAGAAGTTACAGCCGTAGCCCTGAACGAGTTCGAACATGGGGTTACAGTAGAAGTCGCAGTGGTAGTCGTAGTAGTAGAAGTTGGAGTCGAAGTAGAAGCCGTAGCAAAAGCAGGAGTCGGAGTCGGTCACGTCGTTATAGCCGCAGTCGTAGCCGTAGCCGTAGTCACGATAATCACAAGCGAGCACGTAAGACAAAATTCGATATAATAGATCTACCTCCCAAATCAGTAACTTCTACTTCCCCGGGCACACAAAAAAAGAACATGGTCGAAGAAAGAGAAGATGGGAGGGAGCTTCCTCCAGTGACCAGTAACACCATCGAACCAGTGTCCGGGACCATCGTACCAGTGACCAGGAACAACATCGAATCAGTTACTGGGAACAACATGGAACCGGTGAATCCAGAAAATGGTACGGATAAGAGTGATCAAATTGTTAACGCAGCACCTCAAGTAATATGAATATTTGTATCCTCTGGTTTCTGGAATTTACTTTGAGTGGGAAACCAATTCAATATGTTTTGAAAATTTTCTTGCTGGAAGGTTTAAAGGGAAACCTAAACGATGAAAGATTAGAAGAAATAGGTGTTTGGGTGTTGACAATTGATGATGCTGTATGAATATGCTGTGGTTAGCATTTAGTATAATTTAATTAATCGTTTTATGAATAAAAGGTAATATTGCGATTCCATAGAGATACCAGGGAGAAAACATTCGATTAAAGATTTGTGAATTAATAATTAATTATATACATATAAATAGAAAATTAAAATGTATTATCTGAAGCAGACAAATATTGCAATTTTTACACTTTCTTCAATCTAATAAGCCAACTTTCAAAAGTTCAAATTGTACTCTAAACTTGATATTTGTTTTAAAGAAAAATTCCATCAACATTTTTCTTTTTTTTTTTAAGAGGAAAGATTAAGATTTTAAAATGGTTTTGATGGAGAGATCCAAAGTAAGAAGATATAATAATAGTGGTATGGAATTGGGTTCTTGGATTTATTGATTGAATCTGATTTTCTTGTCTTGCTTCATGTGGTAAATTCTCATGAGAGAATAAATTAATGAGGAAAAATTGTTGAAAAATGAGGTCAAAAGAAATCTTTGGCTAGACTAGTGAAGGAAACATTTTTAAAGAGGCTCCAAATTTTATTCTTCCTATAGAGTAAAAAAAATTAGTCCCAATATTTTCAAGTAAGATTATAACTTGAAACCTATCCAACTATGTTATGTATACCATTATTTTATAAGAAATCCCATATATCACTTTTTCATCAATTTAAAATTCAAGGACAAAAATGAACTTAGAGAGTTCAAGGACTTCATCAAAATCTCCATTAAGTTTATGGGTATATATTTTCCTTTTATATTTTAGGCAGAAAATTGATATACTTTGTAGGTTCTGTCTATGTAAAGTGCAAAATTTTATTATTATTGTTGGAAAAAATATTTAAGGTCTCAACTCAACTACCTGAACATCCTCAGGTTTTGTAATATCTAGGATCAAAAGAAAAAAGAAAAGCCCATAAAGGAGATAGTTTAAGACAATTGCTGAAGATAAAAACATGAGAGGAAAAACAAAAATAACCTCCAAGGAGTAATTTCTTGATCAGCCATCTTATTTTCCTACCATATCTAAGTTTCAATTTAGACCTTTGCTCTTAAATGTCATTCTCAATAGCATCAAGAACTTTGGCTGAATTTTCGACCCGACATTCTCTCAGCTTCGTGTAGAATATGGTTTATGAGTCCCCTTGCCGCACTGCAAACAAACAATATACACAGAAATATGATTGCCTTGTTCACAGAGTTCTAATGAGAAAACAAAATGTAATTTTAATCTGTTTTAGCCTTTGGGTTTGGGAGGATGCCCTTTGTTACTTGATTCTTGTCCTTATTTCTCTTTAAAACGAAGCTTTTTTTTTATATCCGTGAGTGTTGGGGCAGAGCACATTTCGATTATTCTCCACAGGACATACCGTTTGACCTTACAACATTTAAATATAAAAAAAATTCGTAAAAAAAATTAATTCTTAAGTAAGTAGTCACCATTGATTAAACTCATTACTTCTTAGATCCCAAAGCCCTCTTAGAAGCAATCATAAAACATACTCATCTTTAAACTTCTGAATCTTCTCCGGATCAGTCTCATGCATGTTCTTCCTGAATTGTTGCCTCACCATACTAACAACGAGACTGGTGTTATGTTGCTGCAAAATGTTTAGAGGATCCAAGTCAACAAGTTTCAAAGGGCCATTGTTAAATCTTCTACAACTTCCAATAATTGGATACAACTAATTTGAAATGCGAGCACAATTTTTTAGATTATAACTTAATTCCGCAAAAGGAAGCAATACAGGTCCAGGATAGAGGAAACTTAATATCACAGTCAACATGGAATGCATCAAGAAGTTATCCAACCATTTCTAGGTTTGAAGCATGGGCTGAAATGAATAGGGCTTTTCATTTTGCAACTATTTGCGGATGAGATTTGTGATAGTATTATAGGTGTTGAATAATCCTTACCTAAATACAGAGAATCATTATCATAAAATAAGGTGAAGATATGTGAATTTGTAATGTATATTTCCTGAGTCATAAATCTTCACGAGTTAGGAAAAAGTAAAAACACAATTATAGACGTCTTAGAGTACCATACTTCTGTAGTCTTTTGTTGTACAAACTTCTTGAAACTTTATTGCCATTGGCACATCAATGAGTATGCAATCAGTGTATATCAATCAGATTTTCCTATACAATCTTTTTTGATTCTCTTGTCAATATGCTTGTTTCTTGGTTTAAACTTGACTCGTTATTTAGAGACTACTCTTATGCTACCCTCCTTGCTAATTTTGATTGGAAACGAAACTATGGACGAGCAACAATCGAATCGCCAACCGATAACAAATGACGACTGAAACGATATCTCGGCCTTTGCTATACCCTCCTTGCTAATTGGAGTGGTATTTTGTAATTGTCCTATGGCATTATAATTTCATGCATTTAAAAAAAGAAGACAGTTTCCTATGAAGCAAAAACATAATCCGGGGAGGCAAGTAGCAAAAGATGCTTTTAGGCAATAAACACTATGTTGAAGTCAATTATTCAAGTCCTACAATTCCTACAGTGAGATCTAAGCTCAACTAATATGAATATAAGAACATAACTGTGCTGCATGGTTATGTCCTGCATGAATTCAACCGTAGGCCTGATGTAATATAAGAATTGAATATAAGAACTGAATAGGAAGTACAGAAATAAGAAAACGAACGCATTGCTTAGATAGTTACAACAATTAACCTAACACGAACGTAAGAGAACAACAGGGTGTCCAAGTGTGTTAAAGGCTGTATTGAACTTCAACTTTTCACTTCACGTTGACAGACTAGCCATTCTAAATTATTCCAATGCAAGATAAGATTACTAGAATCATAACACCATACCTGATGACCAATATACTTGGCTCTTCGAAGGCACTCGCGGTAAAGCTGCAGTGATAAAATATGAAAAGTTAACAAAATTCATGATGGAAATTGTATTGCAAAAAGCATAAAAGGAAACCAACCCTGATGACATTATTCGCAAGCTCAGGAGGTAGAGCAGTCTGTAGAGATGGCATTTCCACCATTTACACACTTATTATTTATCAAAATGATTAGTTCAGCTGCAAAGATAAACTACCAAATAATTAGAACATGGATCAAACGAAAAATAAAAAGCAACATGACGATCTAAATCAAAGAAAAAATGAAAGGAGTTTTTTGTCGCTAAATCTTTGTCAAGCTTCCCAGCTTCGTTGAAAAAGTGGGTACAGATAAACCACCATTGGTAACCTAGTGATCAACAGGACATTAAAAAACCAATAAGTTGTGGGTTCAATCCATAGATTCCTACGAGTTTCCTTGACATCTAAATGTCTTAGGTCAGACTAGACGATATGTGCTTTGAGAATAGTCGAGATCTAAACAATCTGGCCCAGACACTCATTAATATCAAAAAACAAAAAGTGGGTACAGATTGTAAACAATTCAAGCTTGACCCACTAAAAAATCACACCTAATATGAAACAAGAAACAAAAACAAAGAACTGAGACACCGCCCAATCGTCTCCAAGGAGTGGCACAGTGGTCGAACGTTTGGGCTTTGAAGGTATGCTCCCCTTAAAGTCCTAGGTTTGAGACCTCATGTGTCTCCATTTCTTCGATGTCTCGCAGTGTCTGGCCTAAGAACGGGCGTGGTTATCCTTGTTTCAAAAAAAAAGAGACACCACCCAATCACCCCACTTCATATTGACACAACGGATTTATTCTAATTTCTCATTAATCTCGGCTCACAATTCCTTCGGCTTCTGCTCTTTGTTTCTCCTCCTTTCTGGCTCACGAAGCAGAGGAATAGAGGCGAGCTAAAATGGTAAAAATTGATCGTAACCACAAACGAAACCCTAACTTTCAATGCGTCTAAGCTTCTGCAGACCAATCGTAAATGCAGACATTCAAAACCACCATGAACGCATTGAAATGCAAAAATCAGGAAAAACAAGATTAAAATCAACTAAAAAGGATCACCTGAATTCTGTTGTTCCTCCTGGTGGCTGTTTAGCGCGATTTGCAGAAGAACAAATGGAAATGGAAAAAGAGAAAAATGAACAAAATCTGCAATCCTGGATTTTTGCAATAATCGAACAAATAAACAAGCTCCCGAATTTGATTACAAGAGTTGCGAAAATTTCATTTTAGGGTCGAAAAAAAGAAAAAATGTTTTGGGGCATTCCGAGAATTGAACTCGGGACCTCTCGCACCCTAAGCGAGAATCATACCACTAGACCAAATGCCCATGTTGTTCACATTCATTACAGATTTAAATTATATCATATTATTATTATTATTTATTTTTTTTATACTGAAATTACTTCAAAAAACTGATTGTTCTTTCAGAATTTTTGTTGTTCTCGAAATCTGTGCAGATCTCACAAGTATCCTTTGAAGAAGTGATGGAGGAATCCAAAGGCGTGGTGAAGCATATTTTGCTGGCGAAATTCAAAGATGAAATCACAGAAGAACAGATCGACAAACTCATCAAAGGCTATGCCAATCTCGTCAATCTCATTGAACCTATGAAAGGTTTTCAGTGGTAATTTTTCGCCATTTTTTCCCCTCCTAATACATTTGATTCTGAATTATCATTACAGAAATTCATTGCCTAGTTAATTTGTGAATCGCCAGTTTTTGAGTTTTGTGTTAGCTTCTTCGATGTTTTAGATGGCGTTATCTTAATTACGAATGCATAATGGTTGTAGATTAATAGTCGAGTAGTTTTGGATGGATGAAGTTAACTCTGGTTGAGGTTCTTAAATCTCCAATTTTAGGTTCAGATTCTAGATTCCGAAGTGCAGAGGAACTGATACGAACTGGAATAGTTTTTTTTTTTTTTTTTTAATTTTATTAATATTCTCTTTATTATTGGGTCAAATTGGGAATGGCTTATGACATCAAAAAAGAAATTAGGAATGGCTTAACTGCTAAGGTAATATGAGGATAAGTTATTGAATGAGGCTGCCACATTTAGTTTGGTTTTTAAAAATTCTGTTTTGTACTTTTCATGTATCTCTGCTATAGTAGGTTGTATTATCAGACTTTCATCAGTTTTTTTTTTCTTTTTTATATGTTTGTTTATTGTAACAAATTCATTCAAGTTGGCTAGGTTTATATACTTTTTAAAAAGTTTTTCCATACTTCCAATCAAGTTTCTTATTGGAATTATTATTGTTTGAAATGAGGGTTTTATACAAGGTGTGGAGGCTTAATAAGTAGTGTTACTGTAGCCTTTAAGTGATATCACCAAATTAGGCAAGTGAGACAAGATTGACTTGGATGGCTAGTCTTGGATCAGTTTGTGTAGGGATGGCATTACCTCCTTCCTTGTTTAGTCTTCGACTAGCAACATGCTCCTCGAATTCAAACTTAGCCGAGTCGGCATGTCTGAACTCAAAGAAACAACCACCACTAGAATTCACTTAAACTCTCAGTTACTTATTCTGCACAATCTGTCATACATTGCCTTATAAACAAATTTTCCAAGGAACCCCACTGCGCGGACAATCTTTATAGGCTTTTTATAAGACATAGCAGAGTATATACATAGATAAGTGAGCACACTATCTGGAAATTATGATTGGTAAGGAATGATAGGCATAATGGTGCTTTAGATCGAGTATTATCCAGTTGAGTTTGCTCTTGTCAATGCAGGGACTGGCGGGAAAACACGATTATGGTAGAACTATGGGGTGAAAGGAAAACTAAAAAACCGACAAAACCGAACCAAATCAATCCAATATATTGGGTCGGTTTTTTAAAATATTGGATCATTTGATTTGAAATTTTTAAAAACTGAAATATATTGGTTCGATTTCGGTTCTTGATGGAAGAACCAACATAAAACCAAACTGAACTGAACATTTTTTTTAGTAGGAACCGAACATATAAATACTAAAGGAAAATAAAATTATTATTGGAATTATTATTGTTTGAAATGGGGGGGATTGCTAGTCATCTTAGTAATTTATAGGATGCTGTTGGATTTAATGCTACTGCATAATGGTGCTCTAGATGGAGTATTATTTGAAATTGTACCCCATAGCTGATCTTTCTAGGGAATAAATTAGATGAGAGCCTCCTTTTATACATTGGTAGGCTTCTTGCAGAGAGGATCCAACTTTATCATCTATCAGAAAGTACCTAAGTTGGACTCAATATAGTTATGTGAAGCTTAAGAAAAATTCTACAAGTTATTTTCGTAAGAACGTGATAGAGTATAGCTTACCCATGGAGGTACCTAGATATATAGGTAATATTAGTTAGGGAGTTAGTTAGAGAGTATGATTATAAATAAGAGGATTTGAGTAGTTAAATAGAAGGCAATTATTGAGTGAGAAAGAGGTTCTCAAGGTAAGGGAGGTTCTAAGTTCCTATTAAAACTTAGTTAATCTTATATTTTTATTATATTTCGATATCAATGATAATTCAGATCGTATCAATACCCTGTTACCCTTTTAATAACAACTTGCAAGCGAGTAAAGGTTCGAGCGTGCACAAATTGACTCGGTTAATTGCACACTATCTTAATATTTTATCTTAATATTGCTCACTATCCATGAATGATCTTAAGCATTTCTTTTTCTCCTACATGACAGTGGCAAGGATGTCAGCATTGAGAATCTACACCAAGGTTTCACTCATGTATTTGAATCTACATTTGAGAGTAAGCAGGGCATAGCAGAGTATGTATCTCATCCAGCTCATGTGGAATTTGCAAACTTGTTCCTTGCTTCCTTGGACAAAGTTATCGTTATCGACTACAAACCGACCTTAATTCACAGCTAATTTGGAGGCAAAAAGTATGGTTGTTTAAGTAGTAACTGTGACTATTGTATTAAGGAATAAATGCAAGCCCTTTTTTCGCGCATCAGAAAGATATAAGCTTAGATGATGATGGTCTTACTTGAAGGGTTTTATTATTACCAATTTATTTGTTTGATCTCTTGTATATGCACTCTGCTTGATTAAAAGAATATGATTGTTCGACAAGCAATATATATACATATTTTTTATGAACTGTTCAGACCAGCTTGCGCCGCCTAGCTCTACAAAATTTGGATGTCAAGAAAATCAGTAAGAAACTAATTCTTTTGTAGGTGGTCAACCATGGATCGAATTCATCACCTTTTAGCTCTTCGAGACTCCCTTAATCACTAAGTCACTCCATGATAGTTCGACAAGCAATATTTTAATAAATGATTTAACGCTTGAGAGTGTACGGAAGAAGGTCCAAGTACTTAGAAAACTTGGTTTGTCTTGTATTTTTGCATTTCAATAAAAAGACATATTCGGGTTCTATCAAATTCGTGTTTTCCTGCCACTCCTATTTCCCTGCATTGACAACAGCAAACTCAACTGGACTTTAACATTCAATTGTTCAAAATATTCCGATTTCATGTTATTTGTAAACTCAGGCAACAAAAGCACAACATTATTGTAACCAGAGTGAAAATGGAAGCTGAAAAATAGCAAATCTGTATTTGAAACACTTTGAACTATTCACTCGAGAGTGATAAGGAAAATAAACGACTCAGCCTAAGTCATTCCAAACCTTCTTTTGATAAAAATGAAATTATGGATTTAGAAAGAAAAAAAATAGAGCACCCGGTTCAACCGCGTGTCTTATATATGAATCGGCTTGTCGTAGGTTGCCATGGCAGCTTCCTTAAGTGCTTCACTCATTGTGGGATGCGCATGGCAAACTCGAGCTATATCCTCACTTGAAGCATCATATTGTAAAGCTATGGCTGCCTCATGAATCAGATCTCCTGCATTGGGAGCCATTATGTGCACCCCTAATATCTTGTCTGTTTCCTTTTCAGCCAATATTTTGACAATACCTTCAGCATCGTCAATCGCCTTGGCTCGACTGTTGGCCATGAATGGAAATTTCCCAACACGATAAGCAACCCCGAGCTCTTTCACTTGCTCCTCTGTCTTCCCAACCGAAGCGACCTCAGGATGTGTGTATACAACCCCAGGGACCTTGTCATAGTCCACATGACCTGTCTTGCCAGCCAAAAACTCCACGCAAGCAACGCCGTCTTCTTCGGCCTTATGAGCTAACATTGGCCCGGGAATTACATCGCCAATAGCATAGATTCCAGGCACATTTGAAGCAAATCTATTATTTACTAGAATACGACCTATCTTATCGGTCTCCACTCCTAACTTCTCGAGTCCAAGTCCAGAAGTGAATGGAGTTCTTCCAGCAGACACAAGAACAACATCGGCCTCGAGAGTGGTCTGGTCTCCACCTGCCGCTGGCTCAAGGGTCAGCTTTACACCATCTCCAGATGTGTCAACTCCTACCACCTTAGTTTTGAGCTTGAATTTCATTCCTTGCTTCTCCAGAGATCGTTGGAATTGCTTGCGAACTTCTGCATCCATGGTGGGGACAATATCAGACGCAAACTCAACAACAGTTACCTCTGAGCCAATCCGTCCCCATACCGAACCCATTTCTAGGCCAATGTAGCCCGCACCAATGACCACAAGCTTTTTGGGAATTTCAGTCAAAGCTAAGGCTCCAGTGGATGAAACAATTCTCTTCTCATCAATGGTGATCCCAGGTAAGGACTTGACATCGGAACCAGTGGCAATTATGATATTCTTTCCTTTCACAATCGCGTTTCCCCCATCAATGGTGTCGACAGAAACTTCAGAAGGGGAGATTAGCTTTCCATAGCCTTTGACATAGTTCACTTTGTTCTTCTTAAACAAGCCTTCAATACCTTTGGTAAGATTAGCCACTGCTTTGTCTTTCTGTGCCATCATGGCAGGCAAATCAACCTCAAGAGAAGAAAACTTCACGCCATGGTTCGCAAATGAATGTTTAGCTTCATGATACATGTGGGAGGAATGAAGAAGTGCCTGAAATTATTCATATAAACCACAATCCAAATCCATACGTTAAAGATTTGGACTTACCTCTAATGATTTAAATAGGGAAGGCAAAAGAGCTGTCACTGGTAAGCAATATGAGATGCCATCAACAGTCCATCAACATTATTAGAACAAACATGCTATGCTTAAACAAAACCGATCATTTTAGATTCAAAACTCCATTAATTTCATAGATAAGCTCAATCAGTCAATATCAATAAACCCACGAGACATTCAATAATTTTTGTCCAAGGGTAGGAAAAAGTTGCATCACATTTCCTAGAGAAAATAGGGCATACCTTGCGAGAGTGGTCAAATAATAGCCTTTTCTATTATTGATTTACATTTAAGCAATTTATGATTTACATTTTACAACCCCTAATTTGGCGACATTGTAAATAGGAACTTTATGATTAGAGATTATTGTTTTAAGTGGCTACCAAATTAATTTCTATAAGTTAAGTTGACAACTAATACGGTCATAACCATCATAGAGTGGCCTGGTCGTCAAGAGGACCTTGAGGAGCTAATAGGTGATGGATTTAATTTTCTATGGATTTCCTTGGCATCCAAATGTTGTAGGGTCAGGCCGTATGTACAATGACATTAGTCGGGGTGCGCGCATGCTCGCCCGGACAGCCATGGATATTAAAAAAAAATAGAGTGAGGTCAAGTTGGAAGCTAGCTCGGAATATCAAAAACAAAAATTCCTAGAGAGAAATTAATCGATTATACTGCACAAAAATCTCAATTCCAACCATACTGGAGAAGAAAAAAACAAATGAAATCCTCAGCAAATAAACAATCAAATTAGGGTAGTCTACCTAAATAGACAATAAGAAACCACACCAATACATCTAAAACAAACTAAAAATTTCAACAAGAACAACCGATTCGGAAAATTCAATAACCAACACCCGTAATGATGAAGTGAAAAAACAAACCGGATCGAAAATCAAGAAACGAAAAAAATAAATCTCGGAAACAAGCAAATCACCTTGGAGGGGATGCAGCCAACATTGAGACAAGTACCACCAAGAGTCCCACGCTTCTCGATACAGGTGGTTTTGAGCCCTAGCTGAGCGGCCTTGATGGCGGCGACATAGCCTCCAGGGCCGCCGCCGATGACGACGACGTCGTTCTCTTCAGATCCCGATGAAGCGAAGCCTCTTGAGAAGGTCAACTTGAGAACATCCATGGAGGAAGAATGGGACGCATTTCTGGAGAAGAAGAAGGCCTTTCGCCTAGCAAAGCTCGCCATAGCCATGGTTGATTGGGAGCTCGATCAAAATCTCTACAGTCTCTCTACAATGGAGGATCGAAACTGGGGATGCGAATTTTTCTTTTTTTCTTTTTTTCCACAATCCCTAAAATAAAAAAATAATTTGGTTCTTATTTTCCGACAATGACTGCGTAACTGTTTGAAATTTATAATTCTTTTTTTTGAGAATTTTGGGAATAAAGATCTCTTATCTTTAATTTTCTCCTTCTTTCCTTCTATAATTTAGGTGAACTTTTTTCTAGAAAATTGAGGTTAAATTAGCAATTTATTTCATGATTTTATTTCGGGCATGCATGGTAGGCAATCTGACGACATAAATTTGAAAATATGACTGAAAATAAAAAACATAAATTTGAATATAAAAAAAAAATTATTTGAAAAGTATTTTATTTTTTATTTTAATTTTTCAAACTTGAGCTTTTTTTCATTTAAATTTTCTAGAAAGTATTTGAATTCTAATTCAATTTTAAAAATCAAAACAAATTTTTAAAAGATATATTTTAATTTTTAAATTTTGATTCTATTTTGAAAATTGAAATTAAATGTATATCAAAATAAGAGTCCAACAATTTGTTAAAAAAAAAAAAAAAAAAATTTACCCCATAAAAATAATTAAAATTATCACAAACTAATTTGGACACTCACAGATATCACAAAATATTAATAAAAATGGCAACCACATTCCCACAGTGATAATGAAGAATTTATCTCAATTTGAAGCTCACAACTGGTAGAAAAAAAATGGATAAAATAAAGATCCCAAAATATCAAAAGACAAAGGGATAGTTTGTCATATTTAAGGAGGAAAAAGATTGTGTGAAGTTCACAAAGAGGTAAGATATATAGTGGCCTCATATAGTCTACCCTCTCACACATTGGATGTTTGGTGGTGAATGCCCAATCCAAAAATAAATCTTCAATTTAATGGACCATCCAAGCTTGTTTATCTTGCCATTCATTTGTCAATTCAATCTATAAAGTTGAATATAAACTAAAGTTTTTTTTTATGTAAATGCTTTTTATATATATAGCATTTTGACATTCTCAAGGGATCCTCGTCTAATTCTACTTCATTTGATTGTCAATATAACTCATAAGATATTAAATCTTAGGTAGGTGGTAATCATAACTTGAGGCTAACCTATGGTAAGAGAGACACCTTGTCGAAGACCTCGAAACCTTAGTTAACTAACTCAGCTAGCCAGTAACAAAAATCGAAAATAGTCAATGGTCTTAAAGATCTAAGAGGTTATAAGTTTAATTTATAATGATCGCCTACTTAAAAATTAATTTTTTACAAATTTCTTTAATAGTTAAATGTTGAAGGGTTAGATGGTTTATCCTGCGAGAATAATCGAGATGTGCGTAAACTAGCTCGAACACTCGGAGATATAAAAATAAAATAGCAAAAAACAAAAGGACGTGTTGTGAGTTAAGTAAAAATTGCATTCATGAATACATAAAGCTTAGATGAATTCTTTTCTAACTTCAACTAGTATGGAAGAGGGCAGTATTGATCAAATACATTTATGAAACAATAGAATAGATAATGAAAATGGAGAGGCAAAAGAGCTTTCATTATGCATTCAACATTAAACTATGAGATGAAGAGCCAAGTAGCATACCAAAATACAAGGGCAGACTGTTTGTGTACAAATTGAAATATTGTACAGAATACAACAGTGGGAAAGCTTTGATTCTTGTTCATTCTTCAGCTGGAGGAATATCATTCAAATCTAAACCCTCTATTGGCAACTCTGGGGTAATTGGTCCCAATATTCCATCAGTAGTCAAAGTCAATCCACTCTGTATGGTTAAGAAAAACAAATTACCATTTAAGTAACATGAAATCTGCTGCAGAAAGAAATAAAGAACATCGAGAAGATCGAGAACAAGATTCAACATCGGAATAATCAATCCAATGTTCATTTTCTAAGCAGGATGAGCCTAGCAGTACTTGACATGTATCTTCGACTAGGTTGTAGGTTTGAATCCTCCACCCCAAATATGAAATGTTCTTTTCTGACAGCATTAGTGAGGACTTGGAATGTGTTTGAATGACATCAGAGAGTACTACTTTAATGTGAATGACAATTTCGATAAGCATTTTAAAATGCTATTAATAGTACTTAAAATGGAAAAGTGTTTTAATAGAGAAAGTACTTATAATTAGTCCAACATTTTTAAATCATAAGAACCAACACGATATCCTGGTAAGTACAACCTATTATCATATCCTAATCAATGACATTATTCCTTTCCATTCTTTTTTAGGTTACAATTTTATTAAAATATGAAATATTAGATGAGCCCGAAAGGATTACAAAAGAGATCTTCAACTATTTATAAGGTCATTTCTATTCAACATTATTGTCTTTCGAATTGACGCAAAAAAAGAATGAGCATTGATGTCGATTGTTTATCAATTTGGATAATAAAGAGAGTTTAAACCAATGCAGGATGCTGGACCAATATAAACAATACATTCTCAGTACTACATCACTATAAAACTATCTACTTAATTCTACTCTTTTTTGGCACAGGAACTGAAGTATATTCTACATTTTGGTTTAGAACTCCAGCATGTACAACTTAGTTGTTTTTTCTTTTTCTTTTTTTATATCCAATAGTGTTTGGCTAGCTGACAAGCATCTCGACTATTCTTACGAGACAGCCACCTCACCCAACAACATTTGGTTGTCAAGAAAATCCGTAGGAAAATAATTCTTGAATGGATGACTACTATGAATTGATCAGTAACCTATCAATTCTTCAAGATCCTCTTGACCACTAGGTCAACCTATGATAGTTATTATTAATTGCATTATCACTAACTTTTTCTTTATTCCAAGGTACATGTTAGAAATCTCAAGGATGGGTGGCTGTATAATACCTCAGGCTGAAACCTAAGCATGTCTGCACGTGCCATTGCCTCTGCTTGGGCTATTCTTTGCCTGAACGTTTGTGCCATCTCCTCAGCCTGTAAATAGAAACAAAATCCCAGTTACAATTATACCCCTAGCTATTTTTCTTCTGCTTCCTTTTTTTCAATATTTGATAGTGAAAGGAAATGAACTCTGTAATAGAGAAACAAAAGGCTAGAAAGAAGATAAGGTATTACCCCAGCTAAGATCACAGGAGGTTACATAGACGCTATTCAGCAATAATTACAAATATTCTTATTAAGTGCGCTCTAACAAGAGGCTGTCCAAAACAAAGGATCCAAAACTCTAAGATCTCTCTCTATTTCCAAAATATTTACTACCTGTATCCAAATAGACCAGAATATCATTCCTTCATGGGTTCTAGGTTTTCCTTTTAAAAATAAAGGGATAACTACCAAAAATCTACAAGAGAGAGAGCCTGAAATAATCATATTTTTAAACGCTTCAAACATGAAAGAAAAAATGCTACAAGTGAAGGAGAAATATCATTAATTGGCAGTTTCCTCTACCTAGCAAGGCACAAGATCTTGCCCATATGAAAAGTTGCACTTCAACTAGTGAAATTTATCATTATGGTAGCCTTGTAGCTAAAAGATCAAAGTACATTTACGAGCACAACTGAACAAGTACATGTACATAAAACAGAAAAAGCAGCCTCAATACAAAAATGACAGAAAAAGGAAACTCTAGCTAGCAAAGAGAATACCTTTTCAAAGACAAGCTTTGGATTGCGAATCATGTCCCCAGGAGTGGGCTCTAACTTCTTGGTAGAAAGACTAACTCGGCCTCTCTCACGATCATGGCTCAATATCATGACCTATGCCAGAAGAACTCATTGTAAAACTTGGGATCATGATTGTAAGAAGCTCTTCAAAATCACTTGAAGGCCATTAAACTACCTTGAGAGTGTCTCCAGGCTGAAGAATTGTTGCAATATCTGATATCCGGTCATGACTGATTTGACTAACATGAAGAAGACCATTGATTCCACCAATGTCAATGAATGCACCATAAGGTTTAAGACTTTGAACCGTCCCAGTGACCACTGATCCAATTCCAAGCTGCGCCTGGCTGTCAGCCATGGCTTTCCGGTTACTAAGGACAAGCCTTGTTTGTTCTTCATCAACCTCCACAAACTTCAGAGGAATCTCCTTGTTGAGAAGCTCTTCAGCAGTTGATTTCTAAATAATTGCAAACAAAAAAGACAAAAGAGGTACGATGTTAATTTGCTTTTTTTTTTGGAATAAGAAACATTACATTAATTTATGAAATTTAGGAGATAAACTATGATAGTCTGATGCTAATTACAAGAATGATTTCCAATTTGAGATGAAAAAGATAAATATTCATGGGATAAATGTGCTTGCACCAAAAGTGGTACGATGTTAATTTACAGTATATAATTAACTTGAAGTAAACAAAAATAATACCGGTGATCTAATTTGTTACATCTATAATCCTTGACAGCAAAAAGGGAAAGGAATTCACATATAGAAAACATCAGAGTATGTATACAATACTTTTGTAAAGGGAGTAAAAAATCAACATGCCCTTTTAAATATGGCCACGTAAAACCATTTATTGATTGACAATTGTGAAAAACTAAATTGCTTTACTCCAACAGAAAGTATAATCTATTACATACATATACATGAAACGAAGATGAATAAAAAAAAACATGAAACGAGGAAATCCTTCAAAAAATGAAAGTCATTAACAGCTAATGGAAAATACCGTTGATATCTGTGAGAAAGGGACAAACCCTCTCAAGCCTTCCACAATTGCCACAACTCCACCTTTGTTAGCATCAACCACCTGAACATTGAACAAAAAAGCATGGCTACATATAAATTGTTAAGAGACAATAATGAAAAAATTGTTGCAACCTATCAACTTAAGCTTTTGGATTCAGTGGAGATTTAATATGATTTCAAAGAGACAAACACTAAGTCGAAGTCCTATCTTCAAACCTTGAAATGTCATTTCTGATCAAATTTATAGTAAACCAGTTACTTAAGCTTTTGAGTTTAGTGGTGACTTAAAACGAATGATACTAAGAATGTTTAAGTACTTCCTAGTTTCTTATTACACAACTAGACAGCAACCTCACACTCATACTTCAAACAACAAAAACGAACAAAAAGACCATAAATTGAAGTGGAAATACCCACCTTACCCTTGACAACAACATCCTCTGCTTGAAGCTGTCTGCATCTTTCCCAAGCCAAGTCATATTGGAGGGATCTCAAGCTCAAAACCAAGCTGTCATCAGCTTCATTCTCACCAATAATAATAAACTCCCCTTTCATACCAGGAAATATTCCTGCTTCTTCAACATGTTTTATTCTGTGAATGCAAGCCTCCTGCACTGGCAAGTATGCAGATGATTTGGCAGTAATGTCAACAAGTGCTCCATTAGCATCCGTACAGAACACAGTTCCTTTCACCTGAAAAGAGACACTGCATAAATTACAACCCAATTTTCTTCAAATGCACGTCTATTATTTCACCATTATCAATATACTTCTCAATTCCCATAAGCAATTGCAATTTCATTTCCAACCACAACATGGAACCAACAAAAAATTCAAGTTCACAACATCCAAAATTCCTGATGAAATGCAAAATTCCTGATGAAATGCCTTGAACTATGTTACACTATGAATACTCAATACATTGGCTTTCATGTAATTACATTTTATATTTTTCGTATTGAGCTTTTATATAATTTGGATCAAATGATGTATTAGGGTTTTACGAGACAAGTACTATATAAACTCTCTTAAAACCCTTATCCCTTTTTACCTAACATTTTGTATTTTTCATGATCTCTTAAATAAAATGGTTTATCTCCTCTGCCTGTGGATGTAGATAACACAAACTCAGTGAACCGCATAACTCTGTGTGCTCTTTATCTTGAAATTCTTTATTCTAGATTGTTGCTTACGATTATATTTATTTATATCTGTGACTGTCTCAGTCAATTTACACGCACCTCGACACATAGCGCCTGATCAACCAACGTTTGAATGTGAAGGAGAAAACTCATAAGAAATTAACTTCTAAGTAAATGGTCATCATAGATTGAACTCATCATCATCTCTTAGTTACTTAAAACCCTTTTGATCACTAATTCACTCTATCATGGTTAGTTTATAATTCTTTCATATCAATTCCAATGTAATTAACAAGAAAACTCACAAAATCACATAACCAACTAGAGGCCACACAATCCAAACAACTCCCAGTTCCCACAAGCAATGGAAAAACATCAAATAAACAAACAATTCAGCCTCAAAACATAACAAAAGAACTCAGAAATAACCTTAGTTCCCAATTCAGAATTGAAATCATATTTCTCAAGAGCGGCATGAAAATCCTCGATAGTGAACGATATGCCTTCGACCGGGGCATTGCGGCAGCGCTCGTAGGCATCTTGGAAGACCTCCTTGAGCTTGAACCGCTCCTTGGTCTGTGGACTGGGAATGGGGCTCGAAATCACTGCGGCTTGAACCGGAACTGAGCGGGCCTTGCTCTGCAAATGCCTCCCAGAAAATGGCGTCGAAAGCCGCGAAGAAGAAACAGGCGCGCATCGCAGCCCAGTGAATTGCTGAGCCATGGAACCCATTTTTCCTTCCCCTCCGTTCTGCGTTTTCTCAGCCTCCTGTTGTGTGTATACAGAGTTGATGATGAGGTTTTGCTTGGATAAGGTAGTCCAATATTACATTCTATGTTATATACATATATGTTTTCTTTTTTTGATATTCGTGATTATTCGGGCCGGTCAGCTTTTCGTGTATTTCGATTAACGTTGTTCGTTTGATTCTACAATATTTGAATGTCAAAAAAATCAATTGAAAATTCAACTCATCCTATGTTATATATATTAATGTTATTTTCTGATTTATTCTTGCATTTTATCATATTTTTCTTCTTTTTTTGAAAAAAATTATCATGTTTTTATAAATACATTATCGATTGTTTTTTAAGTTTTTTTTTTTATAAATTGACGAAAATATGTTTTTTTTAACTTAGTGGGCTTTGCTTTTGTTGGATAAAGAAAATATGTTGATTGATATCAATATGATTAATTTAATAGTTTCTATCGTCCTTTGGCATGAACATGGTATTGCTTGATGATGATAAGTTTAATACGATATTATCTATTTTAAACATAAAGTTATAAACTATTTGGTAGTTATACATTAATTTTATTTTGATCTATTTAATAAATTTTTATAATAAACTAAACAATGTATTTTAAAAATTGTAATTCATTTCCAAATATAAAAATAAAACTGAGTATCGTTTATATCCTCTCTAAAATTACTTTACATTTGATTTACATTCTCAAATGGAGTTTTGAAATTATAATGAGATTTTATCTCAAAATTAATTAATAACGAAAGAAACAACACATATATTTTAAAATGTATCTCAAACATTATTATTTTTCAAAAAAATCTAGTGTATTTTTCCTTAAAATGGTATTTGGGCCCATAAAGTATTGGACCAACATGAGTTCTTTCAAAAGAGCCCTCTATGGCTAATGCCGGCCATTCGGCCTGGGCCCATTTTTTCATCTCTCCAACGGGATGGATCAATGTCATGCTAGTCATGAAACTTATTTAGTTTGATTTTATAAAATTATTTTGATCTTGTTTAATCTGAAATTTCAAAATTTTCTTCTTTCTCTTTCTGAGTTCAATAGATTTTAGAGTATGAATTTGAACCTCTTAACTTTTTTTTTTTTTTTTAATAAAAAATTATGCTACTTATGATGCATTTAAAAACTTCAATATTTATAAAATAATGGTTTCTCTCTATCTTAGTTAAATTATTCTATTGAAAGTTAAAATTATTGTTAAAATGCCTAAAAGTATCTGATACTCCAAACGGTCATGCATGAGTTTCATTGTATTGTATAATTTGTTGCTATGTTATAAAACGATTTAGTTAACATATATATTATTGATGAACAACATAAATTTGTGTTAATTTTTTTTTTTTTGACATATTCTTTGTTTTCTGTTATTTGTTGTTTGTAATAACAACTATCTGATTATTATCGATGCATAATCATATTAATAAACATAGTTAAGAAAAATGTGTATAAAATCAAATAATTGCATGCTCCAATATGTACATGTTATAAATTTATTTATCTATTAAAAATATTGTATATATGGTGTTTTTAACAGTGAACTTTCATACCGAACATATATACAAGATAAACCATATAATAAAAATAAAAATCTCTAATTCTTCTTTGATAAAAAATCCTTAATCCTCACAAACAAGACTAAGTGTATTGAAAAAAGAGTGATATATAGAAGAAGAAAAAAGGGAGTTGCATAATTGAAGAAGACAAAGAATTAACATGTTTTAAGAATGGTTCAAAATTTTATGATGGTATAGACTTTAGATCTCAAAAAAAAAAATGATGGTAAAGACTTTGATTCGAAACCATTTAAAATGACTAAATTCATTTTTACATTATTTAAAAGTCTCCAAAATACGTAATAAATTTATTGTTTAATTTTACATTTTTTAAACATGGTTGAGGACTAGGAGTGATTTTAAATATGTTTTAAAATCAATAAATAATTTAAAAGATATTTAAGAGTGTTTTTGATATGGGTGATTTCGGTTCGGTCTTTGTCGGTTTTGTATCAAACTGACAATGAACCGATATCTTCAGTTTTTAAAAAAAATGGATCTGATTTAATGTCCAATAAAGTATAAAACTATTAGTTCGGTTTTTAATTGGTTCGGTTCGGTTTTGAATTCGATCCAGTCTCCAATCTTTTAATATATCAAAAACAACATTTCTCATAAAATAAACATCTCATAAACAACAATTTTTTTAAAGGTAGGGAGTATTTTTAAACTTATTGAAAATTATTTAAGCATGTTTTTACTTGAAATAGGGGGTGAATTAAGAAAATCTTCTAAATAATGGAAGGAAGATTACTTTATATCACTTATTGACAATATATATATATCGGTTTGGATCGATTTTTATTGGTTTCTTAAAACGAGAACCGAAACCGATCCAATATTTTTGGTTTTTTCAAATTACAAACCGATATGTCCAATTTTGTATTAAATAACCGATCCGATTCATTGAATTGGCTCGGTTCTATTTTTCAATTTTTTGATTTTTCGGTTTTTTGTTGCACCCCTACAAAGAGATTTTTACTATTATCAAACATGGTTGGTAACAAAAACTCGTCTAAATAGTATATGCTCCATTATATATCTGGAACATTTGAAGTTATTTCAAAATTTTGATACAGATAACAAGATTTACTTCTAAACTCATTTTCAAGTTTCAAACTTAAAAAAAAAAATCTAAAGAGCATATTTTACAAACTTCAAATGTCTACCGACCAACGATATCACTCTTTCATACACAATTTTAGAGGTAGCTATTGTTAAAAGAACAACCAAACAAATATACAAACATTCAAAACATAAAATATAGGAAAAGTTCATGAACAAACCTCCTAAAAGGGGGAACAAGGGGACAATATATATAATAAAAAAATTGTGTTTGTTCTTTTTTGAGAATTGAAGTGAACGAATTGGGCGGGC
Source organism: Sechiopsis laciniata (assembly GCA_037833695.1). Taxonomy (NCBI): domain Eukaryota; kingdom Viridiplantae; phylum Streptophyta; class Magnoliopsida; order Cucurbitales; family Cucurbitaceae; genus Sechiopsis; species Sechiopsis laciniata. Next base: position 6,840,419 of record JBBMKA010000021.1, on the reverse strand, counting down.
AGGCAGTGTTTTCGCATTAAGAAAATAATTATTATTATTATTACAAGAGTGAAACTTTATTATTATATATATTTAAATAATTTTGGTTTTAAGTTATTAAAATATATGGTGTTCATATTTCACCATTTAGGCTTTAGCCAACTAAGAACTTTGCGGCACCACGAGGATATTAAGGCGTGAAAAAACTTGACTTTATTATTTCGAATTTCTAGGATTTGTTAAAGTGAAGTTTTTATTTGTTCTCATCCAAACATTTTAACACAGATTCGAAAGTACTTTTTGTGGATTTTAAAAACACTTCTTTATTATTATGTTTTTTTAAATAAACACTTCTTTATTTATAACATCATGTTCTTCACGAGTAATATGAATATATTTTTTAAGTTATGTTCGAGAGTACTTTTTGTCAATCCTAAAACACTTCCATACTTGTATTATAAGGTGAAACTTTTACCTTTATCCTTTTTTTAGAACAAGTTAGAAGAGAGAGACCATAAACGCTATAAAGAGAAAATATTACTCTAAAAATAAATATGAGTCAAATACCAATTTTCGAGATCAAATCCATTACCATAGTGTTAAATTGAATTACCACAAAATAATAAAATCATCAGGACACTGTCTCTTTCGATTTTACCTTTATTTATGGGTGAAAGAGAAATGAGTTATAAAATGCTCTCATAATACTTGGCCATGTTTATTTGATCAAACTATCATTTACAAAAGATATACTTTGAATTTATTCATTTACTTGGACACTATAGATAAATGAGACTTTAAGTTGATCCATCGTGAGTGATTTTGTCTAAGGTATACCAAAAAAAAACATATATAATTAAAATTGTCATCAAATCAATTTATTAAAAAGTAAAATATACTCTTTTTTACATTTTTCATTCAAATTGTCTTTTTTAAAAAAATAAAGGAAATAATAGTTTAATTGATTCTCAAAAAAAGATTCTGAAAAAAAAAAAAAAAAAAAAATTTAATTTATGCTTTTCTAAGAATGATTCCCTAGTTAGTGTAGTTAGACAAACGCGGTTGCCTTGTTTAATTTGGGTTTCAGATTTTCAAAAGAATGGACAAAAGGCGTAGAATTTAAATTAATAATAATAATAATAATAAATAATGATAATTTGGTCCTAAGCATTTACAAAATATCAATTTTGATCTTTCAGCAAATAGATATTTTGTTGTAGGCCCTAAATTTTATATTAAAAAAATTAATTTGATCTTAGTTTTTGTTGGTTCAACAAGTCTTTGGGGTGAAGGACCAAACTTTCCACCTTACTTTCTTTTATTTATTTATTTACAAGTTCTTTCTAAATATATAAAATATATTACAAGGTTAAATCTTATATTTAGCGAGTAAAATGAATTTTATATTTATACGTGTTATGAAAACGATAATCAACCACCAATTAAATAATAAAGAAAATGCAAAAAAGAAGAAACAACACAGAAATTTACGTAGTTCACTAACATTGTGTTAGCTAGTTCATGAGTAGAGAGGGAGCGAAATTTTATTAAAGAGAGCAAAATATACAATGAAAATCATCACACAGCTAGATTTAATTCAAGTTTATATATATATTTTCATTAAACCCTATTACAAAATACGTAAACAAAAAATCAGAATTGCACAACAGAATACGGAAATGCTAGATGCGCTAAACGAATGCAGAATGCATTTGCTATAATGCGGAAAACGTTTACACAACGAGGACGTTGTCCCCACCCCACTCACTAACTGGACAACGAAATCTCTAACTAACTAATCACATGACATTCAACGTTCAAGAAATTTCTTAACGATATGATTGTTGAAAGTAAAAAAGGGTTAAAGGAAAAAGTTTGAAATTAGAGTTGTAATGATGAATTTTAGTGGGAACGATAAAAATATATAATAAGAGCGAAAACTAAGAAAAGATTTGGAATTAATGATGGCTTGGTAGACTTTACTTAAGAAACAGATTACAATATTTTCACGAGGGATGGATCTTACAACTTTTGGTCCCTCCCATAATTAAGGAAGAAAACGATAACTTCTGAATTATCATCATTATTATTCCTTTATATTATCTCAAAAAAAAAAAATTATTATTCCTTTATATAATCACATACATATATTTAATCAACAATTTCTTTGATTGGTCGTTATTTTGATTGGTGTTAATTTAAATCAATATTTGACTCTCATATTATTATCATCTATCATAAACTTACCATGTAGATTACAAATTCAAATTTCAAATATTATTAAATTAAAAAAAAGACAATAATTTTAAATACGTTTAAAAAAGGTTTAGTGCTTAATTTTGTAGGTTTGTGTTAATTAGGTTATTAAATTATTATTTTTTACAATTATATTTAATAAATATTAAATCCTTCTTTTTAAAAATTTTAATTTATGTATCAATACACTATTAACTTAAAAATGCCATTTTTTGCCAACAAAAGTATTAGTAGCTCAATCACATTCGTGTAACCATGATCAAAAGTTCAATATACTGCCATAACATTTTTTTTTATAACATTTTAATCTTATTAAAAAAGAAACCTACATTATAGAAAAAGAAAAATGAAAAAGGTAAACATGTTACATGGGAATTAAATATATATA
>JBBMKA010000021.1:6750129-6837696 GCA_037833695.1 Sechiopsis laciniata | reverse complement strand
TATATATATTGATCTTATTATTTTTAAAAATAATTTTAAAACGAAAGAGATGTTATCCAATCTCGAAGATCTCATATCGTAAAGAGCGAATACTAGTTTTATAATACTCTTGAGTTCTTGACCACTAGATCAAGATAGTTCAGTAAATCAATCTCTTATTTGATAATTATTGTATATATATTTGAAAATTTAACTTAGTTAGTTCTCATTTGTTTCTTATTTTTTTTATAAAGAAAATAAAAAAAACAAGTAGATTTTAGTGATTGTTTTAAAACATATCTAAAAAGTGGATAATATTAACAAAAAAATCTTTAGATGGAAACAGTATTTATAAATATTATTTAAAGCACTGAAATGTTTCAATGCAATGCAAAGAGAGGAGAAATTAGTTACCGCAATCCCTGGTATGATTAGAAGAAACGGAACAGAGACACAACAATCCTTCCGTTTCAGTATCAAATCCACAAATCCCACCCGATTTCTCGCACCGATCGCATCCAAAATCCGCAACAGAAAAGCTCAATTTCATCCCGTAATCCCAATCCAAAGGCCCTACGCCCTTCACATTTTCAGAATTCAACACCGTCGTGTAATGCGAGCAATCCAGAATGTTCATACTCATCAATCTCACCGTATCGTATCCAGTGAAGCAGCACGGCGGCGGCGGCGACGGCGACGTACTGTTCGCAACCAGATGAAAAACGCGAAACGCGTTGCAGGCGCCGTAGAGCTCGTCGCAGGAATGGCCGGAGAAATTGAAGCAGAGGTACTTGTAGTGGTTCAGAATCGGCGAATCGATCGAGCAGTTGAGGAGCGCGAAGACGGAATCCGGTGCGGGCGGGATTATGATCGATTGGATCTCGGTCATTACGAAATCGTGATGCGGTTGGAGGATCGAGCAGGTAGACATGGCTGGATCGTAGATCGTGATGGATTTCTTGTCGTAATCGATGGATTGGAGTTTGTAGGTGCCGGAGGGAGTGAGGAAGAAGAGATCGGCGGCGGAGCAGTTGAACATGCGGCGGAATTGAGGCGCTCCGCAGCCGTCGTCGATTCCGAAGGGGTATTTGATCAGAATTGTGCCGCAGGTGGTTCGGCAAGGTGAGGCGAATGTGAGAGAATTGGGTGAAATTAAAGGTAATAGGAGTAGAAACAGCCGTGGAAATGGGAGGTTACGGCGGCCGGAGATGGCGGGAAGTGGTGGCGACGCCATGTGAGTTGAAGGTTTTGGTTTCTGGTAGTGGTGAATTAGAAGAAGATCAATGCAACGTTATGGTTTTGAACTTTTTGATTATTTGATTTTGGAATTTGAAATTTGGAGTAGGAAAACAGCTCAGCTTGAGGAAGTGAGAATATCGAGGGGTCAATTATGAACTGAAATTGCGGTATATTGCTCCATCTCTTCTAAAATGGCATCGTTTTAGACAGTTAAAGAAGTTATTTTGATTAGTTAAAAATTGATAGTTGTACTAAAAAATAATTTGTTTGAATGTCATATTTGTATGGAGGAGTTAGAATCAAAATCTTGTTTGAATTTAAATTTAAATGAGTAGTTAAAAAAATAATTATTAAAAATAAGTTATTTTAATTAATTTAAAATAAATAATTAAAAATGACTGAACTAATAACTTCTCTAACTAAATCTACAAACAAAGAAGCCCTTAAACCAGGAGACACCATGAAAAGATGTCAAAAAGGTATACAAAAAGGCTGTTATGATGGACCCTACTTTGACTATTGTCCTCAAAACAAAACCTTACATTTTTCCCTCTTTCTTTTTTTTTTTTTTTTATAGCAATCAGGAATTGGACTTATTTTCGGAGTATCCGATCCATCCTTAAGTTGTAATATTGAGATACATAAAAAAATATCTAATTTAAACACTTTTAAGCAATCTTAAATAGAAATGTCTAAATGAGCACACCTCAAAATTTGTAGTCTCAACCAACTACAATGTGTCATGAACTTTAATCTATTTAATTATAAGTGTGAGTTTATTATTTAGAAAATATTAAAATATCATCTTTTTTTTTTTTTTTTTTTTTTTAAAATTAATTTTAGATGTCATTTTTGTTATTATTATTATTTTTTTAAGTAGTCATTTTTGTTACTCGAGGCTTCTTTCATTTCATAATTATATTTTCAAATGTTTATTTTACTTTTTGAGTTGGGTATTTGAATACGATCTCATTTTCACTTTAAATGTTCAAACTTTAATAGTCATGTTTAAAGCTAATTTATTTAAAATTACTTTAAAACATCCTAAATTAATTTAGTAGTCAAGAAAAAGAACAAAAATTTATGAATTTTGTTCACGGTTACCATTTAGGATTATTTTTCTACGAGATTACTTGATATACAAATGTTGTGAAGTCAAATAATTATAGTGTGAAAAATATGTAAGGTGTGCATAAGATGACCAAGATACTAAAAAAAAAGGAAATATATATATATATATACACAAAATAAGTTGTAAATATATATCTAAAATTTGTAGAATGAATTATATGAAAAATGTTAAGGAAAAGCTAGTAAAGAAGTACTTTAAAACAAAAAATTAACCAGAATTCTTTATTTCAAACTTTATTGAAAACATACAGTCTAAAATTAAGATTTGAAAGTAGATGAACTAGTCCATCGATCAACTTTTTAAAATTATTATTTAATCTTATAGTTATAAAAATAAAATTTCATCCTTCTGATTGTTTGTAATTTTATTTGTTATTTTTTTTTTCCACCAAGTGGAAGGCGTAATGATTTGAATGTAAAATGTGTTACAGCTAATCCTAAAGAGATTGTAAAAAAGTCTTTAAGGGAAGCCCCAAAATTCAAAGATAGCAAAATTTGCGTCAGGCGAGTGGAATAAAGGTTCAGTTCCCAGTGGAAAAGATGAGAGATCCCGACGTGGGATCAAAATTTTTTACAAAAATATTTATGTCTCCCACCTAAATATTAATGTTCACAAATATAATTTTTCTCTTTTTATTTTTTAATTTAAAATAAAGTGAAATGTGTCTTATATTGGTGAATATTTTTATTTAGATTATAATTTTTTATTCAGTCTTTTTTTTTTCTTCACGCCAGTCGACTAGATGAGCTTTCCGTATACAAACTTACACATTGCTTCAAAAGGGAAGAAATAAAAAATAAAAAATAAAAAATAATAATAAAATGAAATATCCTTTTTTATTTCATTCAATATAGTGTATGATTTAGGGTACTAAAAAAAACGGCTCAAATCAACCTATATAGTGCATTAATAGGTAGGGGCGTATACGTGAGTTAGATTGGGTTAGAAAAATATTTTGGAGATCGGGGATGCTTGATGAGTCTTTTGCATCCGAGTCGACCGTGTTTAGTTTCTTGGGAGGTGTTTGTTTGACATATTTAGGTAGAATTTAGGTTAAGGAGTTATATTGAATAGTTAAAAATTAAGAGTTGTGCCACTTGTTTGAATATAGTTTTTGTGTATAGGAGTTAGAGTTAAAATCTTGTTTGAATGTAAATTTAAAATGAATAGTTATTTTTAGTAGTTAAAAAATAAAAGATTATAAATGAATGGTTAAAAATGAATTATTTTGATTGATTTGAAATGAATGATTAAAAATGAGTGGTTACAAATGATTGAGTTGTTAAAAATGAATGGTTAGAAATAAGAGTTATTTTTAAAAGTAAAAATGAAGAGAAGTTAGTAAAAACTCGTTTGGATGTAGGTTTTCGAAGAAGAGTTAATAAATCCTAAAACTAAATCCTACCTAAATATGTCAAACAAACAGCCTGATCATCTCATGGTTGATATAATTAAATTTACTGCAACTTAAAAATTCGAGCTTTTGAGTTGATTGGTAATTTAACACAATTAAACAGTATACAAAATCAAATCAAATCAAATCCACGTTTGAATCCCCACCCAATCATTGTAATGTTATATTATAGGAAAAAGAAACCTTATATGAATCAAAATCTATGCCAGTATTTTCATTATAGGGTAAAATTTTGAGAAAATATAAAGATATCAACAAAATAAAAAGCTCACTAACATCAATGTTAGCATAAATACTATTGTTTTCAACTTCTTAAACATTCGTGAAGTACTCATTCTCACTCAAATTTCTTTTTATGGATGTGGGTTCATGTTCAGGAAATCCAGCAATATCGATATTTGCACACACATTTTCTATAAATGTTAAAAACTTAAGATCTTAGACATTTCGTTAATACTTAATCATCAAACAAACAAACAAACAAACATTGGAAAAAAAAGACAGAACAAAAACTCACATTGTAGGCTTCGACATCTTTGATCCACTCGGTATGACACCGAACATCATCGCAAGACAATCCGATAAGCTTCACTCCCCGTCGACAAAACTCCTCCACGTAAGCAGTCATCATCCCTAGCTCCGTGGTGCAAACTGGAGTAAAATCACATGCATACAAATGCAATACCAAACCCACAAACAAACAATGTTCATCCATATTTTATTTCTTCACAAGTTCAAGAGAAAAGCAATGCCAAAGGGTACCTGGGTGAGAAAAGATGATGGCCCAGCTGCTGTCAATGTAGTCGTATAAAGTGATCTTTCCATGTGTGCTATCAGCTTGGAGATTGGGTACTGTAACGCCGATTGTATGGCCCGGTATCTTCTTCCTACAGAAAGGGAAATTTTTAGGATGGTTCAAATTCGAAGTTTTCGTGCTTTCTTTCGTTCGTGTATATATGCAGTTTCTGGCATTTTCTTGGCTTGCAGCATCAAGCGAACCTGGGACGAAAATATGCTACCTATTTGTATCTCTACACATACAAGATACAACCACGTTCAATTTCCATTTTTCAACTTGTTGCAGCTATCCAACACCAAGTGTGTCAAGTATTGCACTTCAGCCAACACGATAGGTGGAATATTTTTGGCATAGCTTTGTTGATTTGATCGACGTATGAGAATATCGATGTGCGGAACAATCATATTTTGCTTCTTCCCATTATATCATACTTGAACTCTTTTGATAAATCATACATTCTGATCATTCCAGCAGTGTGGACCCTTCACCTATCCAAAATCTGATAGCATTAAAACGGTAAAATAAGGTATTATTTTTGTCCCACAAAATAAAGATATAATATTCTGATACAAAATCACCGGGCAGCAAGCTTCAACGGAATTGCAACCTTGCATTTATATGGTGGCCATTTCTTCTTTCACACTTCTCTGGTAGGTGGAGGGAGAAGCTTGAGTTTGCATTGCCAAAGGTTAATCCAACACCTTATAAGTATTATTTTTTTTAGAGGGGGAATAAAAAATGAAAGCAGTCTTACAAATCAAATGAAATATCATTAATTTTTCTGTTCATACCAAAGTGGAACATATATTTGGTGATTTTGAAAAAGGACTTGACCTAGGGATCTTATTAAAAAGCTCATACAACTGTGTTCTTGAATTCTAAAACGAGACGCCTTGAAGTTCAGTCTATAGAAAGGAAGACATAAATGATCTACATTTATACCACAGCTAGCTTAGTTCCGTCCTGCGTCAATGGAAATGCTATTATGATTCATATACTGGCTAATTACTATCCCCAACCTCCAAAAAAGAGGGAAAAAAGAACAAAAAAATATTAAGTTGTTGGAGTACTCTTTATTCATTCTAAAAGTCCAGCACCTCCTCTCTTCATGATGTCACAACCTCTTCCTTTATGGAAAGTCTCTCTGATGAAAAGCATAATAGAGGGTTAAACAGAAATGCACAAGATGTAGATAATTTAATTTACTTAAGGGACCGAAATAACCTTTTATAGCATAACTAATATATTGTAACTGTTATAGATACAATATAATTATAAGTCTGAATGAGAATAGAGACAAATAGTGTGTGTTCCCTAATGTGCTGCCTTAGTTTCATAAACGTACATACTATTAAAAAAAAAGTGAAATCCAACTTACTAATTAGTTCATAAGTGACTATCATCGTGGTTCCATAAAGTGACATATTCAAAAACCGAGGTCCAAAGCCTCTGTAAAATCCCAACCATCCATCTTCCTTGAGAAGTGCTCTTGTAGTCTTGAGCACAGATGGCCTTCCAATTCCATAGTTATCAATGACCTGTATTTGAATTCCAGTTGAAAGAAAATAATCTCCTAGTATTTTTCCTTATTTATTATAGTTCAACAATGTAAATTTGAATGTTTAACTAATAATGTCTTAACCCATCAAGTCAGACTTATATTAGCCCATCCTTTTTATCTCACACTAATAACATATACATATGTATGCAAATTCTCTCTCAACACATTAATACTAATTACTACATTACCTGAAGTCGAGTCTTTACTGTATCTACAGGAGTCGTGATAACAGAGGAGCAGGCACCAGCCACCATTCCCGTGGCAGCCTGAACCGTCACCATCTCCATGTGAGAGGGTTTCTTCTCCATATTATTTTGATATCCTGAGCTCCTAAAAATGATTAGATTACTTAATGGTCCAAGATTTTTAACCATGAATGAAAAGTTATCGGCATTAGGAAAAATGCTGGAAAATCATTGCACCTCCAGATAATATGCTGAGCAGCACCATAAACACCCCACCAGAGAGCAGAAGCAGGGGACTGAGTTACCGCCGTTAATCCAAAACCCCTATATAAACCACGAAATCCTTCTGTCTTCGTCACTTTTTTAACAACATCAACCGGGCCATTGCAGAAGGTGCTTCCAGGTAGCCCTTGAACCATCAGCCTCTGGCAAGTCTGAGAATAATAATTGACATGGTCTAATCATTCAAAGACATCATAGGTAGAAGCAGTTTATTTTATTTTGGGGTATCTTTGAAATTAAGAGTTAAAAAAGAGTTTTTAAACACTTTGATAGTCAGACCCTCAATATACTGGTAATAATCAACTGTCAAGTAAGCAAACATAATCAAGATCTATATTGCTCGTTCAACTAAACTAAGCTGTGGCTTATATATAAATATTTTTTATGTTTGAAACAAGTGGAGTGTTGTAATTGGGTTTATATTTTTCGTATTTGGACTATTATGTGTTTGAGTCTATTTTGTAATATGGTTTTACGAGAGTGCATTATATAAACTCTCTTAAAACCTTAGCCTCAATTGATCAACATCCTGTAATCTTGTATCTCTATCTCTTAATTAATAAACTATTCTCTCCTCTACCCGTGGACGTAGTTAACACATCGTTAATGAACCACGTAAATCTCTGTATTCTTGTTTCGCTTTTTCTTTACAGTTTTCATTGATTGTTGTTTCTGATTACATAACATGGAGAAACAAGAGTACTTCCTACTAAAAACTAAATTTGAAATTTAGCAAGGGAATTTGGGATCATGGGCCATATATGTGAAATATTTATTTCAATAGACTCAAGAGCTATCTCGTCAAGTTTCTTTACGAAAAAGACAATTTCAAACTAAGTTCGAAAGGAAATGTTCACTTACCACGTCTAATGGCACGTAGTATATGCACGAAACTAGATTTGAGATCATGCCCGCCACTCCATTCGCAAGACCGACACGTGTTGCTTCCGTCATTTCCAAATTTCCAGTATATTTCAACATTATGTCTTTTGATACTTCTAAAGATGTCAAAGCGAGTACTCTACCAGGCAATGATCCGATCGCGGAAGTACCAAAACCTCTATATAAGCCCGAGATTCCATCAGACCTCAATATATTCCAGAAAACTGACAATCCACGCATGTGAGATAGGCCAGATCCAGCAACTTGCATTCTAGTTTTCACAACAGCAGTTGGATGTAACAAGGCTGACTGAGCAGTAAAGAGTATTGCTCCAATTATATGAAACTTAGTCTTGTCCAACCTAATTGAAATCATAAGTAACGTCACAAGAAGCACGAATACAGCATTACATGTAGCATGAAAATACATTGTAAATTATCTTTAAAAATAATTCAAATTCTTATTGATAGTGACCAAAAAAAGGCCTAATATATATATATATATATATATGGAAACCGCTATCAATATATATATATATGGAAACCGGAAAATCAGAGTTTCGCTCCACTATACTCGGGATAGCCACGCTCGTCTCTAGGTCAGGCACCGAGAGACATCGAACACATAGAGACACGAGAGATGTCTACAAATTAGTGCCACAAGTGAGTGCATACCTTCAAGGGCCAAGCCTTTGACCACTGCCTATTGGGGACAAAAAAAGGCCTAATATATTATAAAACGCTTAAAAGTTATGGGTTCAATTTATGATAACCATCTACCTAAAAATTAATTTTCTACTAATTAGATTGAAAACTAAATGTAATAGAGTAATGTTGTATAAATATAAAAAAAAACAAAAAAACAAAAAAATTCTTAATAGCAAAAGATAATTCAATTTCATCCATGGTGTCACTAGAGCTCTACTTTGACAACTCCAAAAATCGCCTAGCTTTAAATTATACGTTATATAGTGTAAGTGTGTAACAATCAACTCATCTAGAAGCCTAGTTCGTCAATCAAGCAAAAAAATAACCCAAAACTATCACAAACTACATTCTCTGGATCAATTCTTAAGTCTCAGACAAACCAAACAAAATTCAACAACGAATTCCTAAAACAGAAACCAAAATACAACTAATAATCCTGGTTCTAAGCTAAAAATCAGGTAGGATCATGATTTTGGGTAACATATTTGCAAAACATTGATGCAAAATAATACGGAGGAGATCAAAAAGTTAGTGGAAAACCTGTTCCAGTCGATATCGGTATCAGCAAGCGCCAACTCAGCCGCTGGTGCAGCTTCCGCATCGAGGGCCATTGATCACGAAGCTGATAGCACCACTTTTGAAGTGTTCTTCTTCGTTTTGTTGTTGGGAAATGAAAAAGAAAAAGAGAAAGAAAAAGGAAATGAAAATAAAAAGAGAATTCGGTGCGGTTAAGTGCTTTCAGGAGATGATTCAGTTGGAATGGAAGGTTCTAGCGTTTTATATCATGGGTCTCTCGTCTGAATTGGTTGTCTTAATTAATTCAAACCACCCAAATAATCCAATATTTTTTTTTTTAGTAAATATCGGAAGAGATGATAAATATCGATTTTTAAAATCGAATTTGAGACGTTGGTATTAAATTGATTTACAATTAAATAATGAAATAATTGTGTCACTGGTCAAATAATCTAATGTTCCCCTTCTCATTTTTATTTTTATTTTTAGTTTATTTTCTACCTAACTCTTCTTTTTCCATCTAAAAATAAATAAAAAAAATTATTTTTCTCTATTTTGTATTTCTATAATTAGGTGGCGATTTTTTTAACGAATGGTTAATTGAGTTTATTTGTGTTTTTGTGGCTTTCTTTCTTTCTCTTTAATTGGAGTGAATATTTGAATTGGTTCATGCATATTTTAACTATGACGGCGTAAATGTGTATTACTATTAACGACACATATAATATAGAAGTTTGACAACATTATTACATTTTAGGCTAAATTATAGAAAATGTCTCTATACTATGGTATTTGTGTAAAAAATGTCACCAAACTTCAAAAAGTTTCAGAATCGTCTTTGAACTTTCATAAAAGTTTTTAAAATGTCCTTAACATTAAAGTTGGATGAAAACCATTAAAGTTTGGTTTCAAAAATATCCCATAAACTTGTAAGATGTTTCAAAAATACTCTTAATCTTAAAAAACATAAAATAATTATGAAACTGTTAAAGTTTTATTTCAATAATACTATAGATATTTGATTGTGCTTGTAAAAGATAAATTTTACTTTTGTATTTATAACTTATAAATAATTGAACAAATCTCTACCTCAAAATATTAATTCATGTTCCAAAACTCATCCCAGCAACATTTTTTTAAAGATATAAATGATGATTATGATTATGATTTTGAATTTTTGAACTTTTTTGTCATATTATTTTCAAAGATTAATAATATATTTATTTTCATTAGTTTTCAAATGTTAATAATATATTTATTTTGATTAGTTTTTTAGTAAGACTATTTTTTTTACAAGTTTTCAAGAAATCAAGAATACTATTAAAATAAAAGTGTAATATTTTTAATCTAAAAGTTATTGGTGATGATATTTTTAATTTTTTTAAAAGTTGGGAGTATTTATGATTTTTTTTTTTTAAAGTTCAAGAGTATTTTTTAAACCAAACTTTAATGGATTTCATCTAAATTTAACCGCAAGGTTATTTTTTAAACTTATTTTAAAGTTTGGAGGCATTTTTGACACAACCCCATAATTTATGAGTATTTTCTATAATTTAACCTACATTTTAAGAGGATTGGAAAATGAGTATAAAAAACAATTGTTTATATATAGTAATAAAAAGGTCAATGAAAAAGTATAAAATAGATAAATTGCCTTGTGTAGCATATTTTACTATAGCTATTTTTTTATAAAATAAATCATATATAGCAGATATATTTTGATTTTCCCATTTTACCCTTATTTTCTTCTTTCCTTTCTCTTTCTTCAACTTTTACTTTCTTTGTTTCCGAATTTTTGCCTTTCTCTCATTTTTTTCATTGCCATCCCCATTTCTTATGTAATCTTCAGCAAAATTTCGACGAGGAAGTGACGGAAGAGGCTTAGGCTTCAGCGACCCCATTTTCACGAGTGACGTGACTCCACAATCCCAATGCCATCCTCCACGATAGAGTCAATCACTATGAAACTGATATATTTAATCACTAAAAATTGATATAGTCAGTCAATAACAAATTGATATAATCAATCAATGACAATCTAATATATCCAATCACTAAAAAATGATATAGTCAGCGACTAGCAAATTGATAGAGTAAATCAATAACAATCTGATAAATTCAATTACTAGAGAATTGATAGATCCAATCACTAAGAAATGATATAGTCACTAGCAAATTGATAGAGTCAATCAACAACATTCTGATAGATTCAATAACTAGGAAACTAATAGATCTAATCATTAAAAAAATTATATAATCAATCACTAGCAAATTGATAGAGTCAATCAATAACAATTTGATAAATTTAATTACTAGGAAAGTTAAAGATTCAATTATTAACAAATTGATTGAAGTAGGCTGCAAAATAAGGATGAAAACACATAGGCTTTTTGGACTTTGAAATAGACCCGTTTCGTTTTTCAACCATATTTGAAATAATTTCAAATTTGTAATATACATATTTGCTTCTTTTTATTATACATGTAAAATATTCAATATTTAATTTTGAAACACAGAAACTAAATCAAAAGATAATAATTAAAAAAATGTACTTTTTAATCTTGAAAAAAAGTGTTCCTCTCCTTCGATCGAAATTGAAAGAAAATAAAATGGGCCAAACTAAGAGCATCCTAACAGGCCCATTGCAAGAGCGGGTCAAAAGAAATGGGCCGGTGTCAAACCCGCAACCCGTAGTTATTTAGAGAGCCTCAAGGCCTAAAATAATGTCATTATTGGGACGTTCCAGATTCGAGCGCAATCCACACAGATGATCCTGGCCGTCCATTTTATCAATAGGTTCCTCCTCGTCTAAATGCTAGACTTGGACGAACACTGCATTCGTTAACTTCTCAATTAGCCCTAGCGCCTCAAAATCTGTCCGATTCTCTTCCTTGAAGAACTTTGCTGTTCGTTCGACTGGGCGATTGAACGTTTCAGTCGTTTGGATTTCGTTTAAGTTTACTCCTCTCGTCAGATCTTGGCGGGGAAGGAGAATACGAATTCAGAGTTCGGATCTATAACGAGGTATATTGATTGAATTTTGTTGTTGTTTTGATCTTCATGTTGATGCATTCTGTTCTTGGTTTTCAATTCGTTTGTTTGTCTGTTTTGTTTTCTATCCTTCTGTTTCTGTGAACATTATTGGGAATTTTGTGAAGATTGAAGGATTGAAACAAGTTTGGGGTTATTTTTTGATGGCATTATTAGTAATGTTAATTTAGTGCATCACTGATTTTTTGGTGTTTTGTTATCTTGGCCAACTGAATAAACTTGGGGTTGGAATGGAAATTTATTCTTAATTTTTGGTTAACTGTTGTTTATAGGTTTTTTTTTTCCCCATTCAGTAGGTTGGATAGATGCTAGGTGTGTTTATTGAATACTGACTCGTTTTGATCAATTTGTTTAATTCGTTTTAAAGTCATGGAAACTGGGGATTCTGCTTCCTCTTCCCTTGGTCCTCGTTATGCACCGGACGACCCTACTCTTCCCAAACCTTGGAAGGGATTGATTGATGGGAGCACTGAAATGTTATACTACTGGAACCCCGAGTCCAACGTTACTCAGTATGAAAAACCGGCATCATTGCCACCACCAATACCACACGGTCTTCATCCCGGTGCCTCTACTTCAATTTCGGAGCCTCATTCCATGCCATCGAATGGCACTGTGACTCATTTACAGCAAAACCATCATGTTCCCCAACAGGAAGGCCAATCAAACAGCCAGCCTTCTCAACAACCTGGACATCTGATGCCACAACAGCACAGTTCTGTTGGAGGCCAGGTAACTGTTAATCACCATCCTAGCATGCAAATGACACCAGATGGACGACAACAGAACTTGCAACCGAACCAGGTTATGCAGCAGCAGGGGATGTTTGCGATGTCGTCTCATCATCTGGGCCAGCAGCAGGTCATGCATCAAGGTCAGAAATTTGCACATGCAAATCAACCTATGTCTCAGCATCCTAACCAGCAACCCTTGCAGAATCCAGGACAACAAATACCACAGCCGTCAATCCAGCATTTAGGACAGCCAAACATGCTAAATCAGACCCCAATAGTTGGCCAGCCTCAAGGTCCGCAATATGGTCAGCCACAGTTTCAGTATATGGGTTACCAGCAAAGCTTACATCCAAGTGTGCAGCACAATTCACAGCAGCAAGTTCAACAAAGCCCTTTAGGTCAACCATTTGGTAATCAGCTCGAGCAGAAGTCGTCTTTTATGAAGAGAGAGGAGGATAATATCCAGTCTGGAAACCAAGTTGGGTTTTCTTCTTCCCAGTTTCAACAAAGTGGTGGTGCATCATCTGCTCATAATCTTCATCCTGGAACCAATTCGTCTCAAATGCAACAATATGGTTTACCTTCCGAACAAGCACAACAGTTTGGTTCTCCAGGAAACATGCAACAGCAGCATCCTGTGGTTCAATTGCAGCATGCCAGTAGTGAATCGACTCATCGTCAACATCATTCTAGATTCCAAGATCAAATGGGCCCAGCTGCAATGCAGGGGCAGCAACCTGGTCCTGAAAATTTGCCAGGCAGATCTGGAAAGGAAAATTACTTTGGCAGGAACGAGGGGGCTGGCATTGTTCAACATCAACCAAGGCTTGCAGCAATACCAATGGCAAGGAGTCAGCAGGTTCTTCATTGCTTGTCCAATTTTAATTTTTTCCACGTTCAATTTTTGTAGACATTGTTTAGGTTAGATACAAACTACGGTGCTTTTTTTTTTTAATAATTATAATTATTTATTTTTTATGAAAGACAACCACACACATTTGTATGTATAAAGATATATGTTCATATGTATGTATATAGATTATATGTTCATATTTTAAGATTGGTGAATGTTAAAATAATTAAATGGGTACTGATATTCTGGAAAGACGTTCTAACATTGAAGATGTGTTGTTAGGTAATGTAAGTCTTACGACAGAGATTATATGTGGAATTGGATTAATAAAGGAATCAATAAAAAATGATATGTTATGCACCCTTTTCCTTGACCATAACTCAGTTTTAGGTTAAGATAAATGTTCTTTTTTAAAATAATATTATTATAAGGGAAGCAACACTTACATTGAGAAACATGAAAGAATACAAGAAGGCAGGTTAGGAGAAAGATTGTATCAATTTTCTAAGTATTTTTTTAACCATCATGGAGTGGCCTACTGGTCAAGAGGGCCTTGGAGAGCTAAGAGATGATGGGTTCAATCCAAAGTGGCCACCTACCTAGGATTTAATTTCCTACGGGTTTCTTTGACATCTAAATGTTATAGGGTCAGGTAGTATGTCCTATAACATTAGCTGAGGTGCGTGCAAGATGGCCTGAATAGTCATGGATAAAAAAAAAAATCTAAGTATTTTTGTTTTCTATGGTATAAATGATCATATATTGAATACAAATTGTCCTTCTTTCAGGACACAAGGATGAGTGGTGTTCCATTTCCAAGTGCAGCACCTGGTAATCCAAGTGGGACAAATTTTGCAGCTGGGCATTCACATAATATGAACAACCATGGATCTGGTGGTCCATCATTGTCAAATACTGCTTTGATTGGCCCTCCTCATATGGGAGCTTCAGATGTTACTAATATGTCACCTGTTGAAGTTTATTGTCGAAAGCATGAAGTAACTGTTACGGTTTGTATTTCAGCATGCATCTCTTTTCCTGTGTATCACTGACTACCAAACATGCTGCCAATATTCTATGGAAAATTTAGTGTGAAATTGAGCTTATGTAGTTTAATGAGAGTTGAAACATCACAAGTTGGTGTAATTTGTGTGACTGACTTTATTTCAATAGACGTGCACTGTTGGTTCCATCGATGGTAAACGGTAGTTAACTACTTTTTTGGGTGTAAATAACCATTTTGATTATATGTGTAGGGTGATAATGTTCCAGATCCATTCATGACATTTGAGGCTACTGGCTTTCCTCCGGAGTTACTGAGAGAGGCAAGTTCATGGTTGCCCAAACTTCTTTCAATGGGGTTATGTGAAAAAAATAAAATCTAGGGTCCTGCTTACTTCTTTTTTCCGCTATTAATGTAGTTTTTACTCATGAGTTCTCACTTGTCGCAGGTGCGATATCTGCTCCGGAGGAGGAGCATATGTCGTACGCTGCACTGCTATTGCTACACTTGCACATCCAACAACCCCTTGATTTTTGGAGGCTGCTAAATGGATGGTTGGAGCCTTTCTAGGGCATCTTTTAGTAGAGTGTTGGCATTTTGACCAAATCACACCTGATGTGACTGGGATGTCTTGCTTATTGGCTGTGCTTAATATGTCTTTATTGCCATCTTTTGTTGCCTCGAGTTGCTTCTGTAAGCAACTAATCTATGGGATTTTTTTGTGTTATTTCATTTTTGCTCTTGTAGAACAGTGCATTTTTGTAAAGTATTCCACACATGAATGTCCTTGGCATGTTTTAAACTTGGCGCTGAGTCTATTTTTCCATCTTTGTGCCTCAGATATATTCTGCCGGTTTCTCATCTCCTACGCCAATTCAAGCACAAACATGGCCAATTTCCCTGCAAGGTAGGGACATAGTTGCGGTTGCCAAGACAGGGTCAGGAAAAACTTTGGGCTATTTGATTCCTGCCTTTCTTCTGCTTAGACAGTGCCGTAATAACCCTCAAAATGGACCGACGGTGTTGGTTTTGGCTCCTACTAGAGAGCTTGCTACTCAAATACAAGATGAGGCAATTAAATTTGGGAGGTCTTCCAGGATTTCTTGTACGGTGAGTTTCAAATGTTGCCTTTTTGGATCCTTGAATAATTTTCTCCCTTTTTTGTGTTTTCCCTATTTTGAGTTAAAATTTTTCCTTATTTCAGTGCTTATATGGTGGAGCTCCAAAAGGTCCTCAGCTAAAAGAGTTAGAACGTGGTGCTGATATTGTTGTGGCAACTCCTGGCCGGCTTAATGATATACTAGAAATGAAGATGATCAACTTTAGGCAAGTTTCACTTCTTGTGCTTGATGAAGCTGATCGGATGCTTGACATGGGATTCGAACCCCAAATTAGAAAGATTGTGAATGAAATACCACCGCGCAGACAGACTCTTATGTATACAGCGACCTGGCCCAAGGAAGTAAGAAAAATAGCAAATGATCTTCTTGTCAATTCTGCCCAGGTTAATATTGGAAGCGTTGATGAACTTGCCGCTAACAAGTCTATCACACAGGTACTTCAGTAATTTTAATGCTTACCAGTTCCTTGAACAGTGCTGTTTTCAATTTATCATTATGTATCTATGAAGTAATTTGCCTTTGAAATTTGTCAATTATTTTCTTTATCTCCTGAGGTAGGCGTCCTGTTATATGTCAATTACCTGTGAACCATTTTGTTTTTTTCTGGATGATTTGTTATTGACCCCCTTTCTGATTCTGTTCTCTCTGTTGTTTCCTTTTTCTTCATTTGGGTTGGAGAACAGTATGTTGAAGTCGTTCCACAGATGGAAAAACAGAGACGGGTGGAGCAGATCCTTAGGTCCCAAGAACGGGGATCTAAGGTTATAATATTTTGCTCCACAAAGAGGTTGTGTGATCAGCTTGCACGTAATCTTGGTCGGGGTTTTGGTGCTGCCGCAATTCATGGAGACAAATCACAAGGGGAGCGCGATTTTGTATTGAACCAGTTTCGCATCGGAAAGTCCCCAATACTAGTTGCCACGGATGTTGCTGCCCGCGGACTTGACATCAAAGATATAAGGTAGGAACTCCTTTGGCTCTTTTGTCTAATGGTATCTAGTGACAATATTGTAGCTAATAACTTCAAAGAAAATTGACCTCATGTGACTGTTTTAGATTTTTTGTTGCGAATTATAGTAGTGTTTTGGAAGCAATGTGTTATTGTATGCTAATTGTTCTATGATTTTTGCACCAGTCCTTTGATTTGTTAATTTAATTTTGTATGCTAGAGTGGTGGTCAACTATGATTTTCCAACTGGAATTGAGGACTATGTCCACCGAATTGGAAGAACTGGGAGGGCTGGAGCAACGGGCGTGGCTCATACTTTCTTCTCTGAACAGGATTGGAAACATGCGGCTGATTTGATTAAGGTACTGGAGGGTGCGGATCAGCTTGTGCCTCCTGAGTTGCGAGATATGGCTATGCGTGGTGGGCCGAATTTTGGAAAGGGTCGTTTCGATGGAGGTATGGGTGGCAGCCGTTGGGATTCTGGAGGCCGAGGTGGCATGAGAGATGGCGGGTTTGGTGGTCGTGGTGGTGCAAGAGATGGTGGGTTCGGTGGCCGCGGTGGAATGAGAGATGGTGGGTTCGGTGGTCGTGGTTACATGAGGGATGGTCCTGGTGGTGGTCGAGGTGATTTCTTTCCTGCACGAGGTAGAGGACGGGGCTTTGGTGGCCCTCCTGGAGGCCATGTTGGATGGGGCAGGGGTGATCGTGGTGGCCCACATGATAGGTACAATAGTCTGGATGGACGTGGCCGTGGGCAAGGTAGATTTGATAACCGAAGAGACTTCACTAATAGGAGCAGAGGAAGAAGTCACAGTCGTAGTCCTGAAAGAGTTCGAACATGGGGTTATAGTCGAAGTCGCAGCGGTAGCCGTAGTAGTAGAAGTTGGAGTCGGAGTAGAAGCCACAGCAGGAGCAGAAGTAGGAGCAGGAGTCGGTCCCGTCGTTACAGCCGAAGTCGTAGCCGTAGCCATGATGATAGTTACAAGCGACCGCGTGTGCGGAACTTTGATAGAAAAGGCGACCTACCTCTCGAATCAGTAACTGCTACTAATCCGGGCATACAAAAGAACACGACTGGAGAAAGAGAAGATTCGAGGCAGCTTCCTTCAGTGGCCGATAACAACATCGAACCGGCGAATCCTGAAAACGGTACAGATACAAGTGGCGATCAAGTTAATGCAGCATCAGCAGCAGCTCAAGTAATATGAATATTACTATCCTCTGGTTTCGTGTGGAAAATCAGTTCAATCTGTTTTGAAAATTTTCTTGGCGGGAAGGCTTTAAAGGAAGATCTAACCAAGCAAGCTTAAAAGAAATGAGTTTTGGAAATGTTTACAATTAATGATGTATGAATATGCTGTGCTCGCATTTAGCATTATTTAATTAATCGATAGTTTTATTGACATTATTTTGTTCAATGATATATTGTGTTTTCATTCGAGGGAAGAAATATTCGATGGTTTTATCATTTACGAACAACCAGTAGCTTGTAAAAGTCTTTTGTTAATTTAATTATATATATATATATATATACACGTGAACTCAAATTTTGTTTAATGCCCTTTTAACGATTATTCAAACAAAAGCTTATTATAAAATAAAAGTTCCAATACTATCCAAGCTTAGGCAAGTATCCCAAGTTTCCAACATTTATAAGTTCTATTTTATTTTATATTTTGATGGAACTGCATTTATAAGTTTTGTTAATATATAAAAACAAAAATCTAAGTTCCAGAAAGACTTTCAAAGGGTATTGGAACTGGAAGATCAACGTAGATGGCTCTTGGAGTCATTCAAAGGGTATTGGAGCAACCTGGATTGGGTGGTTCGTGATTGTGCGGGTAAGCCTTGATTGATGACATCAAAGTCATGGAAGGGGTTTGGCTCTTCGAGAATTTGTAATAGATAATATACTCTGTGGGGCGGTTTGTTTGACATATTTAGGTAGAATTTAGTTTTAGGATATATGAACCTCCCCACAAAAACCTACATCCAAACAAGTTTTTACTAACTCTTCATTTTTACTTTTAAAAATAACTCTAATTTCTAACGATTCATTTTTAATCATTCATTTATAACTACTCAATCATTTCTAACAACTTATTTTTAAACATTCATTTTAAATCAATCAAAATAACTCATTTTAACCACTTACTTTTAATCATTTCTTTTTTAACTACTAAAAATAACTACTCATTTTAAATTTACATCCAAACAAGGATTTGATTCTAGATCATTTACACAAAAATTACATCAAAACGAGTTTTTGATTACAACTCTCAATTTTTAACTACTCAATATAACTTATCAATATAACTCCTTAAGCTAAATCCTACATAAATATGTCAAACAAACACCCCCAGTAAGTTATACTCTAATTTGGAGAGAAACTGGTCTCTTTGTTTTTCTTAATAATAACATATTGTTACTGTTGTGCTTAATGTTCAGTTGTGGTTTTTTCTTGATGAATAATTTTATTTTCAACAAAAAAAGAGGGAAGAAAATCTAAGTTTGAATTCTCCTATTGTTGTGAATTAAAAAAATTATTTATCTACCAACAAGAGCAAACTCTAACGACATCTTGTACAATCTAATAACCATGAGATTATACGTTCGAATTCTCTTTCTCCCAATATTGTGGTATCAAAAAAAAAAAAAAAAAAAAAATTTTTATCCTATAGCTACATTCGATGAAATTGAAACTCTATAAAGCTCAAGTATTTTGTATAATTCAACTTAATTTTTAACAGTAAAATATTAACAAAGTTTCATTTCTATGCTATAGTTATAAAGTTATTTCAAAGTAGTTTTACCCATCTAAGAGAGTACAAATTTTACCTATCAAGATATCTAAAGTACAGCCTTTTGTAACGAACAAAGTTTTAAATATTGATAAAAATATCGACATAATATTAATATCAATAGATAACTCTAGAGAATAATATAAACAATGAAATTCTTAAATATATTTAAGCTGATAAATAAGTATTCTACTTTTAACACGATTTTTTTTTAGTTTGAACTATTATTTTTATTAACTTTAACCATTCTTTTATAATATTATAGACAATTTCAATTAACTCCTCGAGTCGGGTTGAGCTCATAGACATGGTAATCTTAATAAAAATATAAACACGGGACAAAAAGTTGATACCTTAGACCTGTTTGATAACCATTTGATTTTTTATTTTTGGTTTTTAAAATTTAAGCCTACAACAACTATTTTATCATAATTTTTCTTATTTGGATATCTACCTCTTACCTATATTTGTAGAAACCAAACAAAAATTAAAAAAAAAAAGTAGCATCTAAAAGTTTGATTTTGTTTTTAAGAGTTGGTTAGCATTCACCTACTTTCTTAAAGAAAGATTGATATAATGTAAGAAAAGTGGAACACATTGTAAAAAATTTGAGTAACAATAGATTTAAATTTCAAAAACCAAAAACTAAAAACCAAATGGTTATTAAAAGTGCCTTAGCTAAGGGTGTTATCATAGAACAAGTATCAAACTACCTGAACTCAAATCTTCTTAATCAAGGCGTTATCTTTGGAGAGCAGTCAGAGGCCATTGCTGTTTCCAGGGGAATTTTATGGGCACAATTCTATTCTGCATCAACTGCTGTATTTATCATTAAAACTACAAACAAACATGTCATTCTCAACATTTTTTTTAATTTTTTTTTTTTTTTTTTTTAATATTTGGACTTTGTGTTACATACCACCCTTGCTGCCTCCACCTACTAAACCAAAGAAAGCTTTTCCACCCATAGTAAGAAAAACAAAAATTCATAGAAAGAAAAAAAAAATGCAGTGAAAACCACAAATTTGCTATTAAGGAATTGAAGGAGAGAAGCACATGTGATCATGGATAAAGAAAGCTTAGGATTGTAAAAGGACTTTGGTTCACAATCTTAAGCTTTTCTTTAGTCATCCATTCATTACAAGAACCTGGATTTCTTGAGTGGATACTTAAATTCTTTTTTTTTTTTCCTTTTAGAGCTTCTTATTGTATTAAACTATAGATGTTCGAAGATTTCTCCGAATTGTTTCTTATAATAAGAAAAAACAATTACCACATCTTGAGCACCATATCCAAATACCCTCATGATCCACATACTTGAATAACCTCAGGTTAAGTAATATCTAAAATCAAAAGAAAAGCCCATAAAGATTAAAGACTTAAGAGTTGGGCAATGTATGTATTTCTATCTCATATCTTTCTCAAAAGTCCAATCAAGTGCAGAGTTTAGATAGGGAAAAGTTCAACAGCCACTGTAAAATGGATGATTTCCTTAAACAAATCGTAGAAAGGGAATACTTTAAGACAATTGCTGAAGATAAATAAAGCAAAAATAACCTCCAAGGAGTAATTTCATCATCAGCCATCTTATTTCCCTACCATATCTGAAGTTTCAATGTAAGGGACCTTACACTTGATGTCATTCTCAATAACATCAAGAACTTTGGCTGAATTTTCGACCTGACATTCTCTCAGATTCGTGTAGAATATGGTTTATGAGTCCCCTTGCCGCACTGCAAACAAACAATATACACAAAAATATGAATGCCTTGCCCACAAAGTTCTAACCAGAAAACAAAATAAAACTTAATCTAAACCATTAAGTGACCTAGCGGTCAAGAAGGGCTTGGGGAACTAACAGATGATAAATTCAATGCATGATGGTCATCTACCTAAAAATTAACTTCATACAAGTTTTCTTGACATTCAAATATTATAGGGTCAGACGGCTGGCCCAAACAGTCATGAATATCAAAAGAAAAAAAAAACTTAATCTATTTTATCCTTTGGGTCTGAGAGGATGCCTTTTTACTTGATTCTCGTACATGTTTCTTTTAAACATAAGCTTTCTTCTGCAAAAGAGATTAGGGAAAAAGAGAACGAAAGAAACAAGAAAGACACAAGAAGCAAAATCTTAAGACGTACTCATCTTTCATCTTCTGAATCTTCTCTGGATCAGTCTCATGCATATTCTTTCTGAATTGTTGTCTCACCATACTCACAACAAGATCGGTGTTATGTTGCTGTAAAAAGGTAGAATTTTTTTGAGTTCAATAACAATTGGGGTGGAGAATTTGAACTCATGACCTCCTACTCATGAACATTATGTCCATTCTAATGCTCTACACCTTCCAGTAACTGGATACAACTAATTTGAAATGAGGGCACAACTTTTTTGATTGAAACAGACAAAAACTATAATATTTACATAGCAAGAATGTGTAAGAAAAATAAGGTGTCTAAATGTGTTGAAAGCTGTAATAAACTCGAACTTTTCACTGCTCATTGACTCACTAACCACTCTAAGTTATTAAAATGCAAGATCACTAAAACCATAACCTATAAACAAATGAAGAGTACATCCGTACCTGATAACCTATAAACTTAGCTCTTCTAAGGCACTCGCGGTAAAGCTGCAGTGACGAAACATGAAATATTAAACAAAGATTGTGGAGAAAATTGTTTTTAAAAAAGGATAGGAAAGGAGGGAACCAACCCTAATGACATTATTGGCAAGCTCAGGAGGTAGAGCAGTCTGTAAAGATGGCATTTCCACCCTTTTCACACTTACTGATAATTAATCAAAATTATTAATCCAGCTGCAAATAAAAACTACCACCTAATTAGAAAAACATGGATCAAATGGAAAAAGCAACACATCAATCAAACTGTGGATCACAGAAAAGATGACAGGGGTCTTAGGGTGTGTTTGTGCCACCAAAAACAAATGTAGAGTATGGGAATAGAGATGTTTTCTCGTGTTTGGTCCACCAGAGATCATTTTCTCCATAATTGCGTTTTTCCAAAATCACCTTTTTCTTTCTCCCCCTAACTACTTTTTATTCTTCCCACAACAACTTTTATACATCACATTACTATTTTTCACTCTCATCATACTCATTATTTTATTTTTTCTATAACCATTCTCTTCACCCCAAACACAAATAATGATTCTCCTCATTATCATTCTCTTAATTCCAAACACAAATAATCATTCTCCCCATAATCATTCACTTTCTTATTCTCCCCCTAATTCTCATTCTCTTATAATCATTCTTATTCCCCTTCACCCAAACATCCCCTAATGTATGAACAAACATTGTCTGGCTTGGAAGTTCCTTCGAAAAAGTGGGCACAAATTGTAGACAATTGAAGCTTGATCCACACAAAAAAACATAAATAATATTGAACAAAAAACAGAAACAATGAACTGACACGCCCAACCGCTCAAATCTCATACTGCCATTAAGGGTTTTATCTCATTAATCTCTGCTCTCTATTACTTCAAAACAGAGGCGAGCTAACATCGTAAATCATTATGGGAGCTAAACATCGATCATTCCACAAATAAACCCTAATTTTCTATGCGTCTCAGCTTCAGCACACATCCAATCGTAAATGCGATTACCCCAAAATCTCCATCAACGCATTGAAAACCAAGAAATTAGAAAAAGAAAGACTAGAAATGAGAAAGATCCGATGTTTACCAAAATCCTGCAATTCCTCCTGGTGGTTTTGTGGTGCGCTTTTCAGCTGAATTTTTGGTTGAACCAAACAAACAAAGAAAAGCTCCCCAATTTGATTTGAAGAATAAATGAGCCCGGTCTGAAATTACAACAGAAATTGACCGACCGAAATTTGAAGCCGATCCAAACAGACCGGTTTGTCGGTCTCTAGGACCGGGTTGGGAAGAGGCTAAAGCGTTTTTTCCATCCTAATTATAAATAAATAAATAAACATACAGACGAAAAAAAGTACTTTAAAGGAGCTGCTTTATATTTATTATTTTCTTTTTGAGTTCAGTCTAAGGTAGATGATTAATTGAATTTTTTTAGTTCAAGAACTATTAGGATGAAAATTCAAATTCATAATCATAAGCATAAATACATCAACAATATCAACTATTGCTATTGCTGTTCTCAAAAAACTATTGCTATAGTTGACATTATTAATTAAAGTTAGAACTCTTATCACCGCTTTCGATATTTTTGTTTTTTTAACACTAAAATAACATTCATTAATAAAAAAAAAAAAGCTCTTAAAAAATTTGGACTCAACCAACAATTTGAGTCGGGACGAATAAAAAAAAAACAAAAAAAAATTATTCTATCAAAAAGCTTTTTAACCTATTAGAAGTAATAAAATTTCAAAAAAATAGATTTAATAACTATCTTCAATACTTTCAACACAAATTAATTAATTAATTTTTATAATTATATATATTTTTTATAAATATTTTTATATATTTAAATAATCCGTTGTATTTTTTTTTTGACAAAATAATCCGTTGTATTTACTTGATAAATGAAAAATTGGAAAAATCTTATTATACTATAAGAATATTGACTTGTTAGTTATGATTTAGCAGACAAAACATCAACTGGTTCATTTACTCATCTTTGCAATTGATGATCTAGAAAAGAAAAAACTTGATGGACTCACCTATTTTATTGAAAAAACTTCATTTATCAATAAAATCAATCTTTCTATTATTGTGAAATTTTATTACAAGTATAAGATGAACGTAAAGGATGCAATTGATTTTAATAGAAGATTATAAGTAAAAATTGGATAATTATCCAAACATTAGGAATTAAATTATAAATTTAGCACTTCTCAAAAAAAAAAAAGAAAAAAAAAAGAAAAAAAAAGCATTTTTTGAACCCCCAAAAAAGTATACTTTGCATCTAATGAACAAAGGAAAGGCATTTTGAACATTTTTATTCAAACAAAAATTTTCTTTTCCTGTGGACTTAATTATCAGTCTAATCTTGATATACATGGCAGTTTATAATATAATATATATGGAACTAACTATACAAGGGTTTATTGAAAAGCTATACAATCTGGAAACCTGAGCTGATTAAAAAAAATTGGTTCATCAAATTGAATCCTGAAGGTTTAGCCACCTGCATACCCAAAACAGATGAATTCCGTTAATTGAAAATGATTTTGAAATAGATTTCAATTATGAATTGAGATTGTAAGCTTATATTAGCAAACATTTCAATTTTTTGTTTATTTTCTTTCTAGCTATTATCTAGACACACAATTGTAATTAAATTCATTTCAAATCATTCCATCAATTTTTCAACATTCTTGATCAGAAGCGTTAAGGATGCAGTTCTATAGAACCCTGAATTGATGCAGATACCTATAGATCACAGACTGTGTACATCAAACGAAAAATATCTCAAATACCTAATGATATATATATATATTTTCCTTTTTTATAAACATTTAGGCTGCGTTTGATAATCATTTTGTTTTTTAAATTTAAGCCTTCAATAATTACTTTACCATTTGTTTTTTCTTACTAAAATATCAACATCTTATCTATGTTTTTAAAAACTAAACCAAAATTTAGAAAAACAAATAGGTTCCAAAAATTTGTTTTGATTTTTGAAATTTAGTTAGTATTCACGTACTTTCTTAAGAAAAAATAGAACACATCGTAGGAAATTTGAGTAAAAATAAGTTTAAATTTAAAAAATCAAAAACAAAAAACCAAATAGTTATCAAACAAGACCTTAATTTTTGAAAATCAAGCATATAATTACTGTTTCCTTACCTATGGGCCACCTTGTTTTGTTATTTTACTTTTTACCTATATTTTCAAAAATAAAGCCACATTTTAAAAACTAAAAAAATAATTTTCAAAAATTTGTTTTTGTTTTTGAAATTTGACTAAGAATTCAAATGTTTTCTCAAGTAAGATGAAACAGAGTGTAGAAAAATGATGAGAAACAAACACAATTAAAAATAACGATATGATTATCAAACGAAGTCTAAGAATATATGCATCATGAGGATTGCCCTTACTGTTAAGCTCTCAGCAGGTTATGGAATGTTTCTGCAGAAGAGATCAACTTAGCTGTGAACTTCACCATTCCATAAAACTTCACAAGAAAGTAAAGGATGCTATTTCCCAAGAGGCTTCACAAGATGAGTAGCTTTGTAAAATCATTGGCATGGTCTCAAGCACTCGGAATCAATAACTGCTGCTGCCAAAAGCCGAACCGATACTGAAAGGAACAGATGCCGAAACCTGCTGGGGAGACCACTCCACATACCCTTCTTTTGGAATATATTCACCAATAGCACCATCAGCAATTGGTGAATATGGTTTTCTTACTCTCATTAGGTCCATTTCCTGAATCAGATAGTAAAAATTTTGGTTTACAATACAATCCCAACTAGTCATGCAGATATGCGTTAAATATTATGCAGATATTTATAATATGTAGAACGCTAGAAAATGTTTGTTTATTTTTTCATGTTTTAGCAGTCTGTTGGTCAAAGATATCATGTGGTTGTTAATTTGTAACTTCATTTGATTGAAACCTAAATTTAAACAAGTAATTGTGGTTTCAATAATACAAGTTACTTAATTATGGATCTCTTCGTGAATGTCCTCGACTATTTTCATACCACCTGACTCTGTAACATTTGGATGTCAAAAAAATCCGTAGGAAATGATTCTTAGGTAGGTGGCCACCATAGATTGAACCTATAATCTTTTGGTTCTCCATGACCTTCTTTGACCACTAGGTCACGTCAACCCACAATGGTTATTACATTTATTGATCTATTACATTCTTGTGGCTAGGTAAGACCTTTTGGGGCTCTGACTATTGTAGCTATATCAGACATTTGTTTTGGCTGAATTTGGGTGTATGGTGCTAGATTTGGACATTTTGGGCAAGAGTTGAGTGTATTTATTGGGTATGGACATCTTTTATAACTGTATTTTAGGTATTTTGTTATGGATTTTGGGTGATTTGTTATTTGAGTTTGAGAAAAGTTTCTTATTAGGGTTTAAGAACTAATAATTTCATCATTTACTTGAGTATACAAAAAAGAGTTTGTCCCTTTCTAAAGCCTAAACTTTCCAACCATCATTGAATCACATGTAAGCCTAGAATTTTAATGGAATAGTAGAATCACCAACCCAAGGTCCTAAAGCCTAGCAAGTAAGAAGTGTATGAGGTACCAAAATCTTGGACTAAAAGGAGCTGAACCCATTATGCAAAGCATACCACTTCACGAGGAAGGACGTTAACTACGGAGAGGTTTAACACCAGCAGAACTTATGAACAAATATTGGTATTTTGGAATAGGGTTCCAAGACAAAACAAACCTTTGATTGGTTTGGTCCATAGGCGTTCATTGCACGCTCAATTGAGGAGTAAACTCGAAGAGTCTGGTCAGTGCCTTTGTTACATTTTATCACATAAGTATGCTCCTTCAACTCTGTTGACTGCAAGTGAATGATGAGACGCGATGGTGGAGATTTCGGATGGTCTTTCTTTCCATGTGAAAATTCCATTGTCAAAAGGTCACTCCACAGTACATCCCATAGTACTGAACACGGATCTTTACCCGGGCTGAACTTCCTCTGACCAATAATGGTGAAAGGTTGCTGTAAAATGAAAAAAAAAGTTATATATGCATTGCAGGAAGTTATCATGTACTTCCGAGAGAAGGCACCGACAATTATTTCAATATTAGCTAGCTTACTTGCATCAAAATGATTCTTCTATGAGTGACAACAAGTATTTTCCCTTTTGGAAGTAAAAAGTGATTTTCATAAGCATCTGATAACGCAAACTTTCCACGCACTTTAAATAAATCAACCTGTACAAAAAATGACCCTGATTCTGCCAGCTGCAATATAGCCTTCACCCAGGAAAAAAGAAAACTTGATTAGTTTTGCAAGCAGAAAACAAGGTCAGGTCATCCAGAAAAAAACTTAGATTTGGCCGCTTTTCTAAATGGAGACCCAAAAACAAGAAGTTTATATACCACAAGGATAGAAACCAACGAAGGTAATGGTAAAGGTTGCAAAGTAGAAAGATCTCTCAATCTTAAGCAATTTTGAATAATACTGTTGTTTAAATTGATAACATCATTCTCATTGGAAATCACGATAGAAAAAATAAAAACCTAAAAAAATTGTGTAGTGAAGACTTTGAAAGAAAGGAACGAGGTCATCTTAAATACCCCTAGGAATGGTTCGTAAAGAGGTATATCTATGTCAAAAAGATAATGATAGATTTATAAGACTAAATATTAAGGAAAGAGAAGACAACTTTCCACTTGGGCAAAAGAAGGTGAACTAATGCCTGGTTGGGAAGCTTATCTATCTTTTCCTACCTTTGTCCTGACATCAATTTTGTAGTTAGCACTGTGGGTCAGCTCATGAACCATCCACCCAAAAAATCTATAGGATCATTGGGTACTTAGAAATGACACTAGAGGTGAGAAGCTTTTCTTTTAAAAACACACAATGAATCATTGACTTAATTCTAAAATTGGGCTAGTTTGAAAATTGATAGATGATCCACTTTTAAATATTGCACATATGTTTGGGATGACTTGAAAAGCAAGAAACAGTGAGCACAATGTTGAAATTGAATTAAAAAGGGATGTGGCTATGAAGTATTTCTAACAAAAAGAATTCCTATGAATGAATATATGAAGAGGTTCTTCAACAATCAAGTTTCCACCAATATTTCTGCTAGTACACTAACCGCAATCCAATTAGTTCAGTAAGGAAACTTGCTGACGCGCATTAATCTGGGCATGCATAATTGATTGTTAAACTGATAGAGCAGCGAAAAAGTACCTGTCCTTGAGCTTTATAACTTTCATACGGCCGAAGCAAATTATCACCACTAATTACACGAGGCAGCCTCCTTCGTAGAAGTTGCTCATCTGAAGTGATAACAGATGCTATCTTCATTCTCACAGCATTTGCCCCTTCGGTTGTTTTTGATAGAAGATCTAGAACTCCACTCACTGGCTGTGCAGCTGCACCTATGATGCCTTTTCCAACACCCTGAACAAAGCCCTCAACGCCAGAAGTTTTTGCACCTTCAAGAGGCTTTGTTAATATACCAGTGACTCCTCTGAATAGGCCCTTGGCCAGAGCTCCACCTCCTTCTCGGATAACATCACCCAAATCTTCTATACCCTTACTCTCCTGTAAAACAAATATATTAGTCAAAATGCTGAAAACGTGAGATATATATGTAATTAAAACTGCAAATGAAGACAATATACTCCGAACAAAAATTTATAAACTTGCTAGTTTCTATTTTTTGTTACAAAAACCCAAAATAATTTGGGATTTAACTTTACTAGGATTATATTTGACACAAAAGCATAGTTTTGCTGACTTAATAATATGTTAAAATATGGATAGGTTAAAAAGATTAAATATACCATAACCCATTTGTTTAAGCTTTTGAGTCTAGTGGCGATTTAACATGATGGTAAGAGATTCTACATTCAAACTCTCTGTTGGTTGATATAATTAAATTTACCCAAATCCATTAGCTTAGACTTTTGGATTGATGGGTGGTTTGACATAATTCAACATGGAGGTCATGAGTTCGAATCCCTGTCAAGTCGTTTTCTCTCCAATTAAAATTAAATTCCACTTGTAGGACATTTCTCAAATTTCAAAGCCCACAAGTGAAGGGGAGTGTTGGTTGATATAATTAATTTTACCCCAATCCATTAGTTTAGGCTTTTGGATTGATTGGTGATTTGACATAATTCAACACTCGTACTTCTCCAATTAATAAAAATTTTCTCTTGAGTTTTCATAAATTTTCAGGTTTACAAGTGGAGGAGTGTGAAAGTATTGATAAGAAGATTAAATTCACCAGAATCCATCAATTTAACTATCAGATTTAACATCTCTACAAAAATAAAAAATTATTTATTAAAGGTTCAATCACTTTTTACCCGAGTCTGACACATCGTACACAGCTACCAAGACGCCATTTAAGTAGGATTTGTGAATTAAATCCATCGTTTTAGTTTTAATGAGTGCATATTGCACGATGCTCATGCATGCTTGCAGTTCAAAACTATCGTGAATGGAAAGAAGATTTTGTTCATGAAGATGCTTGCCGAAGTAACCTATGGAAATTTGAAGAAAAATTCCTAGTTTTGCTTCCTTTGAAACAGAACATGCAGGTACGCAGACACTGATCTTTAAAGCAGACAAGAGTAGCAGTGTTTCAAATCTGCAGCACTAGTTTTCATTTTTTAAAATTATTATTTAAAAATTACTATAATATTTTTACACACCTGTCTCTGACGGCTTTGTATGAACTTCTTGTCCATCGATAAGGCAGCCACACCTTTACTCATATGCCCAAGTGCACTACTTGCATTACCCAGTATGTCGACACCTGAGAGAAGTTGAAGAGGTTGGCTAAGGAGATCTTTCCGAATACTTGATATAGCATTACTGATCATCAAACTCTGCCTCATGGAGACACTCTCCCGAAATCTTTGATTGATTCTAATCTGATAAAAAATAGGTCAAAAGTTATATTCTAAACTATATATTCTGAAAAGGAATTTGAGACCTAATAAGTTACAGTTCAAAAATCACAATAAACCAAAATGGTAGTCCAAACTCAGAGAGTAATTTAATAATGTTGATGTATGTATTTTTATTATTTGTATTTTGTTCTTTCCTTGTGTGTACTTATTATAACTATAATTGTAATGAGATATTTAAACCTAAACCTTTTGTTGGTGAGCACATTTCTAATTGGCGGTCTAATACATGACCGGCTTAATCACAAGAAAGCTACATCTTTCTCCACCAAAGCCCACCTTAAGGTTAAAGTATATCTCGGATGCATGTGAAGGAACCTACAAGCTTTACTAGAATACATCAGCCACCCTTCAACCAAACTAGCAGCTTCAAAAGAACCCTACTATTTCTCCACCTAACACTAATCTTAATTCCAATCTTCCCACAATCTATAGAAAGGGGACTTGAATGTGCATCCTGTATCAAAAAAAAAAAAAAAATCTGTCTCCTGTTACAAGTTCTCATCTGCAAATTGTTCACGGATGAAATTGCATTGTGCAATCATATATAATAAAGTTTATTATTTTAACAAGAAAGCTACTTCACATCATATATGATCGTTGATTCTTTGCTATTGGATCGACTCATAAAAAAACATTCTTCAGGGAGGGCATGTATTGTCCTACGAGTTTCCTTGACAATTAAATGTCGTAGGGTCAGGCGGTATATCTCGTAAAAATAATCGAGGTGCACGTAAGCTGACTTGAACACTCACGGATATCCAAAAAAGGCAAATTTATCAAAAATGTAATAAAATTGGGTAATCGTTTTGTTCTGTCAATCTGAAGGCTTCTTCTTTCCAAAACTTTTGAGGGTTTTTTTGGGTAAACGTGGTCAAGGCCATTCTCTCAGAATTATGGTTCGAACTAAATCAAAGAACTTTCAAAGATAAGCCTTTATCTTGGTGATCATTTTGTTTTGTACATCTCAAGGCTTCTTCCTGGTGCATTCTACAAGTCTTTTGAGGTTTTTTTGTTACACGATATTAATTTGAATTCACATGCTCTAGCAACTATGTTTCTATTTGTCTTCCTTTATTTGCAGGAAAATATATTTCTTTATCAGCATAACACTCTAAACTGCAGATCCTTCTTCATTGCCGTTGATTTCCTTGTGCTTGGTTATTTCTTTATTTAAGTCAACGTCCAGGAATGTACTTTTCCCTTTGTTTTGGTATCTCAGTCAATATCCAACAAGTATTGAAAACGCTTCAGCTTATATATAATCTAGAAAAAACTGAAACTACAAAGAAGTACATAAGAATAATCATAAAAACGTACTGGCATGTTCTCAGTATTCCCCAACGCAGTCATTAGAGAGGACCAGAACCCGAGAACACCCCTTGGTCGTTGACTGGGTGACATAGCCATAGAGAGTCTAAATCGAACTTCTGATATGTGAAGAACTCTGTATTTCCAAGTTATGTTAAGAAACAATCCTAAAGGTATCCATACAAAAAAAACAATACAAAACAAAGAATAAGATATATAACGCACCTTATCTGAATAACTGGATCTACTGAAACAGCAGTACTTCCAGTATCCTGTAATCTACTGAGATTAACTTGCTGGATCATTTCATGAAGTCGCCAAATTATTGATTCATGAATGTTAATTGAGAAGGCATAACTTTCAGGACCCTGAGGATATAAACAAATCGGTTACAATTACTGCCAAATCATTTTTTTGATAGAAATTAAGAATACCCCAAATCCTCACATGAAAGCCTATGTATGGATAAATACAGAGATCCAGTGACCCATTTGATTGCATTGTCATTGAAAATTTTAAGATATAATCTGTCTCCTCCCCGATTCTCTGCGGTCTGAAAAGAACTGGCATTGGAGTCAACGGCAACTGGTTATCAACTTGTATCCCGGACATTCTAAGTTTCAACCTGCATCAATCAAAAGTACCAAAACATGTGAAGTTCACCAAGATCATTTCACAAGTGCACCACACAAAATCTTTAAGCAAAGTTGTTTTGTTCTCCAAAATCGCACACTACTGGGCAATACAGACGGGTTAGCTTATGAATGCACTAAAGTAATATTGCAATTTCAAATTTGAGTTGTAATGTTTCTTTTCAAATCGCTCAGTTCAATTAAATGTGTACTTTAAGTTAATTCATTTGGCGAATGGTAAATCTACTACACATAGTAAATAATAAGTTAAAATCCTATTTTGCCCCTCAACTGTGCTTAAGAATTTATTTGAGTGCTTACAATCACTTTTTGCATTACACCATTTAACAAGAACACCAATTTGTTTAGTTAAAACACAGCCTACCACATGTGAATTCATGTACATAGTTGTGCAGTCATCTATGGATTAGAGAAATAAACCAAATATGTGCTTTTAATTAAAAGGCTAATGAAAAGGACCAAAATGATTTTCTATACAACGTATATGAACCAAAACAATGTTCGAAAGTATGGAAACCAAACGCAAGCATGGGAGTAGGTACCAAAATAAAACTTGAACTATTGACAACCCAAGATAACCCATCTAAAGCTTCAAGTTTGTAAAGTTCCTGTCCTAACTGTAATTTAAGACTAGATACGGGTCCCCAATGAGAAGAATTCAACACTCGAGAACAAAAGAAAATTAAGTTGTTTTTTTTAAATAAAGGAAATCAAGACTACTGTCAAGTAATGAAAAGCTAGGGAGATATGGTTGATTATAACTTATAAGTAAGTAGACCCTTAATCCTAACAAAAACAAACATTCATGGAAGAAGTAGAAATTCGTTCAAGAATTTCCGTTGTGTAGTATATTTTCTTTCCATAGTTACAACTTGGTTTAATGCAGAAAAGATTACTCTTTCCATGTACTATGTATCGACTTTTAACACGAGATTCAAGAAAGTATAGGGAAGAATATTACACAGCAAGAACAAATATGACAGTTAAAATCAAGAGAGTGCTTCGTTTTGAATAATATACAGATCTAAAGTAACAGCCTTACCTACTGATACCAGAGTCCAAGCCTGTGGAATATGCTAAAAGCAGATTTTGCACGGACAAATATAATATCTCCTCTGGTGTATGATCAACAAGAGATATTCCAAGCTCAGCTAGTTCAATTATAACATGATATTCACAGTTTGAGATGGAAGTAGATTCTGAACTATAAAAATCAACTCTAGAAGGAATTGACAAAGGTGATAGATTACGTCCACCTACAACTCTTCCAGGTTCATTTTCTGGCATCCAATCTCTAATAAGAACAACATTAATTTTCTCTTCTTTAACGATAGTAACACGCAGAGCTTTTGAAAGTCCATCAGTAACAGAAACAGGTTGATGATCAGAAATTTCATCAATGTCATACTTGTCTGTTTTTGACCAGTCTGAATCTTCTATTAGAAGTTCCAATAGGCGCCTTCTACCTAGATCTTCCCATAGAAAAGAAACAGTTGTGTTAGGAAGAAGCGATTTCCAGGAATCATTGGTACCATCAACCTGCCGAAAGCGTATTCGCAAAAAAACCGAACGGTTTTCAATCCTACACATAAGAACACATTGTGAAGCCATTATAGTCTTGTATAAGTTCTAATTTTGTAAGGAAACTTTATTTAGATAAACTTACCTGTAAGGTCCAAATGATATATTGGGACGAAAAATAACTTCATAGCGTGAGCCCTTTGCTCCACTCCTCACTTCCACCCTCAATTTCAATGGATTATTTTCACCCTCACTTTTCAAGCAAATCCGCATCATACCTTCACTATTAATGCTAAATGGAGTACTCCACTTGTAACCCTCAACCCGAAGCTAAAGAGAAGAAACAAATTGTTTGCAAATGAAAATTTGTCCGACAAAGCTCTATAATTTTGTTTGTTTATTCTGTTTAACAATAATACCTTCAAAAGTTCAACTTTAGCATAGGATTGCCATCCAAAGGGTTTTGGAGGATCAGAAGGATGAAACCATGTTGATAGTTGAGAGTCACACTGCTGCAAACAGAGACTGCACCCGAGCCGATTAATAAACAATGTGTGAGGCTGAAAACGTACAACCTGAACGAGAAATCATGATCAAGGCCTTATTTCTAAAAAAAACTTGAATATAAAGTTAAAAAGAATAAATGAATAAGACTAAAGTAAATTGTAACATCATGACTTTTTTTTTTGGGAAAAAATCACTTCATTGATAAATGAAATAGAAGGGAACTCCGAGCACCTAAAGGTGAATAAAAGAACAGTCAGAACATCAAGCCTTTCAATAGGTGCACAATCAGAAACAGACTTCTTTCATAGATGACTTATACAAATGCACATAAAATAGCCATCCTCCTAGCCATCAAGCAAAAGACTTTTTATTTTTTTACTTTGTGGGGTGGGGGGAACATTTCATTGAGGAAGGAGATCCCTAAAAAATCTAGTCAGATGAAAGAGTCTATCCTTCCTTGCTGACACATGGAGAGATGGAAGACTAGCAACCATTGCCTAGTAATGAGTGAGCATGTGTGAAAGGGGCTCTACTTGTGGGGAAAGTGAAAGAGAGAAGGATGACTAGGAGAAAGTGACTTAAGATGCTTGCGTGTGTGAGAGAGAGAAAGAGAGAGAGGCGTAAAGCCAAAGAGCAGGCTTTTTTCTTCTTGTGTAATAATGAACAGAATTGTCATTTCAATAGCGAGAAAATACAAGGTTTGGTGTCGACAGGTCGTGTGAAGACAAAAAAAAAACACGATTGAATTGAAATATATTCTTACCAAAGCCTTTGAAGGGAGAAAAAATAAACTATCTTTGCAACAAGTTGGGCATGACTGATAGATTTGCTCGAGCTTGAGGGGAGTTATAATATATGTTATTAATTATAGTCGTCCTTATTGTAATTGTACGTACTTTTAGTTTAGATTCTCTTGTGTACCTAAATATATGCGACTCTCCAATCTACAATACATGGAGTATGTCTTTGTTTCCTAATTTCTACAAGATAATGAAGTTTTCCTCCCTAAATGTTTTAAGGAAAATAACGTATGTTCCTGAATACACTATCATCATCGGCAAAAAAGCTATCACAAGTTGAAAACACAGGAATTTATTTATGCACTGCACTCCAATTCCAAACAAGAAATCTCAATCCAACTGGACCGTTATAAACAAATCAAACCTTTGTTCTGTCGGAAGTCATGCTTAGAATAGTTGAAAGCTTGTAATAAGATCCATTAGAACTGAAAGCCTTGACATCAACACGTTCCTGAAATATCAATGCACTTTCAATGAGAATCAAATACTGTGACCCACATGACAAGAAATATTCTTATAATTTATCCTGCACACCAAATCACCTTGTTTTCAAGCTCAAGGAGAGAAATGCCTCCACTATAAATGTCAGAGTTACGCATTGAAACGGCAATGCCGACACGAGGTGATATATGGGTCTCTTTCTGAGATGTAAATGGAACAGTCCCAGTACGACTAGCATAATCTTGAGGAGAAAGCATGCTAGGAACTGGAGTTGTGTCCTCAATTTCTTCAAGGACTTGAGAATTTCGTCTGACGCTAGAATGTCTCCTATCCAGCGAGTTTATAGGATTTCTCAAGGCCATTTTTGCAGACTTAACAGCTTTTGACAGTGCTAGAGAGTCTGAATCTACACTTTCAGGGGGTTCCATCTCCACCAATCGATAAGCCAAAGATAGAGACAAATCATTAATGATCCAGTAAGGAACATAAAACCTTATAATTTTGGGGCCAGCAGTAGTCCCTCCCATTACTCGCTCAACACTCAAACGCAGTCTCCTGCATAAATATAAAGATTATAAAAACACGTGATGAATGTGATTTTGTCAGGTATTTAAGTATGCAAATTCTGTGTACTGCAATTTTACCAAATATCTAACGAGAACAATCAATTGTTCAGCTAACAAATAATGAATTGGGAGAGAGAAAGTAGCCATGACAAGCAACAGTGGAACAAAATAAAGGAAGCCAGGAGAAACAACCTTTTACTTTTCTGATGAACCATCAAGAATGATGAGATGGGGTCATTAGACGTGGGATCCAGCATAAGAATGGGATCCTGCCAATGTATTTAGAGAAAAGAAAATAGAAGAAGTGTTTATTAACTGGCAATTCCCAATTATAATATGATGTAAAAGGAAAATTTTATAATTTTTCTTTTAAATTTTTAAAACAAAATCTTAATAAAAAATAAAACCACAAAGTTGTGATAGAGGCTGAAGAAAGAGACTTGAGAAAAAAATATTTTTGAATGAAAAACCATTTGAAATACAACTTTAGTTCAAAGGGACAAATTGAATCAATACTCAAAATTAAGGGATCAAGAGCAAAATTGTCACAAGAAAAAAGTCAATACTGAATTACTACCTTTTCCAGAGCCCAACCACCCTGAACAAATAAGGTAAGATATAAAGGGTTCTGAGCATCTGCTGAATATACTTGTTCGCTGCCTCTTGACAAAATTATGCCATTTTGTCGTACTGTGCATTTCCCATCTTTAATTCTTTCCCAAACAGTAAATTCTGCAGAACACGGAAGTCTATTTTCCAATTTGATTGGAGAGTTGACAGAAATTTTCCAGTCATAAACAGGGGTATTTAGTTCAGTATTGAGAACTGATGCATCTGCGCCTACACTTAACCAAAATTGTTTGTTTCCAGAATTACAACACAAAAGCATGTCCTTCTTCTCAAGCTGATTCAACTTGAATGTAAACTTGGAACTTTTATTTTCTTGCTTCACAGCAGCCTGCTTACCCAGCAAACCTTGATCAATAAAAGCCTGATCCTTTCCAGATGCATAGACAGAACCAACAAAAGCTGCACGACCCCAAGTATATTGGGTCATGAGTTGATCAATAGAAGGACGAACCAGTAAACACTGATCAGAATCCTTTATCGTACTTTTCCATGGTAAACTAGCAGAAGCTCCAGGGTTTATGGAAGCTAAATCAGTCCTCAAAGACTTTACACTTTGGTCGGGTAATCCCTGTCTTGGACGAACCCAACGCCTCCGGCGCACAACATCTGAAGAAGTTTTACAAGACTTGAAAGAGGTTAAGGGCCACTTCAGACAATGAAAGTTGGGACCATATCCCCATCCATCATTGTCTACATATTGCGTCTTATCAACAGTCCATGATGTATTCCATTGGCATCCAGAAGGAAGGGGCGGTTCAAAGAAATCCTTCAAAATAAGCCAAAGAAAGGTTATGCTTGTGATTATAGCCAAACAAAAAATCAAGTTCAAATATTTTATTATTTTTCCCAAGAAACTATCAAATCAAACATCTGAATAACAAGGCATCGCTTTGCAGAAAAAACTAACCTTTGATGAATGTGAGAAGTCCCTTGTACTCCAATGTCCTGGATCGTCATGATGGGAGCCAAGTAACGGATCACTCCATCCAGAATTTGGATGATAACGTTGATTTTCAAAAATTTCTTCAACCACAACATTGAAACTACCAGTTTCTAAAGAGTCATCATGTCCTTGAATCAAAGACACGTGGCAGATGGAGATATCCAATTTAACATCTGAATCATTTACCACTGTTACAAGCCCCCTTAGAATTGCATGTTTTTTTCCATTCCTCATGACAACATCCATGGCAATATAGTCATCTAGTAGTGATATGGGAGCAGTGGATAAAGGAAGTAGAGAACGAATACTTTGCCATTTTCCATTTTCATGGAGCCCAACCCAGAAACCTACGTCTCTATCAATGAAATTCTTATTTTTTGCATCCCTCTGAAATTTTGCAATTGACATCCTCTCAAAATATGAAGTAGAAACCATCAGGATTCCACAGTCAGCCATGTCTTCAGGATTGTTTTGCTGGAACAGTGAAAAAGAATTAAAAAAGAAAACAACCAGAACAAGTACACAGAAGAGGTTGAGTGAGCAAGAGCATCAATTTTTAAAAGAGAAATCAGAACTGCTTTTTCCACAAAACTCACCCTTTTCTTTAGGGAATATGGCACAATATTATGAACATCATTTGTCTGATGCACCATCCTCACTGAAGCAACCTTTTTTAGCACACTTGAACCATGCCCAACAGAAAAGGAAAGAGCACCGACAACTTCACCTGCATTATGGAAGCACCAGCGTTTGTAGGAAGGAAGTAGCAACTATGTTTGATGAGCTTGCAGTACATCCTAAAAAATACTATAATAAAAAAAACAGCAATGGAGAGGGGTCTCCCGCCTCTAGCCAAACTTTGATCAAATATGCCTATTGCCAAACAAAACAGTATCCATAATTGAAAATTCACTTACACATTTGCCCAAGATGAATACAACCAAGGTTGTTAACTCGTGAAACGTAACACATATCGAAATCTAATTTTATTATATCGTGTATCGTAACGTATCGTCTATCGTAAGTTTCAAATTTATAAATAACATTTAAATATTAATATAAAAAATTTAAAATAGATAAATAAAGAATTAAACATAAAATAACTCAAAAACTAACAAAATTTAAACTTTACAAAAAAAAAGGAACAAGTAAAGAAAAAATATATCGGAAGAAAATACTAATTAATACTTAATGAAACATAAAAAGTATTAAAAATAATTAAAATTCATTCCCAAGTATTTTAATATAAGTAAATTAATTGAACTATTTTAATTTATTTACTTCTTAAAATCCCAACTTGGATCATTTCTTTTTTTTTCCTCTCTCTTCTTGCTTCTTCCATACATTAACTCCACCTTTTCATCCTACCCAATTTCTGAATTCGAAAAGACATCCTATTTTTAAAAAAATTATCTTCCTCCTCATTTCATTTTACCATGAAATTTCCAAATCTTCTTCTCCAAATGAACTTTTTCTTCGACGAAGTTGCAGAACACATAAGTTTTTTTTTTCTTTTTTGAAACAAAAGGTTTCGTTTTTTATCATTTTGGATAAGTTTCATTTTGAATCGTACACTTCAAAACGTGAAACGAACCATTTTGATAACTATGAATACAAGGTTTAGAAATTAGTGTGTATTGTGCCATCATAGTGTTCATAGGAAATTTAATTTTCAAAGAAAAGGATTGGTTTATATTGGCGGTAAATATATTAGCTGTGTATTCATTAATGATTTTATTCTTAATCTTCCTTAATTGTATCGAGTTTTTCTCCTGAATAAGAGGACTATGTATCTCCATTTGTTAAGTTACAACTTTTGGGGTGGGAGATTCAGACTTATGATCTCTTAATTATTGAGTGTACACTGATGCCGTTGAACTATTGCTCTTGTTGAAATCTCCATTTGTTGAGGTATTAATATACAATTGAATTTACCAAAGCCTATCCATTTAAGCTTCTGGATTGATTGATGATTTAACATAGTATCAAAGATGTCATTTCCTATGCTACTTAACATTTTTTTAACAAGAAGTAAAACTTTTAATTTTTTTTGAAACGGGAAACATATCATTCATTGAGAAGATGAAGATAGAACATACAAAGAGAGAAACAAAACAACAGAGACACAGACTATAAAACTAAATAAAAGCATCCCAGTTGGAAAATAGTTGCTGGATAGAATAGTTGGCAAAAGAAGTGGAGCAAACAGCCCATAAAGAAGCCTGAAGACGAGCTGAATCACTTCTTAATAGCCAAGGACGACAAATTTTTAATTTGTATAATGAAAATAAACTATTGCTCAAAAGATACAAACTCCAAAAAGGAGTGAGAAAAAAACAAACAAAACATAAAAAATTCCATTAACAATGACAATGGAAAAATAAAAGCATACCAAAAGAAAACGATTAGACCAAGGCAAAAACTTTTCTTCCAAAATATGCTTATTCCTCTCCATCCATAATTTTCATAAAAGAGCTTTGATCTTATTGATCTAGAGAAGCCGAGCTCTTGAGTCTAGAATAGAGTCAGAAAGAAGTTTGAAAAAAGAATTGGAGAAAATCCACTCAAGCTTGAAGAAAGAAAATAACTTAAACCAACACGATTGTGGGTAAACACAACAGAAGAAAGTAAGAGAGAAATACGCCTGCAACTGTGAATTCCAAAATTTAGAAATAAGCCAGTCTGGAGTAAGAAAGATGTTAGAAAGCCTTGAGGTTAATATCTCCAACCATATGTGATGCTACAAGAACACACAAGTCCCATTGCCCAATTTGAACACACCAAATGATTGACACAGCTTATTGAAAATAGACAATCAAGTACTTCTAAGGCTCGAACCATGTTTACTAGCAATTGTTAACAATCCCACATCGGAAAGAGTGAAGACCTCATAACAATATAAAAGAGATATGGACTACTCCCCTCATTGCCAATTGGTTTTGAGGTGGAACCCCATACATCTAATATGGTATCAGAGCCATTAAGCCCAAATGGGTATTGGGTCCAATACAATGAAATAGAGATCTGATTCAAGATTGGTGAGCCCAAAAGAGTGGAGCCCATCTTGAGGGGGTATGAGGATCCCACATTGGAAAGAATGGAGACCTCATAACAATATAAAAGAGATATGGGCTACTCCCCTCATTGTCAATTGGTTTTAAGGTGGAACTCCATATTCTCTAATAGCAATGTGCCAATCAAAGGATGATCAACCATGAGTGCTAATGATGAACTATCTCCAAAAAAATGTTGGGCTCATGCATAAACCTCCAACCCCACTTTGCTACCGGTGCTAAATTCTGATTACTAAGAGCACTACAATTAGTATTGATGTTCACTTGTTATGTATTTTCATGCCCACAACGGGAGGGTAAAAGTATTGTTATAGTTTGTCATAACCTATACTGATATAATTATTCATAACCCATCAACTTAAATTTTTTGGTTGATTAGTGATTTAACACAATTATTTATTCAAATGATATCAGGAGTCATGGTCTAAATCTAACTTTGTGTCAAAGAAATCCTCGTATTCTAGATGTTGCCTCGAGATGAATTGGTTGTCTCAGGATGAAGATCAAGCTATCATTGTTATGAGTAGACATATGTGTTTCAGGAGAAACTAAATGTTTTTTTTTGAAACGGGAAACAAATCTTTCATTAAGAAAATGAAGATAGTACATAGAACAAAAGGAAACAAAACAAAACAAAGTCAAAACAAAAAAGAAACATACAAAAGATAACAAAAAATAGAACTACAAAACAAAACAAAATACAAAATTAGAGAAAAGCATCCCAATTGGAAGATAGTTGTTGAATGGAGGAGTAGTTGGCAAATTTTGAAAAAAGCTTGAAGGTGGGCTCACTTCGAATAAAACAACGACGAGAGGAATCATGGAAGATTCGCTAGTTTCTCTCCCACCAGAAGGCTCTTAACAGCGTTGATCCATAGGAACTGAGCCCGCTTATTGAAATATGGTCCAAGAAGGAGCTGAGTAGTGTTGAGGTTGGCACAGTTTGCAAAAACCCAAGGCATCCTAAACAAATCCAGCAGCCTGTTCTAGCAACATCTTGAGTATTCACATGAAAACAGAACATAGGTACTAAACTCAGATGAAGATGAGCATAGCACACAAATGGACGGCTGAAGACAGTGATTCTGAAGCTTTCTCTGGAGCATTTTCGAGGTATTCAATCTTCCATTAATCAGAATCCAGATGAAGACATCAACCTTTCTAGGACTCTTGGACTTCCATATGGCTTTATATAAGTGATTCTCAATTAGAGGGTCGCAAGCCAAAGAAGC
Source organism: Sechiopsis laciniata (assembly GCA_037833695.1). Classification (NCBI taxonomy): domain Eukaryota; kingdom Viridiplantae; phylum Streptophyta; class Magnoliopsida; order Cucurbitales; family Cucurbitaceae; genus Sechiopsis; species Sechiopsis laciniata. The sequence goes on along the minus strand of JBBMKA010000021.1, from coordinate 6,796,229 downwards.
TGTGGCAGACCTAACCGAGAAGACACCAGATTGTTCCAAGCTCCACAGTAAGTGATCTTGCAAAGAATCAAAGGATTTGGAGGATACCAAGTTAATAAGCTCTTCAAAACTGCATACTTCGTCATCTTTAAGGAGTCTCCGAAATTCCATTTGTCAAGACAAAGTTGATTTCTCTCAAAAGGATGCTATGAAGCAATCTTTATTATTGGACACAGCATAGTTAAGGAACTAGCTTTCAAAGGTAAGTTATCTAGCCACAAATCATGCCAAAATAAACTACGACAACCATCACCAATTTGAAGAGATGATCTTGCTTGGAAGTTCTCCCAAGATCTAACCATACTGACCCAAGGACTGCGTAAACTAGAACCAGCCTCGGAAAAGACCAGCCAATGGGATCTAAACCATGGATGCTTGCAATAACTCGACCCCAAAGAACCTTAGGGTATGTTTGGGCCCCCTATTATGTAAACGGGCGGTTGGGTTATCATAACCCAACCAACGTGTCATTTACTTAAACCGCCCGTTTAAGGATAAACGGCCACATCGATTAAGAAAACCATCTCCCCCGTCTATCTCAACCATCTCCCCCGTTTATCTCAACCGCTGCTGAGCTTAACTAATCGGCCTATCTGCTTAAAGAAACTGGCTTGCTGTTTCGTTTTTGTTTTTTAACTTTTATTTATTTATTTATTTTGCATTGTTCCTCTTTGTCTTCTTTAGTCTTTTGGTATTTTCTCTTCCTATTCATTCCATAGATGAAGGTAAGGTTTTTTTTTTTTTTTTTTTACATTGAAGCATTCAAAAGAAAAATAAACCTTAAAGAGAGGATGAGAAGAAGAGGAGGAAGAAGAATAACTATTCTCTCTAATTTCTGAAGAATTTGATATAGTTATTTATTTTATTTTTTTAGTTTCCTCTTTTTGGTGGGGTAATAATTACATAGTTATATGTTATTTTTTTTCCTTTGATTTTAACTTTGACATCTGCCGAGAAGAGGAGGAAGAAGGAATCAAAATTGAGAAAATGAGGAATAAGAAATGTTGGGAAGTAAAAGTCATAATCATTGATTGCCATATATTTTTTTGCCTACAATTGACACGTGGTCAATAACGAAAGTTTATTCACCTCTGATTGCCATGTTTGTGTGGAGTGTAGTTTTTTTTTTTTTTTTAATTTTTTTTTTTTAAATAATGCAAACAAAACTGTGGTTGCCTTTTAAAAAAAAAAAAAAAAATAATAATAATAATAGAATTGGAAAAAGAAAATCTTAATTAAAAGTATATTTTGTTTCAAATTGACTAATTTCTCCAAAATTATGGTTTGATTATCTAATAAAGAAAATTAAAATTTATAATACAGATTTAAATTAAAAATTATTCTCATTGGCTTGAATAATAATTCTAATACATAATTATATCAATATAATAAAGAAAAAATCAACTTATTAAAAAAATAAATATCAATCATTCTTATTATGTTGAATATTAATTATAAGGTAACAAATTTACTTTTCAATTTTTTTTTAATAATTAATTCAAGTTATTAAAAAATTTGAGAAAAAAAGTCTATAACCCTTCTTATGATAACCTTCCTCTCAAACATCGTTTATCATAACTCCTATTATAATAACCTGCACTCCAAACACCGTTTATCATAATTCATGTTATAATAACCTGCACCTCAAACACCTTTTATCATTATCCACCGTTTATTATAACCCACCGTTTATAATAACCCACCGTCTATAATAACATAACCGGTGCCCTAAACACATCGTTAGGTTTCTTCTGAAATCTCAATGTGGTACTTCGTTCGAGAGAAGGATTGTTAAGAGTGCAAAATAAGTCCCACATTGACAAGGGAAGGAAGAGATCCATGGTATATCCATAAGGACAATTATATCCAATGGTATAAAGCCTTCTAGGTGGAACCAAAAGCAAAACATGGGGAATGCCTAAAGTGGACAATATCATAATAGTGTGGAGATGTGAGGGTCGTTGCCCTTCTAGAGTTATGAAATTGAGTTTTAATCCTCCAGTAAAAATCTATGATCATCAATTAATAGACTAAGGTCCTATGAAAAAAGATCAATAAGCAGACTAAGGAGGAAAAAGAATTGCAATTTAAACCATAAAAGAGCAGCAAAAAAAAAATTGTTGCCATAAGAAATTTCGATGATATCAGACAATGATGATGTTGATGAAGAAAAGGAAGATGAAGAAGAACAGGAATAACATACCTTTTCCAGCTTTAGCAGCAAGGTTTGTGACCTCCACTTCTAACTTAGCAGACCCCTACACAGGTGGAAATATATTATTTAAAATTGAATTTTTTTTTTATACACTATCACTTAATACTTAATGCAATCAATAACTTGTTGAAAATGAGTGTTGTACGACATGCTTGAAAATAAAAATTTATAAGTTAGATTTTTCTATTTATAACATGCAATTTTTTATTTCTAAAGTTAACAGGTTGATTAGATTAGTTTATCGTTTTAGCTTCGTTATTCTAATTAATAGGATGCATCATTTTTTGAAACAAAACGAAGAAACTTTAGCTACATTCACTTTATTTGACATCTTTCATTGATATATCATGCATATGAAAAGATTCAATGCTAAAAGAAACAAACTTTACAAGGAAGCAAAAGAAAGAAAAAAAAAAGCAGCTAGAACAAAAAAGAAAATAATTAAGCAGGAAAGATAAAACCATTCCAATTCAGCTAGGACTTTAGCTAAAATCTTAAATAGATAAGTAGGAAGACAAAATAGCCTAAAATCCTTTATAAGTCATGCAACTTCCTTCTACAGTAAGAGATTTATGAAATTATTCCTCGGTAATGGAGCTAGCAAAACCATAGCTATAAAATTCAAAATTTCATGGTAATTATCTTTTAGGAACCTCATAAATGGATGCAACATGCACAAATTGAGTTCTACAAGCTTTGTTTAATAGTTTCTTACAACCACATTTTATATAACCTTGCTTACGACTCTGAAATCTTTCCTCTGATTATCAAAATTCAGTCTGGAAGTGTTTGATCCCATCCCTTTGTGCATGTTGCCTCCGCCAAGTGATGTTTCTATGTTAGACCCTTCAAGTATTCTTTAGGGTGGAACAAATTCTCAAGGACTTTTCAAATTATCCGGGTATTGCAAGATTAATTGAAGTTAAGAGTGATGAAGAAGTGTTTGAGGTAACTGATTTTATTGAAGATTGTATTCCCACTAATTTAGTAAAGGAAACCCTCATTGATTCAATTTAAGGATTTAGGGCAAAAGGAGGGGGAGGTGAAAGGGGAACCAGGTCAATTAGGGAAATAGGATCTGAAGAGGGGACAACGGAGGAGAAAGAGTAAAAGAGGAAGACAAGTCAATAAGAAGAGGTAGGGGATTGTCCACGAAAGGGGCAGGGAAATCAACACTTCTATTAGCCCAAAAAGAGATGTTGAAAAGATTCTGGTTCGGGATGTCAGTGGAAAGGGAAACAAGGAAAATTGATGGCAGAACAGGGTTAATGGAGCTCTTTAAAGGTTGAGAGGGGGTGAGGAGAAGGGAGAAGAAATAGAAATCAGTTCTCAGAATGCTTGAAGACCTTAGTACTCATCACCGAAAGGAATGTGGATAAAGTGTCTGCCACCTATGTGTTTATGGGAGGTAATCTGGTATCATGGAAGAGTAAGAAACTGAACGTGATGTCCCGTTCGAGTGCTGAATCAGAGTATAGAGCTATGTCACAGGTGAGATACTATGACTGGTTCAACTGCTTAATGAAATCAAAATGAAAGTCGAGATACCTACTAGGCTATGGTGTGACAATCAAGCAGCAATCCATATTGCCTCTAATCCATTGTTTCATGAGAGAACTAAACATATTGAAGTAGATTGTCACTTTATTCGAGATACAACAAGGTTTGATTTCGATAGGTTATGTGAAGACTAGAGAATAGTTGGGTGATCTCTTCACCAAAGCATTGAATGGAGTCCGGATAAACTACCTCTGCAACAAGCTGGGCATGATAGATATATTTGCTCCAGCTTGAGGGGGTGTGTTAGAGATTAAATGTATATGTATATTTGTATACTTTATTGCTTTATTAGATCTAGGCCCATTAGGCCTGTCATGCCCGTTGTAACTCTTATATAAAGGCATTGCCTTTCATTGAATAAAATGACGACCCTTCAGTCTAATGCTCTCGATTACAGGCAAAACACCACTATTATAGTGAATCTTGCTTAAGTTTAGAATGCCAAAAGCATCCGAGAAGGACTCACGAAAGTAATTCTTGGTGGGAAGCTTAAGAAGACGACCTATAGATCTTCACAACCAATTGAAGAGAGGAACAGAGAGGGGAATGGATTTGGTAAACAAGGGGTCTTCAATCCAATAAAGAAAATCTTCTTGATGAATACAAAAAGGATCCATAAAGATGGAACTTCTAACAACTTCCATCCAAAGAAAAAAAGGAAAACAAACACAAGAAACAAGTAAACAAAAACCCCAAGAGAGACCAAAATTAACCAAAAAAAAAAAAAAAACTAAACAAAGACAAAAAAAAAAAAGAGAAGCTAGAAATAGACGTCCAAGAAAGGACTAGGCAATGAGGAAACACAGACCCGAAGAATGAAGACAAATAAAGACACAACAAACGACAAAAGAAAATGAGTAATAAGAAACAAAAAAGGAGACAGAAACTAAGAAAAGATAGAGAAGAATAAGCTCGAAAAAGGGAGACGCAAGAATCGAAAGACAAAAAAAACAAAGACACAAAGATTCGACAAAAGTTAGGATGAAGAAAGACGGAGGGGAATGAAAAATGGAAGCATTGCCAGAGAAAGAGTCAGGCAACGACAAATGGGGTTTTTCACGGCAAAGATGGGGTTCCACTCGAGATCTTGCCAACTTAGAGGGAGGAAGGTATTTGAGAAGGGTGCAGCAGAGAATGGAGGGAAGGACGGTGGCGGCGGTGGATGGGAATCATCGGCAAAGAAAGAGTCGGTTCACTAGGCCGACTGTGTTTAGAAGTACTCCATCTTAGTATGAGTAGATGAAATTCACCATATGCACTCCATAACCTTGGGCTAAGGACGAATCTAGATAGATCCTTACTAGACAAATTGATGAGAGCCTTATCCACATGCAGAGGATTAATCAAAACGTTTGACTTGAAGAGACTCTTCAAAGTGTTGGTGATGGCTATCCGATTAATGTGAGCAAACATTCTTAGAAACAACCCAAAGATTGCCAAAGTCACTAACCAAAACCCATTTGATGGTGGTACTCAAATCCCATTTACAGGAAGTTTGGCAATAGTTGAAAGGTCGGAAGGCTCTTTTGGTTTCCGGCTGAATGTGACCTATCACAAACTTAGTGACATCAATGAAGTTGGCTTGCTTGTCTTGAGGAGCACAAAGCTGAACCATTGATGTGCTTTTTCTCACTATTTTTCTTCTCTTTCCATCATTTTTTCTTTGGGTAAAAAGCCATGCTTTTTTGAGATTCCTTCCTATATCTTGTTTGTATGTTACAGTCTATTTCAGTAAAATAATGTCTTAGAAATGGAAAATAAAAATATTAGTTCAAGAAGTACCCTTCGAGGAACTTCAAAAATGAAAAGTTCATTCCATTTTGCCATGCCTTCACCCAATAAGTTGCTTTCTGAAATTGAGGGTTTGACACATTTTGTCCTTGCACTCTGAGGAAAAAGCTTTTGTTGTCCTGGCACCTGACCTTCAATGACTAACCTCAAAGCACAGAAGAAGCTATGGCTATTACCGTCATCAGTAACAGGCAAACCCTGCAAAAGAAGAAAAATGAGTCTCGCATTGAAAAAGGCTTTTATAAAAATACCATACCCATTTAGAAGGGGTTACTTAAGTAAACTCCTACTATCTATCCAACCTTTGCTTCAATAATCTGAACTGCAACGTAATAGCGTGGTTCTCTAGATTCATCTGCTACATTTAACCTGTCTGAAAACCTTGGAGGAGGAATCCACACTGATACGTTGTCACCAAGAGATAGCTTATCAACTATATCTAAATTTTGCTCACATCTTTTCAAATAAATCTCACAGCCAAGTTTATTTTCTACAACTGCAGTTTGCAAGTCATCTTCATCCAATGCAGAGAATGTAGCATCCTTTCCATGTCTAAGGTAGTCAACGGCTTCCTGCAAGGAAGGATTTAATAAGCACAAAAAGAATAATCCTGCTAAGTTATGAAGTTTGAATATACTTATTTCCTCAAGAATTAGCCTACTATCAACACCATCTATAAGATCAATACCTCATTTAATTTTTGTACTCGTTCTTCAAGTTCCAACTGTCTTCTCCATGAAAGGATACCCCCAGTGAAAGTTTCAAGATTTGAAGCACTGACATTAATATTAACTATGCTGGTAGCTGCAATACGAATTCTTTGTCCAAGTTTTGGAGGCTGGTCAGCGTTAGTATCATATGTTTCAAACCTAACAAGTGTGGAATTTAAGAATATTTAGTGATTAGCATCCTATAGGTCAGAGTTTGAAGGCAAGTCAAATATGGATAAACTGCATGACTCATAAATATGAATGTCAATTACTTAAATATGCCGTCAAATGGTTCTATAAAAGGCTCCCACGCTTCTAATTGCGGGTTAAAAGTTGATGCAGCAATTGAAGAAATCAGCACTGCATTCATTGCTTCCAGTGAACCCTGTGTCGCCAGTTTTATATTTGTGACCGTTGTGTCAATGAGTGGTTTCATCTGGAATAAGCCAAAATTTGGTTATTATTAATGATTAAAGATAGAAGAGAAACAACACACGTTGGATTACAATATCTGATTTATTTAAGGAGAATAATACCATTCCATGTAAGCTGTCTAGAACAGTCAGAGAGAAAAACCGAATCTTCATCTCAGCAGTCACATTTTCATGAGTCTTCGGTTTAGCAGAGTCACGTAGTGTGTACGCCAATCGGCTAGATGGTGTTTTGTGATCAGAACGTGCAAGGAAGGTGCATGCCTACAAAAACGCACGAAGAAAGTACCCTTCTAATTTAGGGGAACAATTATAAGTTGCTATTTATTACAAAGATTATTGGGGTTAAAGAACTAGTTTAGTCTCCAAGCTTCAAAAAAAGTCTTTGAACTTTCAATTTTGTACCTAATAGGTATCTAAAATTTGAATTTTATGTCTAATAAAGTCTTGACATATTCAAGATTATCTAAAATTCATAGAATTATTAGACACCATTTAAATTTAGGATTCTTTCAACCAAAAAAAATCTAATATATCAATGAACTTTTAAAAAATTCAAATATGTGAACATATAATTAAAAGTTTAGGGATTTGTTAGATACTTTTGAAGTTCAGAGACCTATTAACCACAAACTTAAGAGGTTAGGATTAAATTACTTAGGTTAGGAATAAATTTATAATTTAGTGGTGGAAGTGAAGCGTTGATATATTGAATTTTAACATAACTCATCAATTTAAGCATTAGGTTGATCGGTGATTTAGCAAGGTATGAGAACATGAGGTCTTCAGCTCAAACTCGTATAATGTCATATTCCTCTCCAATTACTATTCGTATCCACTTGTTGGGCCTTCTACAAATTTCCAAGCCCACAAATGAGGAAGAGTGTTGGAGTGTTGATTTAATGAATTTACCACATCCCATCAAGCTTAAGCTTTTGGGTTGATTGATGTTAACATTTAGCCTATTATTTTTAACCTCCACAGTTTGGAATGAGAACCATAAATCAGAGCACTATATCAACCTGATTTGTAACTTTCCAAATGCTCCAGCACTGCAATCCCCTTGAACTCGAAGATCTTGAAATGGGCATCTCAAAAATATTGGCCTGGCTGACAAGATCCATCCTTGGACAGCAAATAGAATCAAGACGAGGAGCTTCATCTGTTCTTGAAACAACACATCCTAAGGAAGCATAACCAGGAGGAGCACTGGGGTACCAGAAGAAAGCTTCATCAAATCCTTTCCCAAAAATGTGAGCCACTTTTGTGAACTGGAGAGGTTTTGCAGAAATTTCAGCATTGCCAGATTTGAACAGTAACCCTAGAGCTGGTGGTTCTAAGCTGAAAGGATGAGTTGATAACAAAGAGAAACATTCAAAATGATATTAATTTGAAATAGAAAACAAATAATTTATTTACGAAAAGGTCTAACCCTTCAGTTATGAAGTCTCCTAATATAGCATAACCAGGGCGATCCATAGGTCTCCATATTGAAACTGGACAACGGACTTCATTACCCTTGTCCCACCATATTCTCTCGAAGTTGGGAGTTGACAGGTAACAATTACTTGTTTTTGAAATAGATCTTAAAATGTCCCATCCTGATGAAGTTGAACTCTGAGTGCTTGAATCATGACTTAAAGTGTCATGAGTATGACCAGATGTAGAATTAGAAGAAGAGTCCTTAGAGAAAGTGTAATCAGAATTTGAATTCCACTTAAGAAGATGATTCAAATCACAAGCACTGTCTTTCTCTGGACAGCTAGTTGAAGCATGGCCAATAAATGTTCCAATAACATTGTCCATACGCCAGATGCTAAACCCAGATTCATACCAAGAATTTGACGGAGAATTAAGCAAGCACTCTGAGTAAGTTGTCGAAGAGATGATGTCAGAATGTATGCAATAAACAACATGGGTTGGTGGTGGCTGATTTCCAACATGTGCAACACAACCCACCGCTCTGTATCCAGGAGGTGGAACAGGCATCCAAATGGAACAATCAAAATCAGTTTTCTCATCAAATTTAAATCCTTGAATCCTTGAGAATACACCTATGAGATGGAAATCAAGAGGTTTCCGCACACGTCCATATGTATTACTAATAGCCATTACTGCCTGTGAGGGAGGAACTGGCCTGAGACATTTTACCAAAATGAAGAAAAAAAGTTATAAAAGCTTATATAGAGAACCTTGATGAATAATGAAATTTTCATCAATATATAACAGGAGAAAAATCTTATCAAGTCGAAATCTTGCATTTGCAAGACTACATGCTCAAATAATAAAGTTAAGAGCACATTTTCCTGATTATACAATTAAAAGCATTCGTCTTGATAATGCTGGTGAATTTACATCTCAAGCATTCAATAGTTATTGTACATCCATTGGAATAAATATTGAACATCCAGTAGCTCATGTTCATACTCAAAATGGTTTAGCAGAATCATTAATAAAACGATTGCAATTAATTGCTAGAAAGGCAAACATAAGGATAAATCATCCTTTTCAGAAGATAAAAAAAAAAAAAATCAAGTCAAATATTGAAAGGAACACTATCTATAAGTACAGAACATATTTTAACCAAAAATAAGTATAGTATATAATTTCATGCCAATGGACTCCACATATTCAACATGGTTCTCAAAGTTTCTCTATTTGTTTAAAGCTGAATGACACAACTGTACAATTCGGAATTTTGCTCTTTTTAGATGCTATTCCACTGAAGCTAACTCTACTCAATAGTTCAGTACCATTATTAGTCCTGCAATCACATGTTTGGCATTGTTACATTCATTGTGTTGCCATTGCAAAAGTAGGTATGCTTAATGGTACCAGTGAACCCCTTGAACAGACCAGCTGCACTCTTACTAATACATGACAGGAAGAAGGTAAAAGTTATCTGGGATTTTGATGTACAGGAAACAGTTCAATTTTTTCCCAAAAAAGGAAAATATATCACACAGATTGATATTTACTTGATTGCCTCTATTACTGCTAAACATACATAAATAAAACCGACATCCACACAAACCATTTTTACAACTTACAAACAAAACAAATTTCAGAACTCTTGAGGCAAAGATAATCAGAATGAAAATATAATGACATTATGAACAGGATGTAACAAAGATAATCAGAATCAAAATATACAGGCATAAGCAGATAACAAACCTGATCAACTACTAACTAAAAAATCTATCTCATACAAAGGTTAGAAGACCTACCGTGAAGTCACACAATCTCCTAATATAACATAATTTGATGGAGCTCGAGGACGCCAGAAGGTAAGGTTATAAGAGGACCCGTTTTCTGCATTGATATACCAACCTTTGTAAGAATGAGAGGAGTAACCAATTCATTACAGAACAAAAAAACAGTTAAGCAGAATCTTTTATTAACTAAAGGGTTACTAGTTAGTAAAGTTAACTTGAAAATAAATTATACGGGGTGAAAAAATTCTAATTATTTCAGTTAAACAAGAACCTCTTGGAGACACCCAAAGCTTATCAAAATTAGTACAGGGAACCAGAGGTGCTGCATTTCCGAACATCAATGCTTCAACAGCTTGACTTTGCAGATTAAGTATGAGAGAAATTGCACTTAATGAGAGATGGATGCAGATATCAGTTGTTACAAGAGACATATTAGTTTTGTCCTTGACAGATGTATATCCCCCAGACACATCAACTGGATCAAGAATAACTAAACCAGAACCAGCCTCAATGGTGAAATCCTTCGCAAGGGCACGAATCCATGTATCATTTTCTTTTGATGCATACCTATTCATAATACAAGGTAAACACTTCAATTTCTTCTGGAAGAGAACATAAAATGAAGATATGGCTTCTTAAATCAGTCACCAAGAAAGTTATCAGACCTATAAACCCAAAAGAAAAAAGAAGACGAAGAAAAAGGAAAAATATATGAAGAGGGAAACAACATAAAAACTAAAATAGCTATCCAATCTTGGTAACACTAAGCATCACATGTAGCCTTAGGAACATATATTGAAATATCCTGACCAGTGGTTCCTAAAAAGCTCCGCCCTTAAAACTCGTTAATAAGATAGCATACACAATAGCTTTTAGATTCATGTTATATAGACCATACTAAGATATGAGAATAGTCTAATGAAAGTAAGGTAAACAAGATTTTTTTTTATATTGTATCCTCCAATTATTTCCAATTTACTTTTCACATTAAATATATAGCAATCTACAAAAGAAGGCCAAAAAAAAAAAAAAAAAAAACAAGAACATAAAAAAGAAGCCCACAAAATGAGGCAGCTTACAAGAAAATACCTTCAATTAACCAAAATTAGACCTAGAGTAAAATTACAAAAAAGCTTCGCCACCTAGGCCCAAAGAGAAACGTAGAATCTAATAAGAAACCCAATATCATCCGAAACTTTTCCATCCTTAAAAAGTTCAATTATTTCTGTCACGTGTCACCCCAAAGCCCTCACAAAAAGGGGATGAAGAAAGTCTTTCACGATCATCTCCCTACATTCCTTATGCCTAGCTAGAGCAATACCAAATTTTGCTAAGAATCAACTCCAAACTTCATAAGCCATGGCACATTGCTAAAGAACATGATCAAGATCCTTGGGTGTCTTCCTACAAACAATGAAATTCCAAGTCCTCACCAAGGTTTGACATCTTCCTCACCATCCTGTTAAGTATTAACTCTGCCAAGCGAAAAACTTAACCTCCTTCAGTAGTTTCCCTTCCTAACAAGGTAAAGACAAAACTCCCCTCACAATAATGGGAAAAGAGTTAACAAGACCAGGGAAAGGATCTACACAAAAAACATTCCTACTCTCGAGGAAAATTGAAAAAATAGGGTAGATGTAAAACCCATATTTTTAGCATGTGTAGCTATTTTTTGAAGTACACACACACACATATATTAGTTAGTTACAATTAAAAAGAAAATGAAGGTTAAGAAAGTGGGTGCCAGCTAAGGGGGGGGAGTGAGGAGACGTGTAAGTTCAAGGGGAGGGGAAATAAAAGGCGTAGTTTTGGGCATTTTGGCCAAAGGCCTTCTCGTTGTCGCGAGGGAAGGGGAGAAGAACAATAAAAAAAAAAAAAAGAAGAAGGAGGAGACGCGTAGTTGGGTTCAAACACCAAAAAGGGTCGATCTTGTTGCAGTTTGTAGATGGCGACAAAAGGCTGAGGGTTTTTGTAGGAGAGTCAAAAACATCTTAGAAGGTTTGTATTTTCGTTCTTGGTTGTTTTTCTAGGGCCGATGAAGGGGGATCAAAACTTTAATTCTAATCTATGGCCATAGTGTTACTGGGCTCGAACCCGTTACCCGTGAACTTGGGTTGCGATTGGAAATTGCAAGAATTAGGAGCTTAGTAAAGAAGGTCGAATGTTAAAGGGAGAGTCGTGGATGGTTAATATATAGGTTTTTGGTGTGCTCAAATGAGGGGGGGGGGGGGGGGTGTTGGGCCGATTTATCTCTGCTGACCAAATTTATTAATTATTTGCATCAGTTTATGGGTTATGTGAGATTGTAAGTGATTCTTGGTATAGTGAACATATGGTTTATTTGTATGTGCAGGAGGGGCAGAATCAGCCGATTTGGGCAACGTAACAGAGAGGTTTCACGACACCAACAAGTGAGGAAGTTCTAGAATTTCAATACTAGATATACCCAATATTAAGGTTGTGTGTGGAAGAGAAAATGGATGGGTGATTGTGGAAGTTGAAGAGTGAAGGATATGGAATGAAATTATTCATGAAATAGCCGCAGCTTGGTGAGTTGGATTGTATTTGTTACCTAAATTGTTTTATGTGTGTGTATATGATTGTTGAAAATAAAAGTTGAGTTATGATGTGTGAATACTAGCAAGTGGCAGGGACCATGGAGTTTTTCTGAAACTTTCAATTATAAATGTAAAATGGTGAATCTTTGAACATGTTTTTATGTTGATATGGTTGTGGGTATTGTGCTGTTGGAAACGGAGTTGATGAGAAGTTTTTAGTGGTGGTGTTTATATGAAAGTGTAGAGTATTTGTTAGAGAATGGAGCAAAGGAATTGAGTTGTTGGGTTGCTTATAGCAACCCCTAAATGAGATGGTATTAGTTAGGTGTTGGATTTTATGGGGAACTTTGAGGTACGTGAGTTTCTTAAAGGAATGATCTAATCGTCGTCGTGGTGGGATTATTTTTGGCTGATAAAATTAAATTTACCCCAATCCATCAGCTTAGGCTTTTGGATTGATTGGTAGTTTAACATAATTCAACATGGTATCAGAGTAGGAGGTCATGAGTTTAAATCCCTGCCAAGTCGTTTCCTCCCTAATTAAAATTAAAGTCCACTTGTAGGGCATTTCTCAAATTTCAAAGCCCACAAGTGAGTAGGAGTGTTGGTTGATATAATTAAATTTACCCCAATCCATCAGCTTAGGCTTTTGGATTGATTGGTGGTTTAACATAATTCAACAATTATTTATGTGTGAGTTGTGCTTTTTGTTAAGGAAAACATACTTTCTCTGTATTTTATTTTCTTGGTGTGTAATGACTGAGGTGCATCTCTTTTTCTATATTGTGTTGGATATCAAGTATTCCTCGTCGAGCATTGACAAGACACTCACAAGGTACGCAAGTTGAGCACATTGTTTTGGCTTCAAGATCTGGGAATGAGCACATAGTTTGTGTGAGATCTGTTATGAATTCTAGTCTTGAGGTATAGGTTAGGGTGTTTTCTTTCTTATTTACAACCTTGAGAAGGTCATGTACTTTAAACTATTTGTTTGGGTTCTAGATGTAAATCCTACTTGGACAATAGTTTAAATTTAGTGTTCTTTATAACTTGGTGGAGAATGGCGGGATGTTACAGTAGATTTTAAAACTGATTAAAAAATAGGGGATGATTTAAAACTATTTAGCAAAAAGGGTAGTTTTCTTGTCCTTATTGGATGGTGTCTTTGCTAAAGACACCACATATACATAAAAAAATCATGAGTGGGGCCCATTTATTTACTCTCTTTTTTATATCGAATGTTGCTTTTTCTAATTTTTTAAAATTAGTTTTTGTTTTAATTTGAAAAAAGAAATGAAGCCAGCTATTTTTTAGTCATTTTTCTTTTTTCAATCATTCTTCATCTTCTTCTTCTCCAAAACCACCCTCTTCCCCTTTCTCTCACTACCGCATTCTTCTCTCTCATGGCTTCTTGGTGGCAAACCAATTATTGGTTTTTGCCAAAAAACCATTCTTTGTTCTGCTTCTTTTGATATGTGTTCTAAATGCCTCGTCCACAACTTAGCTTCAATTTTTGTGCCACAATAGACGAGAACAAAAAAAAGTTAAACGACACAACCTCAAACACCAGAAGTTTTTGAAGCACATCAATGTCGGCGTCGCACATATAGGAGTTCTCGAGACTATACTGCTCCGGCGTGGTCAGAAAAAGCTCTGCAAACACATCGATGGTGAAAAGCAAATTGACATTGATGAGTGCATCGAGCGCCGTGATGTGAATGTTGCTGGTCGGGAAGACGACGACGAGGCGGTTCAAAGTTCATCTCCTCTGGTACGGTCTATGTTGTAGTCTTTTCAGTAAGCCTCATATTTGGTTGATTTTATTTTTCCCTCGATGAATTTGAAAAAAGGAGTATGGAAGAATAGAGAGAATGATTTGTATTTCCTAGGTTTAGAGATGAGGAAAAAGAAATTGAGGATTGAGGAGAAAGGGATTTTGTTTTTTTTTTTTGTTGACGAAAAAAGAAGAAGATGATGGAGAAGAAAATGAAGGAGGACTAGAGAAAAAGTTTAACCGGATCGAAAGAAAAAATTTGAGGCATTGATACCATGTTGAAAGATGGAAATTCAAATTTTCTAAATTCTTCATTTAATAATGAACCCGATATTGGGTTTAAATAGAGTACAAGAGATGACCTGATCATAAAAAGAAAAGATACTACCTAATCATAAAAGAAAAGATGACCTAATAATAAAAGGAAAAGATAGAAAATAATACTTAATCTAATCCTAAAAGAATAAATAATTAAAAAGATAAAAATACTAAAATAAACATAAACCAACATTCCCTCTCAAACTGGATTGTATAAGGAATACAAGCCAAACTTGGAGTTAAATTTATCAGAGTTGGTCATTGTGATGATAATGCGTCAATTGTGATGATGATGTGCCAATTGAGATGATGATGTGAATTGGGAATGATGCGCCGTTAACATAGGATGAGGCCTAAAGAGAAACATAGATTCTAGGACTGCTTTCATTTAGAACATCCATGGCTATCAAGGTAGACATGCATAAGGTTGTCATGAAAAGGTAGCGTACATGCAAAATCATCTCAAGAGCCATAAAAAGTAGAATGGCAAAGGAAAATACATTGTGAGCACATAAAGAAAAATTTTGGTGCACTTACATGAAACTCATATCCAATTTTGCTCGAAGAAGCTTCTCGCCATATGACAAGTCATCTAAAGAAGACTTAGTGCCATCATAGAAAGTGAATTCTGGAGAAACCACCTGATGTATATATAAGTAATCCACTTAAATATGTAAGCAAATGAAAGAAAATAGAACTAGGAAGATAACCATAAAAACATATTTTCTCCATGGAAAGGATGGCCCACAAAGATCACAAAGAAAGGATCTAATCTTAAAATAAGGGGATTAGTGAGTTTGAGTCTGTGTGGAGACTTCGTTTCTATCATTTTTTTTACTTTTACTAGCTAGGTCATCAAGCAATTTTTCTTTTAGCGGTGATAGCCAGTTTAGATTTATCTCAGTTAAAATAGGTAAAGTTTAAGACTCTTTCAGGTGTAAGACCTAGCCTTGTGAGTCGAAATAGAAAACACGACTAATAGAAGGACTAAAAAACTATCTCGTTCTCTCGCAATCCATAAAAGAAGTATTCACATGAATGCCAACCGTTCACTTTTAGGCGAACTAACCACCTTTAGCCCAGAAGCATGTTCAATTTTTTTGATAACCTTAAACAATCCTTCTAAAGAATACTAATCAACGGTTGAAAAGAGTAGAGTATCATCAACAAATTGTAGATGATTCAACTTAAAATCAGAACTTCCAATGAGATGGGTGACTATTTTGCCAATGCGAGCACTGTGAGTCTAGAGGCGGCTAAGACAATCCAACACCAAAATAAAAATAAATGGAGAAAGATAGTCACCTTGGCGAATACCCCTATAGAAGAAATAATTTTTTCCCTTGGTCTGCCACTAATGATGATAAAATAATTGGCACTTGAGATGTAACCTCTTATCCATTTCCTTAAAGTGAAACCGAATCCTTTAGCGTGCAAAACAACATCAAGAAAATCCTAATCAACCATATCAAACACTTTTTCAAGGTACAACTTAAGAACCAAACCTTATTTGTGTGTGTTGTTCGAACCATCAATTAACTCATGTGTCATAAGCGAAGCATCTTATCTGTCTATTCTCAACATAAGTGAATCATCTTGAGTTTCCAAACAAAAAATGCTGAATATTAGAAGCAACACTATTCACTCTAACATCATCCTCATAAAAAGTGGAATGTCGTGGATCAGAAGTTTGCTCCGCCTGATGAGTTGATAAATTTTTCACGAAGCATCAGCTTGTTTTGTTGTGTCTGTAGTTTCAGACTCTCCTTTCGTCTATTGTGGTTATTTTTTTGCTTGGATTCTCGTGGCTCTTTGTGTTTGGCGAGTGGATTTCAGTTGAAGGAATGTTGGGGTTCACTAGTTTTGTTAAGCCATTTGAAGCTTTGTTTTTTGGGATGGATTAGTTGCTTCCTTAATTGAATCTTGCAGTTCAGCATTTTGGTGGTTTTCAGTTTGGCTTATGCGTCTCTTGCTTGGCTCAGCTTACTTTGGTTTTGTAGTTCGTAGCTGTTTTCACTGTTAGAGCAAAAGTTTTTTGAATGCTTGTTTTTATCTTTTCTCGTTTCTTTTGTAGCTTTGTTAGGCACCTCAACCTTTTTGTTTCCTCTGTTTTGACATTTGTTGCCTTTTCTTCTTTTCTTTTGTTGCTCTCTTTGTATCTTTTTGCTTTCTCTCTCTTTTAAGGCTTCTATCGAAAGCTTTGCTTCATTTCATATTCTTAAAGTTTTTTTTTTTCTTGTTTAAAAAAGAAGTTTCCACTTTCAAAGATTCTTCTCATAGAGTTATCATTTAAGGAGGGAATTATGCTACAAGAGAAAAGGGTTGATTAATCTTTGATATAGGAAACTTCCAAATTAAAGGACTTGCATAAACTTGGTCCTGTAAACTTGAAGGAGTCCCCTTGGAGAAACCATTCACTAGAGCAAAAGATACTAAATTTCTCTCCTTGTTCATGGCTATATTCAAAATATTGCCATTAATGCAAAAAGAAGGATCCTCCACATGCAAAGACCATTTTATTTTTATGAATAGCTACAAATTTTTATTTTCCAAGGATGGATTGGAAAGTAGGAAGAAAGCAAGCCAGATTTTTTCCTTTTCTTTTTCAAGGATGGATAGGAAAGTAGGAAGAAAGCAAGCAAACAAATTTAACTTACAATTGAGGGCTTATAATTTTAAGGTAATTTTATTTTTATGAATAGCTTCTATTTATACAGAAACTACATTGTAGATGAATGACATCAAATCAAGCCTACTGAGTTAGGAAGAATGCCATATAGTGCATGCTAAAAAATTTTACAAGGTTGTATTGAAGGAAAAGGTCTTGAATACTGACATAGGTGACTCGCCGATAATCCCAATAGGATATGAGGCTTGTAATGATTTAGATTTAAGCTTGAGTAACCCAAATGCAATTCTTATCTTAAAGACTCATTATTCGACTCAGTAAACTCACCTTCTGTTGTGAATCTTAATCTCGTGTTCAAATCACTTGAGTCAAAACAGTTCCCTTTGCCGAATGAAGATAACTTTTAGGATCAAGTAGCTGAAAATCACGAATTGAGCAAGTATTCATCTTTAATCAAGGCGAGTTGGCCTTAAATTTCGAAACATTCCTTCATAGTAGTTCTCCTCATAGATCAAGAAAGCAAAAGGATTTTTTTTTTTTTTGAAACAAGGGTAACCACGCCCGTCCCTAGGCCAGGCACCGAGAGGAAAGCAAAAGGATTTGAATTTTCATAGTGCATGTGTGATATTGTTTGGTGTTTCAGATAAGTTTGTGTGCTCATTTCTTGGGAGAGACATTTTTTTCTTCTAATTTCTGTTGTTTTATCTGAGCAAGTCACCATAACATTTTGTAAGAGAGTGAATTCAACGTACTGATGACCATCCATATGAAAAATCCCAACGATCTCTCTCACATGCCTCGTCATTCTGATCAGCATTTTGATCCACACGTCAAAGTTCCAGTTAAATTTGATCACATTGTCGAACGTCAGTGGTATTTGTTTTAAGGCAATCCTCTTTAAAAGAGGATAGTACACCTTTGTGCAAGTTCTTTTTTGATTTGGTTATCGGTTCCTTCCTTGGTTATGTCTTTATTTTTCTGCCGGAAGCTCATTCTGCCTTGGTTATGTCTTCATTTTATTTTCTTTACTTATTTATCTATGTATTTTTTATTTTTTGTGCTTCTCTCCTCTTTGGAGCTTTTTCTTTGAGATTTTATCTTTTTTAATTTGATCAAAATTGTTATGTTGTAAAAAATAAGACATCACATCACATCGAAACATTAAAATGAACTCTAAACATTATCACACCTGAGTTTCAAAAGTGAAACTACGAAGTGTATTTTGATCACTCTCCAAAGACGAAGAAATATTTGATGCCTCTGATGTTTCATGAATGGAGGTAGCATTCTCATTCTCTTCACCATATGAAAGAGCATCTAGATAGATAATTTTTACATCATCTTCTTTGGACACAGAGTAGCTGCTATCATTCCCCATGTACGTATACTTTCTCAAGAGAGAACCATTCTGTTAATAAAAATCTTATCAGTGCAGAGAAAATAATAATAAACAATTGTATAAAGGGATTGGAGAAAAAGTATAAGTTAGACAAGTAAATAACTGGTCAAGAAATGCAATTCATGATTAAGCAAAAACTACTACATTTGTTCACTTAAAATATCATCAAACAACATTATCACTATAGTTAACAAACATGTTTGGGGTTATACACCTAGTTGGAGTTTTGTTGGAAGGTTTTGATGAGTCAACAAAACTCCGTAATTTTCAACAACCTTCAGGTTTTGATGAGTTTTGTTGGAAGGGTTATACACCTGAAAGTTCGTTTCCTTCAATAAAATGTTGGATTTTAGCCAATGAATGGAGAGAAATCTTTGGAACAAGCCTTCATTTTCTTTTTCTCTAATAGAGAATTTTCCTTTATAATTATTAAATAGGATTGGATGTCTTCTTTTCGTTTGTAATTTTCTTTATATATATTTCATTTTTCTCTCAGACCAGAATTTTTCTCTCTAAACATTATCATACCTGACTTTCTTTGTGGGTTTACGACGTATGGAGGAGGGTGAAAACCAATGAGACCTTGTCTTATTTAACTGGGGTTTTGACAATGATGCAAGTAGAAATATCATCCAGTTGTTATATGGGATGGCTTTATCTCCTCATTTCCTATGGGTTAAGTTAATGTTCTCAAATCTTTAATTTTAAAAAATCTGGCTGAGAAGAATCAAAGGAAATTTCAAGACAAGTATAGAGTTTGGATTCAGCGTTTTGATATACCTATTTCAAAGCAGCACTGGTGCTCCGTGTCTAATTTGTTATGTTCGATATTATCCTAAGTCCTACCAAAAGTTGTATGAATTGGGATGCTTTTATATCCCCTCTTTGAATTCTGTTTTTTCTTTTCCTTTTTCTTACTTTCCTTCCTTTTTCTCCGTTTGTTGTATCTTCCCAGTATATCAATAGAAAAGTTTGTATCTTTGTTTAAGTATTGTAAACAGGTGGGATGCATTAGTAATTTAGTACCTCAATTTTAACATTAATAAAACGAAGCCTCTTAGCACGGCCAATAACAATAATTGGCTGAGATCTCCCTGAATGTGGACCCTTGGCATCTGTTTCTTCCACTAGACGAATAACTTTTCCACATCCATCATATGTATAATCATCAACACCTAAAGTATCTGCTATCAGCTGTCTACTTGGGGACAGCAAAATCACATCTTCACTTTGCCTGTGAATTGAACCAGACAGTACTATGCTCATGTTTTTGCTTATAGGATCGTTCTTCGGGTCCATTGTTTCCTCTCTTCCAGTAATAGTTCTCAACGCCGGAACAAAAAATTCAACCACAGCAAGGAGAAAATCTGGCACAACAAGGACTCGAGGTTGTTGAACCCGTAGAACAAGTGATTGAGATTCCTTTCGCCAACGATAGTCCAGCACAAACATTGTAGCAACAGGGACATCCATATCAAGATTACCCTCAGGATGTGCCTTCCCAAAGCTTTTCTTCAGGGATGGAAAATTTTCCAAAGGAGTTTGCTTTGAAGTGTCAGTTGATGAACCAAGCATAAGCCGCATTTCAGGTTTTGTAACAGGGCGAATGTCAAGAATAGAAAACTTAGGGATGGTCAAATAGAGATCTGTTTCTAAGAATGATGTCATACGATATGACACCCAAAGACCTTCTAGCTGCAAAAATGAAAGAAAAGAAACTACCAAGTCAGAACATGACACGAAGTAATTGAAAATTTTCCATCCCTGTAAAAAAATATTTGTACTTACTGCAATAAGAGCTAAAGATGATTCTTCCTGAATGTCATTACACAACTCTAACAAAGCCTTGTTGATAACAACTGCCACTATTGTAACATTACGAGACAATAAGATTTGACTATTTGTGTTGACCATGTCAACCAACAGGCGCATCGTATCCTTTGACTCGGATTTTTTCCCTCGAAAACATGGAGGAAGTATGGGTGGTTCATACAAGTTCATATATAAACAGTCGACAATAATTTTGTATTCCTTGTCAGACATCCTGCCATGCAACAACCCCACCTACAAAAAAAAGTAACAATGAAAATCAATTAAATGACAATTGACATATTAATGGTCGATTATGCACCACGTTCCACTTGGAATAAATCATTATGAAAGAGACATCATACTAAGAATATATTTAAAAGACTACAAATACCCAAACTAATCAACTTAAACTTTAAGTTTCTCAAAAAAAAAAAAAAAACTTAAACTTTAAGGTCCAATAGTAATTTAACATGGTAACTGAGTATCGGACATTGTGTTCTTCTCAACCTCATTTGTTTCCTCCACAATTTTTTTAAGGAAACAAAACTTTTTGTTGAAAAAAGTAAAGACTAATGTTCAAAAGAGAATCATTTTCTACCTGCCCAATTAATAAATTAATAGTAATAGTAGATCTTGAGCTAATTTTCAAGTTTACGAGTGGATACATTAAAAATATATTAAAAGGATTTAAGGTTATCCTAACAGATCAGCCTAAGCTTTTGAGTGGAGGGTGATTTAACACATCAAAACTAACCTTATATGAACACATAAGTAACCATATTTTAATAGACCATGAAACACTAAAATGTTTTAATAAAATATATTACCACTACTTCAAGAGAAAATGTTGGAACTTTTCTGAAAACATCCCTTAAGCTCCGTCGGACGTAAACCTCTAATCCTTGGCCTTCCTGAATCATTGGTTTACCTAAACAACCATTAATCCCCACCAACATGTTGATACCCAGAATCTGCAATTGCACATAAAGAAAATAAGGATTTCCACATATCCTTAAATGGGTTTTTCTAGATATCCATGAATAACTCTACCTCCGCATGCAGAACATCAATATGAACAGCAGAAGCATCTTTTTCTGGACATCCATGCCAACTAAATTCATTTGATACCTGTAGCTGGCCCAAGTCAAGTTGAATGAAACTGCATTATAAAGAGAGAGCATAGGGTCATTTAAAATTTCTTTAGAATGTTAGTATTTTTTTTCCAAGTGAAATTACATATGCAAGTTAGGTCATCTTTTTGTAGCGACCATAAGAAAAAGAATAATGATCTTCCACAGTATATTCAACGAAGTTAACTCATTGTTTTTAATTCTTTATTGTAATTTGACATACATTGGACTAAGGCTCCAATTCTTTCTGTCATTACTCCGATATAAACCGAATTGCAGACCCTTCGGTTGCTTTTACTTACCAAGTTCATAATGGAAATTGTTTGGCTCTTACAGTCATGCCCTCTTCAACCCAAGCTCTAAGGTTTAAAGCTTAAACCAACTCCTCCATCTTAACTTATTTATTGTTACTTGGTTGGCTCTTATAAATATGAAGATAGATATAATTTTTTTATAGTAAATTTATCTTTCAAGTAATCATGTACATGTGATTCAAATTTTATGCCAAGTATAAGTTGCACATCAAAATAATTTAAATGGTAACTTGGTTGATAATGGAGAAAATATTACGAACTCTTTGCTATTTGAATTCTTTGGAACAATAATAATGGGTGTATCTAGTGAGAGGTCTAGCTTCACCGCAGTAGCCCCATCAATTTCATATTTTTGGATCAACCACTCGAAGTCCCCAACTTTATCAACAAGTTTAACTGCTTCTTCGGTTTGTGGAGTAGCTAGTCCCATGAAGTAAACTGTAATCTACAGAAGTGGAAAATTACACGCGACATTATTAATATAAATATCTATAATAAAAGTTTCAGTTAAGTAAAATTGTACACCTCGATTAATATCATTTTTACTACTAAAATTTATTAAAGAATACTATGAGAAAAACTTTTCTTTACCTCTTGAACAAATCTATAAAGGAAAACTATGCGGACAGCAGAAAGCTGACCATGCAGGCTGTAATCATATCCTTTATAGTCATCATCGTCAACACTGTAGGAACCAAATTTGAACTAAAGAGAAAAGAAGAAGAAAAAGGTCATTGTAGTCTACAAATTAGAATGAGAATAAACATTAGGCAAAAGTCTAAACGCAACAATTAACTATTTACGAAGGTAAGAGTTACCTTGATGAGAGATTCAATGCCAGAATTTCGTAAATCACAAAGCCAACCCCAACAATGATCTTCTCCTAATGACATATCACAAAGTCTGAAATTCCCTAAGGTCCCTTCAATTGAAAGAGAGCTTGGATGGATCTAAAAGCATTATCCCAATTAGAAAGTTGATAAAAGTCAGAAAACGGTGTGAATCTCCAAGTAATTAACATTTTGTAATTATAAATTAGAAATGATAGCTATGTATAACATGACGATAGTCGATAATACAAGAAATGCTAATCAGTCTTACAATCACAGCTGAAAACATAAAAATAAAAAATAAAGAAAACTATGCTTTAGTATTTGGGCTTGATTTAGCTTTCATTCACTTGGTGCTGAATTTAAATCACAATATTTTTTGGAACACGAAACAAAATTTTCATCAAGTAAAACTTACATTTTTATCTTTGAAGTTCATTTGCCAGTATTAATTTATTATCTTAAACAATATTTTTATTTATAAGGAAAAATAAAACTAAAAATATTAACACGCATTAAACCCAATGTAATCAATTAAACCTCCATTTCTTCCTTTTGTTGTTCCTGCTCTTCTTCTTATTCTTTGAAACTCACCCAATGAAAAAAATTAAAAAAATTAAAAATTAAAAACCAAAAACCAAAAACCCACCCAAAATGATTTGAAAGTTTTGATTTTCCACTACCCAAGCTCATTTATACCCAATGTTCCTAGGTACGGCTTAGAGAGAGACGTGAAGAAGCTAGAACACGGAGTTGAGTCTGAGGTGAGAGGGAACAATAGATGCAAGGAGATCAGGTGAAAATGTAGAAAGAAAAGATAAGAGTTTTTTTTTGGGTGATATTTTAGCTAATTTTTTATTATTATTTAGTTCAATTATTTAGTTTTATTTTTGGTTTCAATAATTTACCAGGAAAAAAATTAAGAAAATATGAAATGAACAGATTATTGCAATGTCAACCTTAAGAGTATTATAAAATTAATCAAAAAAAGAAGATTAGACATCTTTTCAGTACTATGAATGAAAGAAAACTAATGGTTTGTCAATTCCTCCAAGTTAAAAACATCGAGTTTTACAAGTCAATCCAAGTGAAACACCAAAGAAAAAAAAAATGTAATTTTCCCATAGTGATAGAACAAAAGAATAGGGAAGATAGCTATGGACCTTAAAAACCAATTTATGTGCATAGACAGGAAATATAAATATCCTTGATGATAAGGATTAAAGATAGTATCCACCTTAAGGTCAAGCAAAAAGCTCTCTTGCACGAGCATTGCAAGCTGAGATCCATCCTCCATGTTAAGATAGATAGAAACGCGGTCAACATTCATGTTTAAGTAGAATACGACACGACTTTTACCATATCCTAACAATCCTTTAACGTACTCTTTTTCTTCAACCTTTTCTTTCTCCAATACTGACTTATCTTCTGAAGATTTAGGCAAGTCTGTGTTAACTTCCACATAAGTCGCGGAGCTTATATCCAAACCGAAATCAATTAATGCAACAAGAGTAGGTCTGTTACAATAGAACTCCATTTTTGACATACGAATACTCATCTGAAATGTTTCATTTATGTAAATTAGCATTGTGATTAAACATGATTATGAACAAAATAATCAACTATTGCCACTACCATATGAGTACCTGTGTGTCTATTCCATCATAATCAGGTGAATCTGAGCCCCTCGTCAAAAAGGTTACAACCACAAAGTTTGAATTTTCACTATCCTCTGCCTCATAGAATATGTCACTGGTCATTCCTTTCCTTTTTCCTAAATCATTTTCATTAAATATGATTTCAGTAGACTCGCGTCCTGAGGATTCATAATTGCCAACATCAGATAGAGATAAGAAATCAGGCAATGCATCTTTAAAACTATCATCCTCCTCAATAATTGTAGTAGTCATTCGCATCCCATACGGATCAAAAGATCTAGGAGAAGAAGATGACTTTTCATTTGACAGCACAGAGCGAGCTAAATACTGAGAATTTGATGACAAATGGCCTTGGAGTTCATCTTTGATATACAAGGAATGCAGCTTCGTTTTGACTAAAAGATCGTCATCACTAAGAATTATGTGGACCTGTAAATAAGAAGTATCAAATAGTGTCATACAAGTATCCCAGGTAGACTATGAAACGTGACAAGTTATCATCCTAAGAAGGAAAAACATTCAAACTATGTGTTCAGCATGTCGTCTAAAAGATTGGTACATTAAAAAGATGTAAATAAACAATAAATAATTTTTTTTGATAGGAAACAAGAGGCTTTCATTGATATATGAAAGGTTACAAAAGGTCCATTCTAATTACAAAAAGATGTCCAATGTGCAATAAGAGTAGAAAAGCTATAATTTTTAATTACAAAACAACCTCATTAATTTATAATTCTATAATCAGATCAAATACTCCAGTCTTTAGAAGACCTTATATCTTATAAGGTACACTATTGGTGTTTTATTAATTGGCGCAAATAATAAAGGAAAAACAAAAAAGCAAAGTCGTGAAAACAGTTATAATCAGGCAGAAGTTGTATATTAATGAAGCTAAACCTTTCCTCCAGAAGCAAGAAGCTCAAGAATCAGAATCTCATCACGTTTATTATCAACTTCGTTGCCAGTCTACAAAAATCGTAGGCACAAACATTAGATTGCTCAACCAACTGGAAAAAGGAAAATCTTTAAACATTACCTAGTCTCTGAAAAGAAACCTTAAAAACACCTTTTGATTGATTTCTGATGCACCAAATAATATTGTATTGCAAACACATAAAACCACTGACAGTCACTAACTGTAGGGGAATTAGAAAACGCATCTGTACCTTCCCATATATCAATATCTTAGCTTCCATCAATGTGCCGTTTATAACAAGGTTAGCTCCTTTCATATTAGATGTGTGACGATCAGTGAGCTGAGATGAATCATCACCTGTTTCACCAAGTATATCCATTAATGGAGGAGCCTGTACATGACAATAATAAAAGCGACTAAGTCAGGAACGAGAATACTGTAAATGGACAAAAAGCTGAACATATTAGAATTAGAAAGTAATAGTAATACAGAAGCTTGATATGTTGCTTGTAACAGTTTTTTTGTCCAAAAGCCCTTCTCCTCTTCATTCTGAAATTCTATCACCCAGGTACTTGAAGATTCCAAAGCCTAGAGAAGTATACATCATTAGAAATTACAAAAGGAAAAAATGTAGCAAACTAAATATGTAAAACAAAGCTCAACGGTACTTGGTAAGTGAAGTATTTCTTCGCCTTCAAGTCATACTCAGTATTTTGTTTTTAACAAGATACAAGACTTTTCATTAATATAATAAAAAGAGATTAATGCTTAAAAAATACAAACCCCACGAGGAAATGAGCGAAATAGAAACACAACAAACTAATGGAAACAGTGGAAAAACATAACAAATATATAAACACAATCAGATTTAGACATCTTGAAGCAAAATTCCCACAAAAATCTTTAACAAAGCACATCAAGATGAATCTTTACCACGAGTTGATTCAAATTAATGAATCCAAGGAGGTCGATTTCGTCACAACCAATTCTGTAAAACTAAAGCCTTTACTGCATTATTCCAAAGCAACTATGTATTGGAATTTAAAAATATAGGACTGGCCAATTTTGACCAATTCCTTGTGGAGCTCAAAATGGGTTTGTTGTTGTCTCAAGGAGAACATCAGGAGGCAGAATACTTCAAAACTTTGGAATTTATTGATTAGAAGATCTTTGAAAGATAAAGAATTTGATGATTTTCAAGTTAATTTCTAGTCAATTCTTGGATTGGATTCTATTGGTTGATATAATTAAATTTACCTCAATCCATCAGCTTAGGCTTTTAGGTTGATTGGTGGTTTAACATAATTCAATATGGTATCAGAGCAGGAAGTCCTGAGTTCGAACCCCTGCCGAGTCATTTCATCCCCAATTTAAACTGAAGTCCACTTGTAAGGCATTTCTCAAATTTCAAAGCCCACAAATGAGGGGGAATGTTGGTTGATTTAATTAAATTACCCAACCCATCAGCTTAGGCTTTTGGGTTGATTGATGGTTTAACATAATTCAACAGATTCATATCTTCATTACCTCCAATGGACACATTTTTTAACTCCTCCTCGGTCTGCAAGAGTTGTTTCAGTCATATTAAAGGCTTCTTTATGCTTTTCAAGATCACTTTTGTTTTATGATGTGGTTATAAACCCCTATCAGATATGTCCTTCCTTTACAACATGATATTCCTTTTTGTTTCCTTTTAATTATTT
Organism: Sechiopsis laciniata; assembly: GCA_037833695.1. Lineage (NCBI taxonomy): Eukaryota > Viridiplantae > Streptophyta > Magnoliopsida > Cucurbitales > Cucurbitaceae > Sechiopsis > Sechiopsis laciniata. The sequence continues at coordinate 6,769,227 of JBBMKA010000021.1, read as the reverse complement.
TTCTTCTTTTTCACTCATTTGGAAGTTTGTATAGACTCTTTTCATAGTTTGTTTCTTGTTTCAAAAAATTGTAGGAACAAATATTGTTTTGAAAGAAGTTGGAGAAGACCTAAACCCTAAACAATAGAGAATTTCAAAACGCCAAAAGGGCTATAGAAATCTATCCATTTTTTTTCTTGAACTTTTTCACTTTGAAAGAAAAAAAAATCTACTTGTGAAAAAATAAAATAATACACAAAAAAGTATCCAAACGGGTATATAATCTACAAAATTAGGATCCGATCCAAAAATGGTGAACCCAAAGAGTCACCATCTTAAGAGACCATAATGAGGATCCCACATTAAAAAGAAGGAGAAACCACACATTCTTAATAAAATGTATGAGTTACTCCTCTCATTGATTTCCACTTATTAGTCATTAGGCATTTTCCAAATTCTAAAGCTCACAAGTGAAGGAGAGTGTTAGGTAGATGTCAGCTTAAGTTTTTGGGTTGATTGGTGATTAAACATGATTCAACATTATCCATTATCAAAAGAAAACAAAATAAGCCCATAACACCTCAAACCAATTAAACAGACCTTCTGAATGTCCATGCCTCTGGCACTCAGCGCAATACAAAACAATGATCCACCCACACTCGTTGATGGAACTTCATGGACTTGCTTGCCAGCAACACTGTAATATACACCAAGTAATAATAATAATAATAATGATGATGATGATGATAATAATATTTAAATAATACTCAAACAAGTGAACTATAACCTAGTTAACATTCAAAAATGAAAACCAAAGTGCCAAGAAAACAAATAAAAGAGGAGGTTTTTTCAAAAAAAAAAAAACCTCAAATAGCGCTGGTAAATCTGGGACTTTCCCGACTCCAAAACGTAAATATACGAGCCTGAAAGCACAAGATAACAAGGCCTCCACTGAGCTACGGAATTGCCTATGCCCTGAAATAAATATTATTGAAAAATTATAGATGGCTAAAATATAAAAAGGTGCAAGACAATCCATTTCTTTTTCTCAATTAAAGCCATACCCTCCACACTAGGATTCTTGCATCAGCAGTGCGATCCACAGGACCCCATGGAGCGAGTACAGGTTGAAAATTACTACCCGAGTGTTGACCATAAGACTCCATTTTACCATGGATAGTATTTAGTAGTTCCATGAGTTTGCAGTATCTTGTTGGTGAGAAGTGAATGCCAAGGTTAGGCACTTGAATAGAGATTCGTGTAGATGGGTAACTTGGGTGAGGTACCTTAATCTTGAACCAAAAAACAAAAAAAGAATTACAAGATTATAGATAAACTTCTATATATTTATTTAACAGAAGATAAAAAGAAAACAGTGCGAAGTGTCGAAATACAAACTAGAAACTGGGACAATAGGCAGAAACAGTTACCTGATCTACTATTACTGCCATTCCACACTGATCAAGAAGAGGATATACATTGTGAGCCTTCTCCATTAGTAAAGAAGAAGCAATTGGCTGATTACTATAATCTGAGCATTTCTGACATTCAGGACCACAATCCCTGAACAATGCAGCAATATCTCTCCCAGATATAAAAATTCGTGAATACAAGCTATGTCTTCGTTCATCAAACTGGGAATCCTGTGATGAAAATCATAAACAAAGGGAAGAAACTTGGAAAGAAAGACAAAGAAATATACCACAGTAAATAAATATACCATGGTTCGGAGCATAAAATGACCAAAATCCAAGAGGAAATGGCTATCACATCTGGAAGAGCCGCATGTTCTGATAGGAACTCTAACTTTTGGGGCATCAAGATCAATGTCAAAAGCAAATCTAAAACACAAAATTGGAACATTTATTAAAAGAGCGATTATATTCAGAGGCAAAGCTTTCAAAAATGAAAACAGCGGAGGTAAAGTTGATACACCAACAACTACTAATTATCAAGTACTAATCTAATATTATAAGAAACGTAATTTTTTTTTTATAAAGATATGAAGATTCGGCATAAAATAAAGAGATGAGTTGCCTGCTTTGTTCCTCTAATGCAGTTTGAAATTGCTCTTGCGCTCTACGAGTCACTTTCTCAAATTTTACCTGTACTTCAGATCAAGTAATATAAGATTAGTTCCAAAAATGACGATTGAAAGTTATTAGACATTATCACCTGTAAAGCTGCTGCAGTTTCCAATGCAACAGTAGGGCTAACTTCATTACTCCTCCTCAAAAACTCTAAAAACCGATCACAACTGTCCAACAAAATCTGCAAGTAAGAAATACTTTTTTATGAAAATCTTAAGCACATGGATATAAAAAGCCTACTATTTGTTCTGTTACATTTTCCCCTCATACCCCCTTCCACTGTGAGCACTATTTTTTGAACAAGAGACTAATTTTTCATTGAAAAGAAAAAAAGAGACTAATGCTCAAATGAACCTCTACGAGGGGAAATAAAAATCAAGACAACCTTGAAGACAAACAAAGCCAACAAAGAAAAAGAGAACAAATAAAGGCTCAAGAAGGAAGCTGCAAAACAGAACCCAACAAAGAGAAAACCGATATAGAAACTAATGAAAAACAAGCTAAAACATAAAATCAGACAAACGGAAAAGAAGGAGAATTCCATCAAAGAGACCAAAAGACTAGGAGCTGCAAAAACCGAGATATTGGAACAACACAAAACCAGAAACTTTGTAAAACAGACAACCAAACAGTGACGACTGCCAAAAGATAAAGCCATCAAACAACTGAAAATGAATTCTCAGTTGGAACATGGCTGCACATGCAAAATCCAAGGGAGGGTTAGGTATTGGTAACAACACAAGAACTCGGCTTTGTTGGCAAAATGGGGCTGGAAATTTCACAAAGACCCTACTGCATTATGGTATGGCATTGTTTCTAGCATTCATGGTATTGATCCTCATGGTTGGCATTTCCCTTCTAAATCTTCATCAAGCTTTAGAAGTCCATGGATTAGTATTGAAAGAGAATGGAGAAAGTTTCTCCCTTCAACTGCCTTAAAGATTGGCAACGGAGCTAAAAGTTTATTTTGGCATGATACTTGGGCTGACTCTACTGCCCTCAAAGTCTCCTTTCCAAGTCTGTTCCTTTTATCTTCTAACAAAGATGGGACAATCTCTACTTTCTGGGATGCCTCTATTCTAGCTTGGCAATTTGATTTTCGAAGAGGACTAAAAGATGAAGAAGTGATTGCTTTTGAGACTTGGCTCTTGGTCTCCTCCTTTTCCCTTCGAAATACAGCAGACACTTTGCAATGGCCCTTGGAACCCTCTGGTTGCTTTTCTGTGAAGTCAGCCACTTCTATTTTGGGTGATAACCAATCTGTGGATAAAGACTTGTACAAAGCTATCTGGAAATCTAAAATTCCAAAGAAATACAATGTGTTTTTGTGGATTGTCTTAAACGGTAGATTGAATACCTCTGAGGTCCTGTAAAGAAAGCTTCAAGCCTTGTATTTACAGCCTTCTTGTTGTTGTTCATGTTTTTCTAAAGAGGAAAGCTGCATCCACATTTTTTTCTATTGTTTGTATTCAGCCAGCTGCTGGTCCAACTTGCTGAGTACCTTTAATCCATGATGGATTTTCTCTTATAATGTTAGCCAGAATATACATCAACTATTGACTGGTCCTTCTTTTCGAAAGAAGCCTCGATTTTTATGGATCAATGCGGTCAAAAGCCTTCTTTATGAGCTTTGGTGGGAAAGGAACCAACGTACCTTCTAAGATACACAATTGTCGTGGGTTTCCAGATTTGAGTCAGCACGGTTGAAAGCTTCCTCTTGGGCAATTCTCTCCAAGTCTTTTGATAACTATTCTGTTCAGGATATCCACAGAAGTTGGGAGGCTTTTCTCTAGATCTTTAGCATGTTTTTATTGTGTTGGTTTTCTTCTTCTATTGTTGTCTTTAAGATTTTCTTTCTTTCTTTCTTTACTTCTGTTTGTTTCTTGTAGCTCTCTCTTCATTTTCTTAACGAATGGAAAGTTTCTTGTTTCAAAAAAAAAAAACTGAAAAGGAATTGATGAGAAGAACAGCTCCAAGCATGTTACACATCTCAAAAGAGTAAAAAGAATTATCACTGCAACAAGAACGAGCAAAAGAACTACTTTTAAAGAGAAAATAGAGAAAAAAAGAAGCTGCAAAATTGTGCAAACCAGAAGAACACTAAAGAGATTTAAAATCAAGAGAGTGACAAGGATTTTTTTGCAGCAAACCAAAAGCCTTAGAAAAGAGGAGAATACTGCTAGAATTTGTGGAGAGATCTTAGAAAAGACTGCATGTCCGGACATCATGCTCAATATCTTCGGTGGAATTTTTTTTTTTGTAATCTTTTACAAAAGAATCCTCAATGTAATGATCATCTAGATCATACTCCGGAAAAGGAAAAACACATTCCTTCCTACTCAAGCTAACAACAAAATCACGATCTGAGTCAGAAAGATTCTTCCTTCGAGAAGTGTCTAAAAACACCTTTGGTGAATAGAATACTTGAACCTATAAAAGTAATATACGGTTGACTATAAGGCTCAAAAGATAGAAAGCTTAAGGTAGGGGCACTATCAACTGTATCAAAAGGCGAACACAAGATTCCTCTAAAACATCTAGATTTGGCTCGAAATGTTCAATGAGAAGAGGAAGCAGGTTTCTCCAAGTATAATGAAGAGGGAAAGCCTTTTTTGTAGCACTTTTGGTCACTCAAGATATCTCATCTCCCTATTTTATATGTTTTTCTCCCTATCAACACATTATTGATATCTTATCCAAAAAAATGGAAACGAAACTAAAAGAAATGCACCATTTGAATCCAAGGATAAACAAAGTTAACAGCAGGCAACAATTCTTTTCAAACAAGAGGTAACTTTGACTAAATCTCAAATGACAGAATGATAAAAAAAATAAAAAAATAAAAAGAATTAAGATGCTAAAAATTCATTAATCACCGTCACATGGCATGGAGAAATAGTTGCAGACAGTCTCCAGTCAATATTTTCTCCTGCTGGCATGTGTATAAAGCTAGCAACCAATGCATTTGCCTTTTGCTCGTTTGAAACACTCTGTAAAACATATTTAATTTAGTAAATAATAAAAGTGATACTAAATTACTAAACATTAAATGTTACGAAAGTTCTTTTTTTTACAAATATGGATATTTTCATTGAAATTGTGAAGTAAAATAAAAAAGAAACCTCCATTATATAAGAACACATTAAGACACCACTACAATAAATCACACAATAGAACTACATTACGATGTTTCTTTTTTAAACAAGAAACAAAATTTTCATTAAGGGAATGAAAAGAAGCCAAAGCTTCAGTTACAACCCTCAAAAAGAAGGAGAAAAAAAAGGGACAATAGAGCCAACAAAACAAAAGACTAATACAAGGCGAAAGGAAACAAATAGAAATAAATACAAAAAAAGGCCAAACATAAACAACAACGAGCCTTAGATGCCCAACAAGGCTAAACAAAGAGGAGCCAAAACAAGCAGCCAAAAGTCTTTGAGCTTTAATCTTCAAAAGAAACAGAACCAGATACAAACAAACACACCAAGAGAAGACTGATGGAACCAGGGGGCTAAGGGCAACACTACAGTTTTTGTAAGGAATTGTCGCTCAATCACACTTTTACTTCACCGTCGAGTAGAGTTTCATTTTGATTTTTCTTCTGCATTTGTTCTAGCCTTTTCTTTTTCTTGTGAAAACTCTTCTTTCACTTCCCTACAACTCTCTTATTTTTTGTAACTTTTTTTTTAAACAAATATAATGAAAAGGAAGAAAAAAGTTTACAAACTCCGAGGAGTCAAGAATAGGAAAATTACAAAAAGAAAATAAAGAGACAACAAGATTATAAGAATCTATGCTAGCCACAGTAGGATCAAAATAAATGCCAAAAAACAGCTCCATGTGCCCAAGAATCTGAAAAAATGGCCAGGCAACTTGGAAACTTCTCAACAAAAATCGATTGAACAGCAAAATAAGCGTGGAGTCCTAAAGAGTATGAAGCCCAGGATGAAGTTTTAGATAAGGTTGAATCAAAACTAGAAGTCCAAGTGTATCCATCTTTAAAACATAATCTACACACTGATTGCAAACATCTTAATACTAACTATTTTTTTGAACAAGTAACAAATCTTTCATTAAGAAAATGAAAAGAGTAGTACAAACGACAGAACAAAGCCAAAGGAAAAAACCAGAAGGGGAAAATCCCAAAACATGAAAGTGCAGAAGCATAAAGGGAATAAGAGATAGCAAAAACAATGCCAAAGAAAAAAACAGCAAACTAAAAGAAAGCTTCCTAGTTTGAGTTGATTTCTGAATAGAGTATCCCTCAAAAGCTTTAGAATTTGATGCCAAAGAGAGACCTTCAAACAAGCTGACTCAAAACGATAATGCCAAGGGAGAATAGAGTCTTGAAAGATGCGTAAGTTCCTTTCCCACCAAAGCTCATATAAGAGGCTCTTGATGGCGTTTATCCAAAGAAAACAGCCTGCTTTTGAAAAGGAGCACCAAGAAGCAGCTGAAGAACATTTTGTCTTACACAATTACTAAAAACCCAAGAGATTTTGAACACTTTCAATAGCCGAGTCCAACAACAAAAAGCATAAGGACATGAGAACAAAATATGGCAGCAATCTTCAACTTCAGCCAAACATAGAGGATGGATAGACGGTTGCAACAATTGGTTCTGAAGCTTACGTTGGAGTACATCTGCAGTATTCAAATGGCCATTCAATAACATCCAAATATAAACATTAATCTTCTTTGAGCTTCTGGATTTCCAATTAACCTTATATACATTCTTGTCAAGAGGGAAACTTGAACCTAAGAATGCATTTGCTGATTTAACAGAAAAGGAGCCTGAATTCTCCAAGGACCAGATCAAAACATTAGGGGAGTTACAAAGAGATTTTTGCGAAACCAGCCCAAGGAGAGAAACAAAATCAGCAGCTTCATCATCTTTTAACAACCTTCTAAATTCGAAATGCCAAACGGAAGAGGAGAAATCCCAGAAAGAGGCCACCGATCCTTCTTTATTCAAAGACAAAGAAAACAAGATAGGAAAAGAATCCTTTAGAGTTGAGTTTCCAATCCACAAATCAAGCCAAAATGAACTTAGTCTTCCATCACCAATTTTCAAAGACACTAAGGTCTGAAATTTTTTCCATGCTCTAGAAATGTTAATCCAGGGACTTCTCAAACTAGAGGAAGTCTTTCTGTGAAGAGACCATCCATTATTATCATGAATGCTAGATATAACCTTAGCCCATAATGTATCGGGTTCTTTGAAAAATCTCCATCCCCATTTGGCAAGCAGCGCAAGGTTCTTATAGTGAATAGCTTGTAATCCGAGACCTCCCAAACTCTTGGCTTGTGAAGCTTTACCCCACCTAACTAGGTGATTCAAAGAGTTATTCTCAGAGCTGGCCCATAGAAACTTATGGATCATCCCTTCCACTAAAATAGAAGTTTGGGAAGACATCTTAAAAACAGATAAGTAGTACAAGGATGCTTGTCAAAACAGAAGAACATAAAGTAAGCCGACCCCCACAAGACAAGGAGAAGTGTTTCCACTTGTCCAACTTCTTCTGTAATTTATCCAAAACTAGTTGCCAAAAAGACACTAAATTAGGATGACCTCCAAATGGAAGACCAAGGTAAGTGATAGGAAGAGATTCCACCTTGCAATTTAACTTGGAAGCTTGTGCTGCAACTGATGGAATTCAAATTATTCAAATTCTTCTTATTTTTTCATTTAATAATGAACCCACAATTGGGTTTAAATAGACTACAAGAGATGACCTAATTATAAAAGAAAAATATAATATCTAATCATAAAAGGAAAATATGAGCTAATCATAAAAGGAAAAGATAATACCTAGTAAAGATGTAAAATAATATTTAATCCAATCCTCAGAGGAAAAAATAATTAAAAAGATAAAAATGCTATTTTACTAAAATTAACAAAAACCAACACTCCCCTCAAGCTGGATTGTATAAAGAATACAAGCCAAGCTTGGAGTTAAATTTATCAGAATTGGTCCTTGGAATGATGATGCGCCAATTGTGATGATGATGCGCCAATTAGAATGATGATGAAAAGCAATGTCAGAGCCAATCGAGAATACTGAAGTCAGGGTCAATCAGGAATGCTGTCAAGGCCAATTGGGATGAGTGTTGTCAAGGCCAATTGAATGAGTGTTGTCAGGGCCAATTGAATGAGTGTTGCGAGGTCCAATTTGGATGAGTGCTGCTAGAGCCAATTTGGATGAGTGCTGCTAGGGCCAATTTAGATGAGTACTGTCAGGGCCAATTTGGATGAGTGCTACCAGGGCCAATTGAGAAAGTTGGTCAAGGCCAATTGGGAATGCTGGTCAAGACCAATTGAGAATGCTGGTCAGGGTCAATTGGGAATGTTGGTCAGGGCCAATTGGCCCTGCCATGTTGAAAGATGATGAAGAAGAAAATTTTTAGGAAAAGAGGAAGAAGGTGATGAAGAAAAAAAAGTGAAAGAGAAGAAGAGAAAAGGTCTACCCCGAATCGAAAGGAAAAATTTGAAACTCCGATACCATATTGAAAGATGGAATTCAAATTATTCAAATTCTTCTTATTTTTTCATTTGATGTTCTTGTCTTCTTTTGTTGTTTGTTTGACCAGTATCCTTTATCACTTGTATCCCTTTCCAATTCTCTTTCGAGTTATGAATTCAAAGCTTTTGCTTCTTTTCATTCTCTTAATGAAAATTTCTTGTTTCTTGTTTCAGAAAAAAAAAAATCCACAAGATGCAATAGTTGAAGAAAACTTGCCTGGAACGACTAAACTAGAAGAAACCTTAATATTTTGAGGTGTCACTCAATAAAAAACGATTGCAAGTTCTGGTAGAATAGCAGAAGAGATAAATTCGAGCGAGAGTAGCTCACTCTGTGCTTCAAGATTGTTCAAGTCAGAATCAATGCTACTTACACTAACCTAAGATTCATTGCCTTAACCAATATGATTTAGTTGATTAAGATTACTTCACTTAGATCGTTGAGCAATAGGGATGAAAACTCCCTTGATTATGAAAACTCCCTTGAACTATTCGACAGTCAGGAGACCAGATATTTCTTATTCTGTGAGTATCGTGAGTCAATTTATGTTGTCCCCCACAGTCGAATATCGTCCCCCACAGTTGATCATTGGACAGTCATGGAACAGATTCTAAGTTATCTCAAGTTTGTTCCTTGAATGGGGTGTTTTATATAAGAACCATAGGAACTCCAATATCGATTGGGCAGGTTCTAAGGAGGTCAGGAGGTCAACCCCAGGTTACTGTGTGTTTATGGAAGGTAATATGGTATCATGGAAGAGTAAAAAACAAAACGTGGTAGCTCGTTCAAGTGCTGAGTCAGAGTACAGAGTTATGTCTCAAGTGACGTGTGAGATAGTATGGCTGGTTCAAATACTTAATGAAATTGGAGTGAAAACTGCAATACCTACTAGACTATGGTGTGACAATCAAGTAGCAATCCACATTGCCTCTAATCTAGTGTTTCATGAGAGGACTAAGCATTTTGAAATGGATTTTCATTTTATTCGAGAGAAGATACAACAAGGTTTGATTTCAACAGGTTATGTGAAGACTTGAGAACAGTTGGGTGACATATGCACCAAAGCATTGAATGGAGTCCGGATAAGCTACCTCTGCAACAAGTTGAGCATGATAGATATATTTGCTCTAGCTTGAGGGGGAGTGTTAGAGATTAAATGTATATTTGTATTTCTTGTATAGGTTATCGCTTTAATAGATCTGGGCTCATTAGGCCCGTCAAGCCTTTTTTTTAAACAGAACACAAAATTTTCATTAAGTAAATGAAAATGCAAAGCTTCAGATACAACTCCCGAGGGAGAAATAGACAGAACAAACTTCTAAAAGAGGGAAGAAAACAAAAAATACAACAAGATGTGAAACAAAAATAAAAACAGAAAGACTAATACAAGAGAACAGATTAAAAGAGAAACAAAGCCACTAAATCCCACAAAAAGGCTAAATAGACACAGAAGAAAACAAAGAGCTTCAAACAGAAGGCGACGATCCTCGAGAATAGGCCGCAAAAAGAAAAATCAAGACAAGAACTACAAAGGCTGGAAGTAGTAAATACTATATCCAAAACTGCAAAACTTCAAACGAGCTGAGCAACAAAAGTCATGTAATAAAAACTGAGATTAAATGTAAAGTTTTATTTCTTGTATAGGTTATTGCTTTAATAGATCTGGGGACATTAGGCCCGTCAAGCCTTTTTTTTAAACAGAACAAAAAAATTTCATTAACTAAATGAAAAGGAGCAAAGCTTCAGATACAACTCCCGAGGGAGAAATAGACAGAACAAACTTCTAAAAGAGGGAAGAAAACAAAAAATACAACAAGATTTGAAACAAAACTAAAAACAGAAAGACTAATACAAGAGATCGGATTAAAAGAGAAACAAAGCCACTAAATCCCACAAAAAGGCTAAATAGACGCAGAAGAAAACAAAGAGCTTCAAGCCGAAAGCGACGATCCTCGAGAATAGGCCGCAAAGAGAAAAATCAAGACAAGAACTACAAAGGCTGGAAATAGTAAATACTATATCCAAAACTGCAAAACTTCAAACGAACTGAGCAACAAAAGTCATGTACTAAAAACTGAGATTAAATGTATATTTTTATTTCTTGTATAGGTTATTGCTTTAATAGATCTGGGCCCATTAGGCCCGTCAAGCCTTTTTTTTAAACAGGACAAAAAAATTTCATTAAGTAAATGAAAAGGAGCAAAGCTTCAGATACAACTCCCGAGGGAGAAATAGACAGAACAAACTTCTAAAAGAGGGAAGAAAACAAAAAATACAACAAGATGTGAAACAAAACTAAAAACAGAAAGACTAATGCAAGAGAAAGGATTAAAAGAGAAACAAAGCCACTAAATCCCACAAAAAGGCTAAATAGACGCAGAAGAAAACAAAGAGCTTCAAGCCGAAAGCGACGATCCTCGAGAATAGGCCGCAAAAAGAAAAATCAAGACAAGAACTACAAAGGCTGGAAGTAGTAAACACTATATCCAAAACTGCAAAACTTCAAACGAGCTGAGCAACAAAAGTCATGTACAAAACTAAGAACCACAAGCAAACAATCAAACCACAACCATGCAAATAGTTCGAACCAGAAAAGCTCAAAAACCTGAATTAGAATACCACAAGCAAAAGATCACACCACAAAATTTGGCCAAAACGGAACTAGGCAAGCAGGAGAACTCCAGACTGATAGCTAAACTGAGAAAGTGCCTCTAAACAGAGAAACGGCTAACCAAAAGGACCTCGACATTCCTTTAGTTGAAGGCCACAAAGATTGGCAATGCTAGCAAATTTTTCAGGAAATTCAACTAACTGAGCACACTGTTGGCTCGAAGAGGGGAGCTCGGGAGAAGAAATGGCTAGATCAGCTAAATCAGAAGGAGAACGACTAATACAAGAGAACGGATTAAAAGAGAAAAAGAGCCACTAAATGCCACAAAAAGACCAAATAGACGCAGAAGAAAATAAAAAGCTTCAAGCTGAAAGTGACGATCCTCGAGAATAAGCTGCAAAAAGCAAAAACAAGACAAGAACTACAAAGGCTAGAAGTAGTAAACACTCAGGCCCATTGGAACTCTTATATAAAGGCGTTGCCTTTCATTAAATAATAGAATGACTCTTCAATCTCACGCTCTCGGTTACACAAGCTAGTGGTGAAGAGGAAGAGATAACGGAATAGCTTTGCCAAACTTTGAATCTTCCAACCAGAAAATGGACTTGAACAGCTTCACACCAATAGATAGAACATTAATCTATTACAATATACAAATGAAAGAAATATAAGATAAACCAAAATTATAGGTTACTTGGGTCCTCCTTTTCTTGAGCTCAGCTTGCTGCTTTGTGAAGATTTGGAGTTCAATTCTTATTCTTCTGGTTTTCTTCATGAGTTTGAGCTGCAGTTTCCTTTTGAAGCCATTTTAGTTATTTTTTTTAATGAATGTTTGATGTTTTGGGAATTTTTTTTAATGAATGCTTGATGTTTTGGTAGTCCTTGTATTTATCTATGCCTTACATGAGTAATTCTTGTTTTGTTTCTTGTAATCTTTTATTTTTCAGATTGTTCTCTTTTCCTTAGCTTTTTATTTCTTTTCCTTTTACGCTATTTTTGGAGTCCACTTTTTTCATTATTTCAATGATAAGTTGTTTCTTATTTTAAAAAAAGACCTGAACCGATTGGTCAAAAATTTCATACTTTCCTCACTCCCCACACCCTTTATCTATAAATAAAAAGCATAACAAACTCTATAACGAATTACTAATATACCCTTGTATAAATCATATCACAAACCCTCTGAACTGCTTCCCTTTAAGAAAAACAAACGCACAACCAAAATAACTCCCACCGAGCCCAAACAATCCCTAACCCATGCCACCAATCCCAGGGGATAACTAATCTTAGACGATTTCACCCTACCCCTCTCTTCTATCTCTACCTTTCTTCCTGAATCTACTAACCTAAACATAAACTTCTTGCACTCCACCCTTACCGAAAGGCGTTCAACTCTCCGTGAAATCTAGAGAGAGAATCTAAGTTTTTTGGTTTTGTTGAGCATTTCCTGTCATTATATTCACCATAGTTTTCCTCGTTCTATTTTCCATTCATGCTTTATGTTTAGTTTCTAACAGCCTACAGTTAGTAGACTTTGTTTTCTTGTACTATACTTTTTTTAGCTTTTCAATCATGGATGGAAAAGTCTTTTTTCTTACTTATTTTTCTTCTTTTTCATGTGATTAGAAGAATTATAAAAAAACAAAAACAAAAACAAACAGCAACTAAATCTGAAAACATAATGTGTTCACTAGATCCATCAGCTACAATGAAATAAACATTATGTCGTCTTCAACCAATCGGGATGCAAACAAACCTGAGCAAGTGAACCTTCTGGGGCATATAAACCATAAAATTTCAGCAACACATCACAGTAGGTGCTGCGCTGTTTTAACTTTGCTGACACAGAAAGTTGCTCAAATCTTCCACAAACAATCTCAGTCTGGTTTATGTTTATGATTCTTGCAGCAGCCTGATTAATTGATACCGTAAACAAAAATTGCACCAAGTTCTGCGCATCCTTTCCAGAATGTGATGGTGAGTCGTCATCTTGTTGGAAACTTAGCAACTTATTAATTGCCTTCCATTCCTCCTTAGTCAGTTGTTCTTCACCTAAATGTGATCCCTCAGACGCATCTCCATCAGAAGTGTCTTCAGAGTTAGCACGCCTAATATGATATGAAAAAACAATAAATTGCTAAGACTAAAAGAAGAATTGTAAATCATAGCATCAGGCAATTTGATCTGAAACAAAATTGGGGAATAATATTTTCACAAACCAGCTAAATGAGAACCAGCTACTCTTTTGCAGTCTTCTCTGTTCAGCTGCTTCTTTTGATTTCACAGACTCGACCTTGGCATGTGCAAGTAACCTAAACAAACAATAAGTTGTGATAGGGTGGTCAAATTAAGTTTCAGTCACAACTTATATTATCGATTTTCTTATATTTTTTTTAAACTAGAAAAAAATAAATAAATAAATAAATCATTAAGAGAATGACGGTTGAGGTCAGACGAAGATTTGGGGGAAAAAAGCAATTTTTTAAGGTTAAGGTCGATAGTTTGGGAGGAGAGAGAAGAGATCAAGGGGTCTTCTGTTCAAGGACCTTAATAAAAAGCTTTTTTTCTAAATCAAGCTGGAAGACTAAACCTTTCTTCTTATTGGTTTTCCAACCCTTGATGATCTTGTTTGGGGAGGTGGAGGGACTAACGCACAAGAGTTTGGTAGTAGTTATTTGTATTAGTTTTATTTTTTAAAATACTTGGTTGCTAATTCCTCTATAAATATGGGCTTATGATGATATTTATTAAGAAAGAAAGAAAAAAAGAACTGAAAAAAAAATTCTCTATAAATATGGGTAAATCTCATGTATACACCATTGTTTCATAATAAAATCTTCAGATAAAACTTCTAGGAGAATTCTTTTATTTGTTGTTTAGACTACACCGATTCTTTATTTACTTTCGCGGTAAAAAATGCAATAATATTTTGAATAAATTATGTTTAAGAACCATAAGCAGTCGGACAAAAACAACTGGAGAAAATATTTTACGTACCTCCATAAAAGAATCACCTTGGAATCAAGATCCTTCTCAATTTCTCTTATCTCTGCATTACTAGTATTTGACAATTGTTGCAATGAACCAGCATACAACTGAATATAGCGTCTACGAAGTTGACAAAGTTGCCGTATTCGCTCCCAAGAAAACCGGTAACTTATTCAAAAGCAATACAAAATGTGAGTATCAATTTTAGGCATTAAATATAATAAGAATGTGAAGTTTGTAGAGTGCATTGAACCATTCAATTATTCAGTTTTATTCCTTATTCCTTTTTCTGTTTTTTTCTTTTTCTTTGGGGTGGGGAGTTGGAGTTGAGGTGTTCAGAAAATATAATTTCTCAATGCCAAGCAATTAGATTTGACTGTGAACCAATTATATATTACCACATTTTCTTCTGCTGCAGACCTGCTTGAACAGCATAACGCCACCACAGATTAGGAGCAACCAAAACAGGAACCATCGGCCTCAAATGGGACACTTCAACGTATGTCTTATATCTTGAAACAACTTCCAAAAGCTTTATCCAATCGTGGTATTGAGCCTATCAATAAATTAATTAGTGTTATAATTATACCTTTTCAGACAATTTATGCATTGTTGTTAACATTCTTGTTTGAGGGGCAAAGAAAAAAATGAAAATGAGGTACAAAGATGAATTATAAGCAAGAAAGGAAAACCATTCTAACCTTCCCAAAAAAGATTTGGCCTTAACCAAAAAAAATTATAAAAACAAAGAAATTAAAACCTTAAAGAAACGGAAATGGTAAGTTTTTTTTTTTTTTTCTGAAAACTGGGAAATTGGAGCTTCGCTCTACTACTCTCGGGATAAACACGCCCGTCCCTAGGCCAAGCACCAGGAGACATCGAAGGAATGGAGAATAGAGGTGTCTACAAATTAATGTCACGGGTGAGTCTCAAACCTGGGACCTTGAGGGGAGCATACCTTCAAAGTCCAAGACTTCGACCACAGCGCCACCCCTTGGGAACAGAAATGGTAAAAAATTTAGGTAAAATTCCATAAACATGAAAAATATTCTGACAAAATTAACCAAGGAAGAAAAACCAAACCTCTGTCATTGTCAAAGACACGTCACCCAGAACTAAGGAAGCCTTTTCATATGGAATCTCAGGATCATTTCTTTCTTGATTTCCAAGGCGATGATATTTCAAGATTCCATTAATTGGTGAAACCAAGTAATTTCGATTCACAGCCCATTTATTCCCCAATCCACTCTCAGCAGTGGGTTCATTTATACCATCTTCAAATATCTATAGCAAATAAAGCCAAAAAAAATATCCTCAAAAGTCAATGTTATTGTTAACCTTGACCAAACAAAACGCCAGGCTTACTTCAGAAAATAACTTAAGACTGACTAATGCACATGGTCGTCAAAACTAAAGAACAAACCTCAATCCAATCCTTCGGACTAAGATCTTCCCATTTCTTGTCCAAACTCCATGGAAAGGTATTCGAATCGTGATACATAGCAAGTCTATCAAGTTGCACCAACTGTAATCAAGAGCTTATACCTTAGAAAACTTTTGTAGTTGCAGCTAGAATTGAATTAAATATTTCAGGATCAGGAAAAAAATATGTAAAAAGGCAAAAAAATCAAATTCTCAAAATAGAAAAGCTTAGAGCAAAGGATTCTGTATCCTTGAACAATTTTGCTTTTTTCATCTTTTGTTATTAAAAGAGAGGATGAAACCCAAGCCAACAGAGATACAATAAACAACCTATAAGAATAAGAAAGAGATGGTAAACACCAAGAAATAGCTAAGAAAATTATGTTCTAAAAAACCAGCTATAAGGTTGTTCATTCTCCAAGAAGAACCTATGATTTAATCGAGACTCGATCAACACTGAACTCCACTTCCTTGGCTTTCCTCCACATGATCTGGAAATTCCTTTTGTGAAGACGAAGCCACAATTTCTTTGGCATAGAAATTCCTTGATTTTTTCAATTATTTTTTATTTATTTAGAAAACAGAAACTTTACTTATTACTCTTTCTTTTCTAAACTTTTAATCACCTATTTTATTATTCCATATCTACAAGCCAGCAGCAATTTTAAATCTTTCAACTAATTTCAATTGGTGGTTATCAAAAAATAGACGTGTGACCGGGACACATGATAACCAAATCTTCGACGATTGTTGTCATACCGACCGCTTTCGACCAAGATCCAGCTCTCACATAGTCTGGCTTCCGTATCAGCTCGATTATTCATTAGTCGTGTGAATAATTTATACTGCAGATATGAGTTTTTTATCTTTATCTTACTATTATGGTTGTTGAAAAATATTTGATAAATACAGTTTTTGACTCTCATAATGATCAATCTTCTTCAACCACTAAAGTTGCTAGTGCTTATGCTGCTAAAACTAGTTCTTTGAGTCAAGGGCTAATTCAACAACTCCAAAAACTACTAAAGGTCACGTCGTCGTTTGGTAATTCTTGTGTTTCCTAAGCACAATCAGGTAATTATCCTCTAACTTTAACTTGTCTTAATTCATCTCCATGGATCATCGATTGTGGAGCATCTGATCATACGACTACTTTTTCCCAGATTATTACCTCATACACTCTTTTATATTCTAAACAAAAAATTAGAATTTCGATGGAAGTTTCACTTCTATTGCAGGAAAAGGAACCAACGTCTTAAATAAAATCTTTACTTTAAAATTTGTTCATCATGTCCCTAATTTAGCTAGCAACCAGTTATTTGTAAGTAAGATTTCGAAAGATGGTAATTGTCATGTTACTTTCTTTCCTACTTACTGTAATTTCAGGATTAGAAGTCAGGGGAGATGATTAGAAGTGCTAGGATGCTGGATGGACTCTACTATTTTGAAGAGGAACCATCTGGGAATAAAAAAAAGTCATAGTTCTTCTCCAGTTAAAGAAATTATTTTACTTTGGCATCATAGGTTTGGTCATCTTAATTTTTCATATTTAAAACATGTATTCCCAAACTTATTTAAAGGAATTGATTGTTCAACTTTGCACTCTGAAACAACCATCTTAACCTTTTTACTCCTAATTTCCCAATTTTGATGGCGCTTCTATCAATTGAAATCCACATGACTCAATGATAGAGTTGAATTTATCTACCGAAAGAGTTGATGGCGTGATAGTTTCATTGTTTGTTGAAGTCCATCAGAAGATATGAGAGCATTTCATCCAAAAGAATGCACGAACAAATTCATCCAAAGGGTCGGTAAAGGATAAAATCCTTTTTAAAAGAGAACTCATGTGAAATATTAAAGAGAAAACTCATGTATTTTCACACACACAAGCAATACAAGATTGGCCTGACAATCACGTGCAACCAAACATCAGCTTCATTGAAAGAGGTAAAGCTAACCTTCCGTAGTTTATCAAGAGCGCCACTTGTATCAAATGTTTCATTCCCCTGCTCATCCATGGTAACTGCAGCAAGCTTGGCTAAAGTAACGCCCGTGCAGAATGGATATCCTGGGTTGCTGCAGACCAAAGTTTTTAAAAAGAAAGTTTGAGGATAGCAACCTTTGCATCAAAGATCAGAAAAAATAAATCAAAATTCAACTTCTGTGCAGAAATATTAAAATGTATATCAGGCGGGTAAATACATGCCACACACAAGATTATCAGAAACACCACCAACCAACCTGACAGAATCTTCATATCTGATATGTACATTGGTAATTGAAATCTTAAGGTTTCCAATTATTGTAGAAATTAGAGAACCGAGCCATGAATTTCCGCTAGGTGGCTGCATAACAAAACAGTTGTAAATTTAACCATGGTAAACATAAAAGGACAGTGAAGACACAACTCTGTTTTAATAACCTCAAAGAGCCACTTTTCCTCGTTTTTTTAATAAGAAACATTTTGGAAGGTGAATGAAATTTACAATGGAATGGGGAAGAGCCCTGATCCAAAGAACTTACAGTAAAACATCTCCAATTGGACAAGAGAGAAGAAAAGCTATAGGAGGTAAAAAGAGAGTTTGTTTTACACCATGATGAAGCAAGGAAAGAACACTATCGAAAAATACTTGGATTCAAAAAATCCTATGACCTATAATTTCTTTCAATCCAAATAGCCCACAAAAAAGCCCAAACCACATTCTTCCATAGAACCTCTTTTCTCCCTCTAAATGGGTGGCCCAAAAAGATAAGAACATTGCAATTCTTTCCAATAAATAGAATCATTCGGTGGCATACATGCATCTCCCTGTAGGAGAGAGGCCCCTAGGCAGGAGAAGCAACAGGCAAAAGCTTGGTAAAGCAAACAAAAATTGGACACTCAAGGGACAGTCAAAAAATAAATAAATAAAATATCTTCTAAAGCAAGTCGCAATTGCTCCATGCGTCATTCTTTAAAGGTGAACTACGCACTTGCAACAGGAAACTGACCAAGCAGCATGGCCAATAAAATGAAAACTTTCTTTGGGCCAACCTTGAGTAAATGTGCTTGAAAATAATTAATGACAGAGGTTTGCTCTGCTAAATCAACAATGAAACATGAATATTGAGTTTTAACCATACATTTCCTAGCTTTGACCTTGAAATGGCTTCAAGAGTTGTAGATTCTGCTTCCTGCATGCAGAAAAAAAGATCAAACCACCTTGTTAACGTGGTAAACACTTTTTTATTAGGGAAAAAATCATTGAAGAATGAATTATGTATGAAAAGCCAAGAAGTTGGAGAAAAAAATATCAATTATATGAAAAGTCATCAAAACATTCTTTAGGAGAAACAAGACTTGAACTTCCAATTCCTCACTCAAACTTCTTCTAGTGATGACCAAGAATGATACTCCTAAATCCAACAACTATACGGTAGGTGGGGGGGGGGGGGGGGGGGGGGGGGGGGGGGGGGGGGGGGGGGGGGGGGGGGGGGGGGG
>JBBMKA010000021.1:6704989-6750119 GCA_037833695.1 Sechiopsis laciniata | reverse complement strand
GGGAACTGCCCCCCCCCCCCCCCCCCCCCCCCCCAAGTCTTTAGGAAAAACAATAATTGAACTTCCTAATTATCTTCTTACTCAAACTTCTTCCTGGACCTAGCTTATATTTTTTTCAGTTTGATGCCTAACCGCTTATGTGATAACTTAGTTAGATAGTTTTCAGGCAGCTGTGAGCAAATTTTGTATTTTTGGGGGGTTTTTGCTTTGTTTATGATGACTTACATTGTAATTTGTAGGCAAGGACTAACTCATTCAAAGTCCAATAAAAGGGAAAAAGTTCATTGCACTAAATAAAACTACAACCCTATGAAGTTCACATAATGCAAATATATAATCATACACAAATTTAAAATGTAAAATTTCTTAATGATAACAGAAAATTCAGCATCCAGGACATCCATTCTCCACGATTGTTACTTTAGCCAAGCTTTGCAGCAACCCTAAGTCCCCCTTTACCGCATGAGGCCTAAGCCTCGGCCTCGAATAGCTTCAAATTCCTTTCCCACTTGTCCCCAATTTTCTCCTCTCCTCAACCCTTCCCTTCAGTCTCTTATAATCCTAAGCCATTTCCGACCCTCCCTCCTTAGGAAATGACACTTCCCCTACTCCTAAATCTCTCATTCCTCCTCTACCCCTTCACTGCTCCAGGTCTGCCAACAAAGTTGGTAAATCTAACTCTTTTTTCTCAAGAGACAATCCTATGAACTCCGACAACATTGAAACCCTTTGCTCTTATGATGAAGTTGAAAAGCTTAAAATGTTTTCTTAAAAATTGGAACAAGGAAAGACATCAGCATGCCTCACAGTCCTCGATTGCCTAGCTTGAAGGTTTTGCTTGAAAAATTGGAAGAAACATGTTCCCTAACCCAGCCACAAATTGAGACTCATAGAATAATCAGAGAGAAAATTGAATGTGTCCCAGCACAAGATCATATCAAGTGAAAACAACGTTGCAAGCTTTAATGGCTTTGGGAGGATGATGAGAATACTAGCTTTTTTCCATAGAATATTGGCTGCACGGAAACGGAATAATCAAATTTCAAAACTCCTATCTAGAAATGGTACCAGTCATCTTGGGGGATTGAGTCCGAATTCATTGATTTCTACAAAGCTCTTTATTCTAAGCTTGATTTTGTGAGATTTCTTCCGACTAATTTAGATTGGAGCCCTATTGGTCAGACTCAAGCAGATGGTCTTGAAAGTCCTTTTACGGAGGAGTCGAGGACGAAGTTTTTTATGTGGTAAACTTTGGGTGCAAATAAGTTTCCTGAACCAGACAGTTTTACAGATGAGTTTTTTAAATTCTTCTGGGATGTTTTATAACAAGATATTATGCCCATGATCATTGATTTTTTCAACTCTAAAATTATAAATGCCTCGTTGAACGAAACTTATATTTGCTTAATCCCAAAAAAGGTTGATATAAAGTCAGTTGGGGATTTCCACCCAATCTGTTGAATCTCCTGCGCTCTCAAGATCATTGCTCAAGTTATATCAAATCAATTTAAACATGTTCTATCAAGTACAGTTGTTGAAAATGAACTGGCTTTTTTATCATTTTTTAATATCGGTGACTATCCGAGTCAGCTTGTGCACACCTCGTCTAATGGCAACTGGCTTTTTTTTTAAAAAAAATCAATTAGCTTTTGTTGAAAACAAACAAATTATAGATGTTTTGCTTATGGAAAATGAATTAATTGATGACTGAACTATTAACCATAAGGGGTGGTCCTTAAATTGGACCTGGAAAAGATTTTGATACGATGGACCGGCAATATGCTATTTTGCAAATAAAGAGATTTGGTTCTACTTGGAAGAATTAGATCCGAGGTTGTATATCCAGCACAAATTACTCGATTATTATCGATGGCATGCCTGAAGGTAAAATTATCCCATCCAGGGAAATTCGCCAGAGTGAGCTTTTGTCTCCTTTCCTTTTTAGTTTAGTCTCAGATTGCCTTAGCCGACTAATGACACATAGTGCTAGTATTGGAAAAATAGACACCTATTCCATTGGAACATCAAATTACAAACTTAACCACCTCCAATTTGTTGATGATACACTTCTACTTTCTACTGTTGTTCAGTCTGCTTTAAAAGGTTTATTTGGTATTATCAAAAAACTTGAAAGCACATCCGGATTGAATATTAATTTGAAGAAAATTGAGTTGTTGGGAATCCACATCAACCCTAATTATATGGATTGAGTGGCCGCTCATTCCAGTCATTTTGGTTGTATTCTTGGAACCTGGATGAATCAGTACTTAGGCTATGTAAGGCAACCACAGAACTCTTTCCTTTTGGGACCTAATTTTTTAGCGTATGCAGAAAATAATACATAACTGGAAGTAAATATATGTAATTTGATGTACCAATGGGATGAGTGTCTTTATTTGAATCAGTATAGGATACCGTGGACCGGCAATTCTTGGATGCTATTTTGCAAATAAAGAGATTTGGTTCTACTAAGAGGAATTGGATCCGAAGTTGTATATCCAGCACAAATTACTTGATCACTATCAATGGCAGACCTAAAGGTAAAATTATCTCATCCAAAGAAATTCGCCAGAGTGACCCTTTGTCTCCTTTCCTTTTTATTTTAGTCTAGGATTGCCTTAGCCAACTAATGGCACATAGTGCTAGTATTGGAAAAATAGACACTCATCCCATTGGTACATCAAATTACAAACTTAAACACCTCCAATCTGTTGATGATACACTTTTGCTTCCTACTGTTGTTCAGTCTGCTTTAAAAGGTTTATTTGATATTATCAAAAAATTTGAAAGCACATCTGAACTGAATATTAATTTGAAGAAAATTTTGTTGTTGGGTATCCACATTGACCCTAATTATATGAATTGAGTGGCCACTCATTCAAGTCATTTTGGTTGTAATCTTAGTACCTGGCTGAATCAGTACTTAGGCTTATCTTTGGAAGGCAACCACAGAACTCTTTCCTTTTAGGACCTAATTTTTTAGCATATGCAGAAAATATTACCTAATTGGAAGTATGTGTACATTTCTAAGGATGGACAACACATACTGATTCAAGTTATTCTTGATAGCCTACTAATTTATTACTTGTCTCTAAATCAGGCTCCGTTAAATATTCTTAATTGTTTTCAAAAAAAATTAACATATTTTTTCAGGGAAGATTTGAGAGGTGATGATGGGATGCATAATGTGAATTGACTTCCTCAAACTTATGGGTGGACTTGGTATCAGCAAAAAACAAAGCTTTACTCGCCAAAAGGATTTTTCAAGACACTTCACCGCTATGGTTATCAAGGTTGGAGTTTGCAAGGCTAAAAGTTCCATCTTGGTGCTCATTGTCCAAGCTCTTTGAAGGCTACCATATTCAGGACACATCTTTTCTTTAAAAACTGTGTGTTTAATTTTTGTAATATCCTTTAAGATGTTGTTGTTGCTGCCTTTTTGTACCCTCCCATTCTGGGAGTTTGTATTCTTTTATGAAAAGGGCAATAAACTTTTCATTAAGATGGTGAAAAGAGGCCAGAGCTCTTGGTTACAAAATCCAGGCCAAATGACAGAAAATCAGAAAAAGAGCAAACAAAGTAAAAAATGGGACTACAAAAAGGCTTCCCAATTAACCACAATATCTTGTATGAGATAGGAATCAAAAACCTTCGAAGAGAGCACCAAGATGAAGCCTTGATTTTAGCTTGCTCAAATCTAAAATTCCAAGAGAGGGGAGTATCTTCAAAGATACGCTGGTTTCTTTCGAACCAGATTTCGTAAAGGATAGCCTTAACCGCATTAATCCAAAGAAGCGAAGCACGATTATTCAGCCTTAACCTAATGAGGAGGCTTGAAACATTTGATCTAGTATCTCCCGAGAGAACCCAACTCATCTTGAAAATCTAAAACAATTTAAACTAGCAAGCTCTCGAAAACTTACAAAGAAACAGAAGATGGATAGAAGATTCTGATTCCTCAAAGCATAAAGGACAAACCGATGGCAGCAAGGCAGACTTGGAAAGCTTTGTTTGCAACGAATCTGCCATATTAAGACTTCCAAAAAGAAGAACCCAAACAAAGATGCTAATTTTCTTAGGTCTCTTTGATTTCCAAAGGCTTTTGAACAAGGAATGCTCAATAGACTCTGATGCGTCAAGTGCTTTAACCATAGATTTTACTGAAAAACAGCCACTGCTTTCTAGAGACCAAAACTTTCTATCCTCGCATATAGTTGTCGCATAGGATGAAATGTCAGAAAGTAGATCTTCGAAATCTCTGGATTCCTCTTCAATAACCAATCTTCTATAGAAAAAATTCCAGGAATTAGTTTGAAGAATCCCAAAAATTAGCAACAGAACCTTCACTAGATTTAGATATTGCAAAGAGCCTTTGGAAAACTTCCTTGAGAGGCAAATTAGAGACCCAAGCATCATGCCAAAAAGAAATTCTTCGACCATTTCCAAGCTGTAGCTTTGCAAAGTGCTTGTGATTCAGCTATGATTTTGACAAATTATGCCAAGGACTTCTCAAGCTTGAACGAGATTTCAAGGAAGTGTGCCAACCAAAGTGCGATTCACCATGAATACTTGCAATTACCTTTCGCCATAGTGCTTTAGGCTCATTCATTAATCTCCAAACCCATTTGATTCAACATTTTTGTTTTTGATCGAACCAATGCCAAGGTCCCCCACATGCCTTGTTTAGAACCAGAGAGCTCCATCTTACTAAATGGTTTCTGTTATTTCCTCCCCAGAAGAAGTTGTGAACCAACCTTTCAAAAGCAATGTGAACAGAAGATGGCATGAGAAATAAGGACATGTAGTATATGGGAATATTTGCCAAAATTGCATTGCAAAGTGTAAGCTTACCCCCTCTAGATAAGGAGTATTTCGACCATCTTTCTAACTTTTTATCAACTTTATCAATAACAGGCCGCCAGAAAGCTATAGTTTTATAGTCATGAGTTTGATCAAATTGGCTCCTTCGTCAAGATTTTGTCTCATTCCTTCAAAGATGTCGATATTTCCAGGCTTGCATTTGTCCAAATGAAGATGATAATTTTCAGATGTGTTTTGTTCCATGGACTATTTTGAGCAAAGTATATCTTCGTATAAGTTCGTTTCTTGGTTTGGTTGTAAGCTCCTGCCTGGTTATGTCTTTAAATTGTTGTTCGAATCTCATTCTGCTATTCCTTGTTGTTGCTTATTGGATTCTCAGCTTTTTGTCGTGAATATATCTTGCAGCCGAAAGAGTTTATATTTTGTGTTGTTTTGACTTGTATTATTTTAGCACTTTTGTCTTTTTAGTTTCTCTTTATGTATATGCCCATTGGGCCTAGCTTTTAGTCTTTTCCTTGTTTCTAGCTTTTGAGCATTATCCATGTAAGCTTTTCTTCCTCCTTCGGGGGCACCTGCTTCTTTACATTTTCCTAATGAAAAGTTTGTTTCTTGTTTAAAAAAAATAAATAAAATTCTGAAAAAAAAAAAAAATCACCTCAATTTGTTGAAGTTTGGCTTCAAAAAGTTTTTCCCTATCCTCTTCCTGCAAAATAGTTAAATAAGCAACTTTGATTAAAAGAGAGGACAATTTTGACAGTACGATCCAATCATAATGATTCATCCCTCAAAGCAACAGACACCCTACCTTTAAAGTCTTGCCATCAAGTGCAGGGTGCGCAAGAACAAAAACTCGATCAATGAGAACAATAACAGGCTCCTTTCCTAAACTTTTCCAAGGAACCTAGGTATTCATAAAGAGATCTTAAGAATTAGAAAAATACACAAACATATTGAAGAATATGACACGACAAAAACTACAACTATGACCAAATAATGAAAAATTGTAGCTTCAATTAAGCTCCAAATATAGATAACTAATGGAGCAAGGGTGGTAGAGTGTCAAAAGGAAAAGTGTTTTCAATTGATGGATTAATACAGCTAAATCGTCCCTAAGGGGCAGCCCAGCGGTTGGGGGCAAGGACTTCAAGGCACGCTTCCTTGAGAGATCCCTGGTTGAGACCACTGGAAAGCGCTTAAACTAGAATACCCTTCGAAGTATCCCGGTGCCACAACCTAGGGACGGGCCAGTGGTGCCTCGGGTATAGGGGAGCAAAGCTTTGATTTCCCGGTTTTCAAAAAAAAAAAATACAGCTAAATCAAATGGTTGGGCTTCAAAATCCTTGGCATGGACTGAGTGAGTTGAGGTTGAATTATATAGGTAAACCAATGTTGAAGAAGTTGAAGAAGTTGAACAAGAAAACCTTCCATCCATCTAAGAAGAGGAATGGATAATGGGATCGATTTATCAAAATTATTATCTTCTAGCTAGAGAGAGTCCACTTGCCAAATACATAAGGGGTCTCCAAGAACATAGCAATTTTCATTTCCATTGTGGAGGGAAGGAGGGAGAAAGGAAAAGATCGTCGAAGTGAGGGAAGCCTTATTGTAGGTCAGAAAAATGAATTCAATAAGAGAGGAAAGTTTCCAGCAAGGTAATGGGAGACTAGCGAGAATAAGCAAGACATAGCCAAAAAAACTCAAGAAGAACATTTGAATAAGCTCCAGGCAAAGCCCTGAAATCCAAAAGTTCACTAAAAGAAACGTTCCTATTGGAATAGGGAGCAAAACCCATACATACCTAACAACCACCAAAAAAACCATCAGCCACATAAGAAAAAAGAGAGAAAACATGGCCTCAACCACCAAGAAAAATCTTTTTTGAACCAAAAACAAACTTTTTATTGATAGATGAAAAGGAAGAAATTGTTCAGATTTCATAGATACAATCTCCCAAAAGGAGAGAATAGAAGAAAAAAAATAAGACCCAACAAATAACAAAAAATACATTTTTTTTACTCTTCAACGCGTCTCAAGAAGTCTCACAAACATTTTGAAGATGTTTCTTTGCAAGACTTAAGTTTAAATTGGGATGCTTTTAATTTTGTCCTTTATAACTGTTTTTTTTTTTAATTTTTTCAATAATCATTCCTTTTTTTAATTTGTATCTTTTGGCTTAGTCTCTTTTCACTCCATCAACCCAAACTTTTGTTTCTTGTTCAGAAAGAGAAAGAAAAAAAAAATTAAAAAAAAATAAAACAAAGGAAATACAAATTAGCGAACCATTTAACAGACACCTTGTTACAAATTTTGTCTACCTGTAATGTAATTGTACCAACAAAGCCAGCTTTGACAGTAACTGGAAGTTTAAGTGAATTGAGTGCCTCGGTCTTCAACTTCAAATCTTTAAGGACAACATCGCCTATAAAAAGTTAAAGAAACACTTCAAATAGAATCTTCACAGTATCCAAGTACATTCAAAGACATAATTCAGCAGCAAATGGATGTATTATCATTTATCAAATGAGGTGATACAAAAATAGCACGAGAGTTATCAGCTCGTTTCAAATTTACAGAGAGAACGCTACAAAATAGGTAAAATGTCACAATATTTCATGTGTCATGTTTAAAGAACCAGTGGATCACACAAAATGCCATTTTTAAAAATACAAATGTGTTTGTATATTTAAAAATACATTATTTTATCATGTAAATGAGCAAAACTTATGATTGACAAGCTATAAGATATTTGGAAAATTGTAACATGACCTTTACGGTCATTCAACTACTAACAAATAATAGATGCTTGATGTTTCCTATCCAAAAACCTCATGGAATCTATCATTTTCTTAGCTATGGCTTGGGCACACACTAGATCTCCTTTTAAGGATTATAGTTTAACAAATCTTATGTCTCATTGGAAATCCTTCTTTTAATATATTGTGGACTTATTTAAAAGCTTTTCATTTATCAATAAAATTTTTCATTTCTTATTAATAAATAAAGAATATTTCAATATGAATAATACATGCTCTGGCAATACAAAATCAAGCATATTAGTAAGCGCAAAAAATGGTCAACAAACCTTTCCAAACACTTATTCTTAAAGCCTCTGACGAGAGTCCTTGGACATATTCCCCCAAATATCTTCTAAGCAAATGCAAAACCTGCAAAGAAGTACCATTATTTTATCATGACAAGATCACTTGCTAGTGAATTTAAAACATTGATAGCAAGGCATAATAATCATAAAAGCTACGTCAGGAACTCAGTGGCTATAACAAAGAGCTTAGATCAGACTACACAAAAAATAGACAATGAAGACAAACAGAATATTGTTGGTGTATAGTGACAAGTTTAGTAGCTATAAGAAGACAATGAATTAAACCTTAGTGTTTTTTCACCCAAAGAAAATTGGTATAACCCCCTTTTTTTTTTTTAATTCAACAACATTTAGGGGAGAGGGGATTCAAAATTTGTAAAACCCATTTGTTTATCAGTTAGCCTTTCTTTTTTTTCCCTGGTATCCCATCCTCCTCACAGGCATTAAAACATCTCCTACCAAGTGTTCCACGTCCAATTAATTAAAAGGCCACTGAATTCCTACTTCACCAGGATCATAAAACAGAAATCGACTATAACGATTTCAAACTCCCGGACTGACCCAAAATATTGAATAGCGCTAAGCAATACTCAATAAAAACCATCCATTCGCATCAAATATGAAGGTATGGAAATTAAGAACTCTTGGGGGGTGTTTGGTTGACGTAAATTAATTGACGAGCTATTAAGCTTTTACAACTCTTTTTCAAATAATCACATCCAAACGAGCTATTGTAATCATTAAAAATAATCACTTATTTCTAACCACTCAAAATGATCATTCATTTTTAATCACTCATTTTTAATCATTCATTTCTAACTAGACATTTCTGACCCCTCAAAATAATTATCCATTTCTAATCACATCCAAACAAGCTATTGTCTGCAACCCCTCTACAAAACCATCATCCAAACGAGCTATTAACTACAACTCCTCTACAAATAACTACATACAAACGAACTATTACTAAAACTCAAATTTCTAATCACTCAAAATAATTCATCATTTATAATGACTCAAAATAATCACTCTACAATTCCACATCCAAATAGCTCCTTGGAGTACTAACATGATCGTGATCATAGGAAAACAATCAACTATACAATTAAACAATGGCAATCAAACAAAAACATGCCTATAAGTCTAAAGAGATCAATTAGCAAGCATTCAATATTGAACTAATTCGCCGAAAAAAAACAAAAACAATTCATGTTCCATATCAAAATCCGCAAATAGAGTGAAAAAAAAAAAAAAAAAAAAAAAAAAAATCAAAGACCTTTTACGTGAGCTTCGAACATGATGGAAATGGGAACAAATCCTTATAGCGACCAGTTTCTTCCAGCCTTAATCATCAATCAAGCGACGATTGACGAGCGAAGAAATCCATGAAATGGCGCTAGATTTACAGAGAGTGCGAAGAAGAAGAATTGGAAGCCCTTGTGTGTGTCACCCGCGAACAAAAGAGAGCATAATCAGCGGGGCGGTTTCCTTTTAAAGCTAAAAAACTAATGTGAAATTATGGACAGTTCTTCAGATTTATAGTTGCCGGTCAAACTCGACCGTGGCCGTCCGTTCAAGCAATTGGAATTTCCGACCGTCCAGATCTTACCGATCTCTCTTTTGCCTGAAAAATAAAATAAAAATAAAAAAATTGATTTTCCCTTTCTTGGGTTTTGCTTGTGACCCGAAATTTGTGTAGGCACGTGAGAAGCCTTCTTGGAACGGTAAATTTGGTTAAGTTGTCATTTCACATTTCTTTTATTCTTTTCTCGCAACTACATGAATATGGGTTTTTAAGGAGATAAGTAGAAGGGAGAACAACCTCTCTTTCTATCTTCTCTTTTTAACCTCTCTTTTCATCGTGAACCCCTTTTTCGATTCTCTCATTCAAACCTCTCATCTAATCTCACATTCAAACTCCTCATTTCAATCATTCTTTTAAATATTTTTTATAAATATGGGTCATTTATTATTATAGTTTCTTATAAAATTAATAAAAAAAATAACTGTCCTAAAAAAATAATAATAATAACTTGTTAACTTAAAAAAAAAAAACGTTTATAAATTATTGGTATTTTGTATATTTAATTTTGGCAAGAAAATAAATTTACCATCTATATTATATAAAATAATATAAGTTTGCAATTTTTTTAAAAAAATTAAATCAATAAAATAAAAAGATTTTATACAACGGTGTTTTAAAAAACAACTCATCTATATAATAAGTATATCTCAATTTTCATATTGAATGTATTTAAAAAGTAATAAATAAATAAAATAAAGGAAGAAAAAATTGTAAGATTAATGTAAATAATAAAATAACTGTATATGAGAAATTAAAAAATAATGAAAAAGCAAGGTAAACAAATTTACTAAAAATATATAAAACAAAAATATCAAAATTAACGAGATAAAAATGTATAAGGAATAACTTGTCAAAAAAAATGTATAAGGAATAACAAATGAAAAATGAATAAACTTAAGAGAAAAGATAGGTTAACACGAAGAAAAAATAAAATAATGTTAGCTATATATTGAAATTGAACTTGGACAATGAAAATTTGAAGACCAAAATTTAATGACACTAACTCATTTCATAAAATTTTTACTAGCATATTAACATGCCAATTAATAGATAAATATTTCATTTCTAAAACAAACCAAAATTATTTTATGATAAAAAATTAATATGAATAAATTAGTTAATGAATAATTACATATGAATATTATTTAGGGTTTTTTTTTTTTTTTTTTTATAGAAATAGGCTAAATTGGAAAAGTATTTACAATAATAGGCAACAAAAAATAAATAGCAATCATAGTCATAGTTTTAAAAAAAAAAAAAAAAAAAAATCATAGTCATATGTATTAATAATTATACGGTATTATTAATACATAATGTTATATTAGTACATAATACTATATTGATAACATATAATATTGTATTAATAATACAAAATTTTGTATTAATGATAAACATTAATAATACCATATTTTTTACATGCAAATATTTTCAAATTTGACTAGATTTAGAATTATTTTGTTGGAATAGATTATCTATTACAATTTCCCTATTATTTATGTTAATGTGTAACATTATAATTATGATAATAATTTTGTTAAAGTTATTAATGAAATTAATATATATATATATATATATATATTTTTTTTTTTTTTTTTTTTTGAATTATACATTCTATGAGAAAAAGTTAATTATTGTATTAATAAAAAAAAAAAAACATCAACCTTAAATATTAATTTTACAACAAAATTAAAAAAAATAATAATAATCTCTTACCTCTCTTTCAAACAACTATATTTAAACAAAGTTTTCAATGATCTCTCCTACCAACATTCATATTCAAACAAGATTTTCTACAACCTCTCATACAAACATCCATATTCAAACAAGGTTTTTCTGCATCCTCTTCTATAAGCATCCATATTCAAACAATGTTTTCCTCCAACCTCTCCTACAAACATCTATATTCAGACAAGATTTTATGTAATCTCTTCTACAAAAATTCATATTCAAACAAAGTTTTCCTGCAACCTCTTCTACAAACATCCATATTAAAACAAAGTTTTACCGCAACCACTTTACTCTTCCTCTCCACTTCCCCCAAATCAAATAGCCCCTTAGGAAGAAAAGGTTAAAATATTATTTTAATTCAAATATTTGTCAAAAAACAAATCAAAAAAAAAAAAAAAAAAAAAACTACCACATAAATTCATATCATATATATTTTTGTTTATTTTAATTATAACAATTTTTGGGAGAAATGTGAGAAACTTAAATCTATAAAATAATTACAAATGAGCATAATTTCACTTGTGATCATGAAGTTGAAATAAATTATCACCAAATAAGATAATCAACACATTATTAATCCATTTGGTAATAAGTTTCAATACCAGTCCTTGTGCTAAGTTTAGAAATAAATTTTATAAAAAAATTAAGTCAATAATTAAAATGCAATAGAGAATACTTCTGAAAGAAAAAATTAACAAGAAACTTGTTACGGGGACAAGTTTTGAGATGCATTAAATGTGTGTTATGAACATATTAAATGTGTATCTCATATGAACATATTTCTATCGTTGTATATAATAAATGTGTGTGTGTGTTTTTTTTTTAACAATATAATAAATATGTTTGTAACGACCACAAATTTTATAATTTTAAATACAAGATTTATATGCCCTTTTATTATTTTTGTTTAATTATTGCAAGAAAAAATAATTTTTGCATAAATCGAATATCTTATTTTATTCTATCAAAAGGTAAATTTTACTATTTCTTAAAGGGTTATGTAAATCAAATCATTTTAAAAAGAATTGAAATTTAAATATATTCCTTTTTGTGTTGTTTAATTGAAAATCCTTAAATAAATTGTAACATTTCTCTTTAATTTTTTATGTAGATCTTTAACATACTCTTCCAAATGGTGTTCATCGATATTAAATTGAATCTCAATTATTATTTTTTGATTGGACAAATAGATATTTAGGATTAATCGATTTGATACCATATTATTTAGTGTGAAGATTTTTCTTAAAATCAATTAGTGATAAAAATTGCAAAGAGATCTCCTCATTTTTTGATGTGATCTCCCACATGGTTAGGATTACTTTATCCATTATATATATTTTTTCCCTTTTTTGAACAATGGTGAGTTGGGGCGAATCCAGACATTGATGGTTGGAGGGCCAAAAATTAATATAATAAAAAATTATCTCTAAATTATGGTTTATCTTTCATATTTATATAAAAACGATATATGTCAAAAATGTTGGTAAAATAAATCAATAAAGAACAATATATATATATATAACATAAAAAATGTGTAAAAATCTATTTATAAAAATTTAAAAATTATATAGAATTAAAGATAAAAAAAAAACTACACCAACTAGAAAATAAAAAAAGAATTATACATAACAAAAAACAAAGTAGAGAGGAAAAAATATATAGATTAAAAAGTATGAAAAATGATTTATTATTTTCTTTAATTGTTTTTTGGCTTCAAAAGAAATGAGGAATATGTTTTATAATATGTATAAAAAAAAAAAAAAAAAAAAACCAATTAAATAATACATATTAAAAAAAAAAAAAACGAAGAAAAAGGGAAAAAAAGACGTAGAAACATAGAGAACCTGACTCATAAATTTTGGGGGCCAACGAAAAAAAACGAAGGAAAAAAATGTAAATGAAATAACCATCACTTTCAGCTTCAAAACTTGACTAATCAAAAAAATTTGGGAGGTCAAGTTACCACTGAAGCACGTATATGTTTCGAAAGTTCCTTGTAAAATTATATATTGTAAATTTAAAAATTTGGAGACCAGTCTAAATTTATTTTTGACTTTTAGCTTCCTGGAAAAGGTCCAAACTATTGTTTTTTAACCATCATGAAATGATTTAGTAGTCAAAGAGAGTTATAAAGTACTTAAGATGATGGGTTCAATCTATGATGTTCACCTACTTAAAGAATTAATTTCATATGGCCTCCCTTGACATCCAAATATTGTAGGGTCAAGTGATATGTCTCGTAACATTAGTCGATATGTATGAAAACTGGCCCGGACAATCACATATATCCAAAAAAATATATAATAATCTATTGTTTGTTAACAATAAATCAATCTGTTGATGTATGATGGACATGGAACTTGGAAGTACGTGGAGATGCAGGACAATATTTATAAAATATGTCGATGCAAAAGGGATTTATAAAATAGAGCAATTTAAGCAATGTCGGGCATCATTTAAGATTTGAAGTCCACCTATGTGACTCAATTAGAACATCTTGTTATTTTCTAACTTTAAAACGTAGAAAGATAAAATTAAAGTGTGACTATCATTAATTCACAAAAGTAGACTTCAAAATTTAGGTAATATTAAGACATCACCTAAATTGCTCTCTTAATAAAATATTTTGATCGGAAACATATATAGACACACAACTTTTCTATTCAATTTGTTTGTTTTTTTTGAGAAATTGTAATAGATGACTCATTCTAACAAAACAATTACAAATATAATCAAATTTGAAAATATTTGCATCCATAGTGATAAATACAGTTCAATAGTGTATTTTTCATACTCATTAATACGATATTATTTATTATTAATACAGTATTATATATCAATACAATATCATGTAAATAAAATATTAATTATTAATACAATATTATGTATTATCAATACGTATGACTATAATTACCAAAGGGTCAGTGGCGTAGTTGTTTCGTTGTTTGGTGATAATCCAGTTTAACATCATGGTCACATGTTCGATCCTTGAAATCGATATTTGACTCTCACTTATATGAAAGGTCAACTACTTCGACCATAAAATATGGTAAGCCATTTTTTAAAGTTAGATCAATAAAAACTCCGCTTCAAGGATCGAAAATATTGAGAATCCCACGTTGGAAAAATGAGAAAGTCTTTTAGTATTTATAAGATATGTGAAATAGTCCTCACAAATTGGTTTTGAGATGGAGTTTTAATACAATATTAGAGCCCATTAAACTTAAACAAATTTGGGTTCAATCAAATAAACTAAGAATTCAATCCAAGATTGGCTAGCCCAAAACAACACCATCTTGAAAAAGCGTATCGACTTATTTAATCTCCAAAAATCATCAACAAAGAATACAGTTCAATAAGAAGCAAGTAAGCATAGGTTCAAATTGGTTAGCCCACAGCCTCAAACTATTTCCATAAAACAAACTCATTCTTATCATATAAACACTAATCACAACAATTAGGTTCAAATTGTTTTTGCAGCTTTTCCCAAAGACATAAAACCAATCTTGGGCTTTGGTAATGAGCCAGAATGTAATTGGATTCACAGCCAGAGTTGTAAAACCTATCTTCATTTATGTACTGTATCTCCTTGCCACCCTTGCTGAATTGCTCAATCCATATGCCCATTGCAACATCTTCCAGCTTAAAAAGCTGAACATAGATAGACAAGAACAGTTCCAAACAAGGCAGATATAAGAAGAGACATTTTTATCTTGCAATTAATAGGGGAATCAAGGTGATTTCTTGTACTTGTACCTTGAGTGCTCTATTCTGGTGGCCTCGTACGATGAATTTTGCGATGTCTCGTGATATGATGTAACCTGGACCATGCGCCCAAGGAGGGTACGTCGCATTTGGCCATTCCTGTGATTAAAAGAACATGTATAAAGGCTTAATGCGGTCTTAACCTAGCAATAATTGATATGTATCTTCGACAAAGAGATCGCAGGTTTGAATCCCCCAATCCTCAATATTATTGTTGTGTTGTACCAAAGAAAATCATGTATAAAAGAACAAATATACTTGACTTAAACTTTTAGGTCAGTAATAGTTTCATATGGGAGATCTACTATAATTTTAATAGTCTATTTGTTGGACTTAGTTTTTGAGTTGAGTAGTTTAACAATACAAAAACAATGCTCCACAAAAAGCAAGAGTTACTATCATGATAATAATAAAAAGGTTAAAACATCAATTGTGGTTAATGTACTTCGAGATTCATTCTATTTTGGTTCTCGAACCTTTGAACCAATTTAAAAACCTGTCCTTATAATTGATTTCTAATTAATTTTTCTTTAAAAAATTAGTCTTCTCTCAATAAATTTTGGAAATATGTTCGCGTTTTATGTTTTCTTAGATCAAATTATATTATTGAACAAACTTTGTATAAATATAACTTCCATTTTATTATAAAGACCAGGTTTAAGATTTTATGAAAGAACAAGATTAAAATGGAACATTTGATAAAACGGAAAAAACCCCACCAAAATCATATTTTAACCTAAAACAAATGGAGCCAATATAAGATCAAGCTTCGAGCCAGATACCTCTCGACTGATATGCCACTTGCTGTCTTTATCTCTATCGGGGGATGAATCAAAGGAAATGAGGCCATACAGTATGCCAGTAGCTTGACTGCTCTTTAGTCCAGATAGAACTTCATCAATTCTAACAAACGCATCATCATCTGTCTTCATGATATATTTAGCAGGAAGGATCTTGGTCTGAAAATGTCAAAATGAAAATTGATAATTCCACGAGAATAGATTTAAATAACTAAAGCCCCATTTGATAACTATTTTGTTTTTAGTTTTTGAAATTTAAGTCTACTACAACTACTTTATCATGTGTTTTTCTTATTTGAATCCCAAACAAAAATCTGGAAGAAAAAAAAAAGTAGCTTCCAAAAGTTTGTTTTTTTTTTTTTTTTGAAATTTGATTAGCATTCACCTACTTTTCTAAAGAAAGATGGATACATTATAGGAACGATAGAGCACATGATAGGAAATTTGAGTAAAAATAAACTTAAATTTAAAAAATCAAATGGTTATCAAACAAGGCCTAAATAAGTGAAAAACTCCGTTGTTATATGTAACATATACCCCAAAAATGCAAATTGCAATTGTTTTCAAAGTGATTAAGCTGTAATAATCAACAAAAGGCATCAACTGAATATCGCCATAAGCTTCCACTTCTCTCCAGAGCTCCAAATTTACTTGTGCGTTCTTATCCTGCAGCAGTAAAAATATCCAATATCAAGAGAATAAATAGACAGAATTGTATAAATGAGTGCATCAAGAACTGCCTGCACCAATATCAGATCAATGGCATGCGAATAAGTAATTATAAGAATCAATTACACATATATTAAAAACATCTATTTTCCAAAACGAGCCTAGCTCAACTAACATACTGATGTATTAACAAGTTAACATCAACGAGGTCTGTAGTTCGAGCCTAACAATCCCCTGTTGTACTGAAAAAGAAACAATATTTAGTTATTCAGATCATTTTTCCTTCTCTATTAGGCTTCCATGTGAGAACTGGTCGCGACTTCAAAGCTGAAACATGTCAAACTTAGATTCTCCAATACTGAGCGGCTGATCCATGACAGGAATTGGCATTGAAGACAGTCCCCAAAGAGAACACATCTCAGTCCTCAAACAAAATATAAGTAAAAGTCAAAGATTGCAGATTATAGGCTATGAAAATGATAAGGATAAAAGACATACAGCCTTGATACTAGCAAAGCCACAAGTTCAGGGGAGATAAAAAAATTACAGGGTCAAAATAAACCACAATGTGAATCTGCAGATTGCATCACTTACAAAGCCTATGAAAAATCGGACAGCTACGTCACCGCTACGTACAGCCTCATATTGCATCCAAGTCCTTCTCAATGCCATACGACGCTTAAAATTATTTCCAGTAGAAAAAATCCCAACCAGCATCAGAAGTCTTTTCTTCGGGATAGGAGGAGCACCAAGGTTCTCAGAGTTAACAATAAATTCATGATCTTCCGAAACTGGTAAGCCTTTTGCCAAGGAAGAGAGAAGATCCAAACCACCTGTTACCTTGATTTGATTAACAGTCCATGGTTCAAGTTTCTGCAGGATTTCAACTTAGCATTCCATTAGTTCAACTCAAAATGGAAACGTAGTTATCAGTATCAATAGTTCATAATATTATGAAAAAATGAGTGCTCAACTCATACCTTACCTCCCTATATTCGAATGAGGTTTCATGTCTTCCATTGACAGTCAAATGGAATCCTTCCAAGCCAATCCACAATGTTGCAGTGAACAAATTCCCCTCGATAAATGGAAAATTGGCACTTTCATGAGATTGCCCTCTGGAAATATTGGTTAGGGTATCACCTATATGGTGATGCATACTGGTATTTTCTGATTCTGTGCTTCGGAGAACACGTTCATTGCATAGAACAAGTCCATCAACTGCCATATTTATTTCCAAAATATATTAGCAACAAGAGGATCTGTCACTGAATTTCATCAGTAAGCAATACAGGATACAACATTTCTTAACTTGCTCAATGTCTGCATCGCAACAACTAACAAGAATGACAGGGTGGGTGGCCGCTCAATCACCATCTAATGTATCATATGCAGAAAGCAAGAACTCATGGACAATAAACTTGGATATATTCAGTTCCTACAAAATATTGCACTAATTTGGCTTCTTCACCTATACTTAAGATATGCTAATCTAGCCAATAAGAGCATGGAAAATGAGCAACTCTAGACAGCGAGCATTTGGAGGCAAACAAACATATCATATAAATATACCTTGATGAGAGCTTGTTGACAGATGAGTTGGACATCTCTCCTCTTTACCCCACTTAAGTTCATTAGTCCATGTATTTTGAACTATAAATGATTCCTCAGACATTTTATCACCAGGCAAACTGACATTGTAATGCAAGATAATGCGAGGATTTGGCTCTCCGGAAGCTCGAGAGCCTAGCAGTTCAATCTGAAAGCCCCCTTGCTGTCCATTAGGTATGCCAACCAGGGTAATAGAAGAGTCCTCAACTAAACCACAAGGGATCTCAAGAATGATTCCCCCAGTTGGTGCAATTTTGTCAGGTGAGCTTACAGAGGAAGGGCATATCTCATCCTTTGAGCTGTTGGCATTACCAATTTTAATGGTCTTTTGTGCCTTAATAACTGACAATAAATCACCCCATGCTATGGAAGCCTCTTTAACCCCTTGTATTGTTTCAGGTAAAGCATCAGATCTCGACAGCAGGGGCTGCATATGAGACCACAGAAGTAACGTCTCTGACTCTCGTTTAGTAATATTATCAGGAGCAATTAGATCACTGAGTCCTTCAACGTGAATAAGACGAGGCCGCTCTGATGGTTTTACAACTTCAGATTCCAAAGAGTCGCTGCTTTTAATATGAGAATCTTCAGTAGGATGATTTCTGAAAAAATCATATGCTGATTGCTTTTTAGGCTGGACATTCATAAGGCCGTATCGCAAAGTCAAGATTGTGGCAAGTGCCAGTATCAACGTTCCTCCATACCATTTCTTCATTTTTTTTCTCTTCTATATTTTTGATAGCTACCACTTCATTTTAGGAAACTTCCTGCAAATTACAAGAGGATGCATAACTCAGCTCTCAAGTTATCCTTTAAGTTATGGATATTCATATCTAACTCAAATCAAAGTGGTGCAGTAAGTTATTTCATCAAAACTATAGACTAGTTGTAACATGTCCCACAAGATGGTGTCACTTTGAGAACATCATCTTGGTTTAGATCCGAATTTGTAGAACTTACCTGCTTAGGTTTTACCATCTTGGATTTGATCCTAATTTGTGGACCAACTTATCCGCTTAGGTTTAAGCGCTTGCATCGGATCTGAATTTGTGGACTAAATACCTACTTGAAGGTTTGTTACCATATTAAATACTAGATAGTGTGAGGTTCTATCTCAAAACCAATTGGTGATGAGGCTACGCATTTTATAAAGATGGTGAAAACTCGTCACCTTTCTAATGTGGGACAAGGTCAAAATCTACGACAGATTATAACATGTAGTTGACCAGCATGGGCCTCAGAGCAAGTTCAAGCAGGAAAACAAAACTCATAGCAATTCAGAACTTCTTTTTCCCCAAGTCAGTTTAAACTAAAATAACAGAAACAAACCTGAATATTGCACAGGAGAACTACAAAACAAGAACTCTTTTTTTCTCTTTTGATGTCAATTAATTGTAGCCACCAAGAAATCGACCAAAAATGCCCGAACTGAGCAATGTAGCTTTCAACTCACATGCATATTGAAGCCCTGGCTTGTGAAAAACCCATTTTTCCAGAAGCCCTAAGAACCTACAGCTGGTACAATCGAAGAATAACTGAGCATCTTTACTACAAATTCAAGTCATGCAGGAGATGAGCTAAAGTTAAACATAATCCAACAATCTGAACATCATATATCAAGAAAAATAAAAACCAAAGCTATTAAAGCAACAGATTCCACTTCAAGCACCATAATCAGGCGGCAACAATCGATTGACAGAGTAAGGATCTTAACTACAAATGCATACAGGAACTGAACTAAAGTTAAACCCAACACGAGTATATGAACATTATATATCAAACAAAATAAAAAATCAGAGATAATGAAGCTATAGATTTCACTTCAAGCAACACTATCAAGCGCCAACAATCGATTAACAGAGAGAAGGATCTTAACTACAAATTCAAATTCATACAGGAAATGAGCTAAACCTCAGCAGAAACCGAGTATCCGAACATCATATATCGAGCAAATTAAGAATCAAAGATAACGAAGCTATAAAATCCAGTTCAAGCACCACTATCAGGCGCCAACAATCGATTAACAGAGTTTAGGATCTTAACTACAAAATCAAGTTCATACAGGAAATGAACTAAAACTATACAGAACCCGAGCATCTGAACGTCATATATCAAGAAATTTACAAATCGAAGATATTGAAGCAACAAACTACACTTCAAACAACATCATCAGGCGCCAGAAATCGATTGACAGATCGAAGCAGAGCCGGGGAGATCTGCTGTAAACAATCAGTACCTTGTTTCGAGCTCCCAGCGAGACGATTCAAAAGATGGAAGGATTAAAACCAATGTGCATCGGCCTTCAAATGGTACGCTTCTTTTGAGCTCAGCAACGGAAGAACAGTGGAGTAGAACAACGATCCCGGTGATCGGAAGTTGATACTTCCCGGCCGTTGGTGGTCGGAAAGTGGGAGCTGAGGCAGAGGGCTATTAAAACGACGGGCAGTGCTGCGTTTTATGAGACGTATTTATTTATAGTATTAAAAAATTGATGGAAAATAATAAAAAAAGGAAGGGGCATTCCGAGAATTGAACTCGGGACCTCTCGCACCCTAAGCGAGAATCATACCACTAGACCAAATGCCCATGTTGATGAAGAGATGATATTAGTTTTAAATTTATTATTATAAGTGGGATTTTCAAATTTACATTTATTAGACTGAAAAATTATGCAACATAATAATATACAGAAAAACGAATATGAGATAAATAATAAATAAGTAAGAGTAGGTTGTATCAATTTAAGCCCAAATTTGAATAAGTACATAAATTTACACATTTGAAGATTCCATTTCAATGTAAGTTAAAAAGATCTTTCACATATGTCCATGTGTTGCTTTTAGACATTTGTGTTCTTATTCTCCTTCGATATTTTTACCAACGACAATAAGTACGAGGAAGATTCAAACGACATGTCGTTGAAAGTGATGATGAATATAACAATTTTGTTTACGAGGAGTTTGAGCTTGGCTAAAATTCGAGCAAGAGCAATATATTTGGCAGTGGAAAGAGTATTGTTATGAATAAAATAAGGTGTGATATTAGTACATATATTCAAATTTATTCTTAAGATAGATACAATCTACTAAGTATATCAGAGTGTAAATTTTGAATTCATAATCCTTCAATAAAATCACATACTTTATATATAAGTTAAATTATACTATTTTTTAATTCAACTACATTTGAGATTCGAATATGTAACTAACGGATTTCTATGTGTTATTTTATGCTTTTTGTTGGCAATGAAATCGAAAAGTTTGGTTAAGGGTAAACTTTGTTTTGTTCAGTAAATACTGTATATATGTTAACAAAAACAATAACTCAAACGAATTAGTAATTCAATAACCAAGAGATGAACTTGGAAAAGAAAACAAAAGGCATGGATGCATTATCTCTAATCTCACATCAAAACAAAAAATCTATTTCATTTTGTTGAATAACCTTCAAAACTACTTGTTGTTTCACAATTTTTTTTCCCCGAAAACTCCCCTAATCTTCCAATTATCATATAAAAAATGGAGGAATTTGCTGGCGAAATTCAAAGACGAAATCACCGATGAACAGATCAACAAACTCATCAAGGATATGCCAATCTCGTCAATCTCATTGGACCTATGAAGGCTTTCCGGTGGTAGTTGTTCCTTCGTGCTTCCCAGTTAAGTTTTTTTTTTTTTTTTGTCCTCGATATCTACGATTGTCTGGGCAACTCGACATGATATAACATCTGTTCATACAATATTTGGATGTCAAGTAAATTCGTAGTAAATTGCCAACATAGATTGAACTCAACACTTCTTAATATCAAGCCTTTCTTGACCACAAGGTCACTCCATAATGGTTTGTTGTTGAGTTTTGTTTATAGAACGAAACCGTAAAAGTTGAGTAGTTTTGGATGGATAAGTTGACTGGATTAAGGTTTTTGCATCTCCGAGAGTTTAGGTCCAGATTCTAAATTCCGAAGCCCAAAGTTACAGGTTCGAATTCGAATGGTTTGTTATATTAGTTACTATTATGGCTTGGCATAATAATAGTAGCTCAAATAAGAATTTAAGAATCTAGAGATTATGCTAACCCATAATAGTTATCCTCATACTTTGAGTTTAACAGAGAGCGCTACACACTAGGTGTTTGTTTACTGTAACAAATTTATGAAGGTGAGGTTTTTTGTTTTCGAGTTTAACGAGTGGTGGTGGATTTGAACTCATAATAATTTGGCCATAAGTAGCTATCCTCTTGGCTATAAAGGTTAGGTAATAGGTAGTTTATATATTTCTGTTTTAGAAGTTTCTTCATACTTTAATTACCCAAATCAAGTTTCATCTTGGAATTCTATATTGTATGAATGAGGGCTTTTATGTAAGGTTTGGAGGCTTGATAAGTAATTTTACTCTAGTGTGTAGCGCTCTCTGTTGCCACCAAGCAGAGTGCTGGCCTTTACTATGTTCTGGGGTAACTACCATGTTATGAAATCGGAAACAACGAACAAAGAAAATAATAAAAAATGTGAGACAAAATACAATGATATATGCGGTTCACTACGAGCAGAGAGGAGAAATATTTTATTAAGGAGACAAAAATATAAGAATGTCGATCAAATAAGGCTAAGATTTTTAAGAGAGTTTATATAATGCACTCTCATAAAACTTGATTACAACATACAGCCCAATACACATAAAAGCTTAATACGAGAACATAAACCCACCCAATATACAGGAAGTTTTTCCCAAACAGCCCCCGAATGTAGGGAAATGCCTGCAAAGTCCAGAAATCTTATATTTTTGGTAAGAGCAAAGTCAAGAAATCTTGAAATTTGATTATTTCCATTTCTCCTAGGGATATAAAATCAGCAAATGTCATTCTTTCGGTAGATGTAAAATCTGTGTAGGTCTGTAGTGAGAACATCTCTTGCATTAAAATGCAGTAATTATATTAGTACTGATAATTAAGAGACGAGAAGTAATGATACATTTGATCGAAAGTATAATGCTAGGCTATTATTGAGCACAATTAAATCACCGTGCACGGACGTAGTGGTCAAGAGGGTCTTAAAAAAGTAAGAGGTAATGAGTTCAATTCATAGTCACCTACTTAAGAATTCATTTCCCAACGAGTTTCACTGACATCAAAATATTATAAAGTCAGGTGGTATGTCCTGTGACAA
This sequence comes from Sechiopsis laciniata, assembly GCA_037833695.1. Classification (NCBI taxonomy): domain Eukaryota; kingdom Viridiplantae; phylum Streptophyta; class Magnoliopsida; order Cucurbitales; family Cucurbitaceae; genus Sechiopsis; species Sechiopsis laciniata. Next base: position 6,726,876 of record JBBMKA010000021.1, on the reverse strand, counting down.
TAGTCGAGGTGCGTACAATCACAGATATCAGAAAAATTATGATTGGCAAGGAATGATCTGGAGGGGATTGCTTATCTTAGTGATTTTTAGGAAGTTGTTAGAAATATGCTAATACATAACGGTGCACTAGATCAAATGTATTTTGAAATTGTACCTTGTAGCTGTTCTTTCTAGGGAACAAATTTGATAAGAGCCTTCGTTTAGACAATGAGAGGTTTCTTGTTGAGAGGAACATGCCTGAGATGCTAGTCAATTTCAACATGTGAAGCTCTAACATTATCGTTTAAATCAGAAAGTAATGAAGTTAAGACTCTCAGAAGCTAAATAAAGATTCTATCCAAATTTTAGTAAGAATAGGAGTAGATTATGTGATCATCTTGACAACTTTCTCAAACTTTTATTGATGCCCCAAGAACTTGGAGCTTTGTTCTTCTAAACCCGGGAGCACCACTGTTCTTTGTTTTTTTCAGATAACAAATGAAGGAAGTTTTCGATATTCATAATAACATTAATGTTTTATGGTCAGTCAGTCACCGTCCTTATAAGTAGTGTTGGAAAACAAAAGTAAACTATTTTGAAAACTGTTTTCCTAGCCAAGTTCTTGGTTTCGTGTTCAAAACAAGTCCTTGATTTCTTGATCTTCAAGCTCACCTCCAGCATTTTACAATCAAGTACTAGCACGCATGTAATCCATTGATAAGTTGATAGTCGATCTGTCCTTTTTCGATAAGAAACGAAACATCGAAAAAGGACCGACCTCCTATTGATCTAATATTTTGTTTTCTTATTCTTTCTTGTGAGAGAAGCTGGGTACTAGCATGCTTGTAATCCATTTTCTTTCATGTTGATCTAATATTGATAATGGGTCTGCACCTTTATTGATATTCGTGAGTATCTAGAGCAATTTATGTACATCTCGACTATGTTCACGGGACATACCATTTGACCCTACAACATTTAGATGTCAAGAAAATTCGTAGGAAATTATTTTCTAAGTAGATAACCACCATAGATTAAATTCATCCCCTCTTACTTATGACATTCTTGGCCACTAGGTCATTCGATGATTCCTTTTCCCAGTTGCTTATGTTGTAAAACGAAATATTTGAACAAGGGTATTGACGTCAATATGGTCATACACATATCATACAAAATTTCCATGCTAATCCCTTCTGTTCTTTCCCCATTGAGAGTTTGTGCAAGCAAAAATAATTTGTTCCACAGCAATTGAACTTTCTTGGCATCTTAAATATCTACTTACATGTAATGTTAGCTTTAAAATCCATCAATGGCCTTACACATTTCATTTTCTCCTACATGGCAGTGGCAAGGATGTAAGCATTGAAAATCTACATCAAGGTTTCACTCACGTATTTGAGTCCACCTTTGAGAGTACGCAGGGCATTGCAGAGTACGTATCTCATCCAGCACATGTGGAATTTGCAAACTTGTTCCTTGCTTCCTTAGACAAAGTTATCGTTATCGACTACAAACCGACCGTAATTCACAGCTAATTTGGAGGCGAAAAACATGGTTACTTGTAGTAAATGTGTGGCTACAGACAGTCTTGAGGAATAAATGCTAACCCATTTTTCATCATCTGCTGCATCAGAATCACATATTGTTGTACTTGAAGGGTTTATTGTAATTAATAGTTAAATTGCTGAACTCTTGTATAAGCTATGTGATTCTTATGAAGCTGCACACCTTTTGCTTGATTAAGAAAATGGTTATTTCAACTTCCAATGAGCAAGGTTCTTATCATTCTGTGTTCTAATTCCCATTTTGCTGTCACATTTATGTTGAAACAATTTAAGTCAGTTTTCACGTATCACAACTATTTTTATAAGATAAACTATCTAACCTTACAATATTTAATTGTTAAAGAAATTTGTAAGAAATTAATTGTGATCACTATAGATTGAATAAACTTTTGATTTATCAAGTTCACCTTGGTAGGTGTTTGAATGAGGATTTAGACGAGTAAATAGTTAAAATGAATTATTTTGAATAATTATAAATCAAAATGAGAGTTTACAGCCAAAACTCATTTTGATGTAGCTTTTTTTGTGGAAGAGTTAGAAACAATAGTTTGTTTGAATGTAAATTTAAAATAAGTAATTATTTTAAATAGTTAAAAAGAATGATTAGAAATAAGTAGTTAAAAATGAGTTATTTTGAGTAGTTAGAAATGAAAAATTAGATACGAATAGTTAGAAATGAATGATTAAAAATGTGATTTTTTCTAATAGTAAAGATGAGGAGTTGTCTTGAGTACTTAGAATAACTCGTGTGGATGTTGTTATTTGAGAATAACTCATGTGGATGTAGTTATTTGAAGAGTAGTTAGTAAATACTCATTTTAAATCCTCTAGATATTCAACGAACAAACATCTCCCAATTGTTAAACATATTTGAATCTCGTGTTATATGAAACTCAGGCATCAAAAGCACAACATTATTGTAATCAGAGTGAAAACGGAAGATGAAAAACAACAAATATGCATTTGAAACATTTCGTACCCTTCACTGAAGAGGGTGATAAGGAAAATAAATGACTGGCTAAAGTCATTCCAGATCTCATTTTGATACAAATGAAATCATGGATTTAGAAAGGAAAAAAAAACCTGGTTAAACCTTGTTTTATATATGAATTGGCTTGTCGTAGGTCGCCATAGCAGCTTCTTTCACGGCCTCACTCATCGTGGGATGCGCATGGCAAACGCGGGCTATGTCCTCACTCGAAGCATCATATTGTAAAGCTATTGCTGCCTCATGAATCATCTCCCCAGCATTTGGAGCCATTATGTGCACTCCTAATATCTTGTCTGTTTCCTTTTCAGCCAATATCTTGACAAGACCTTCAGCATTGTCGATAGCCTTGGCTCGACTGTTTGCCATGAATGGAAACTTCCCGACACGATAAGCAACCCCGAGCTCTTTCACCTGCTCCTCTGTCTTTCCAACAGAAGCGACCTCAGGATGTGTGTATACAACCCCAGGGACCTTGTCATAGTCCACATGACCTGTCTTACCAGCTAAAAACTCTACACAAGCAACACCGTCTTCCTCAGCCTTATGAGCCAACATTGGCCCGGGAATCACATCGCCAATAGCAAAGATTCCAGGCACATTTGAGGCAAATCTATCGTTTACTAAAATCCGGCCTATCTTATCAGTTTCCACTCCTAACTTCTCGAGTCCAAGTCCAGAAGTGAATGGAGTTCTACCGGCAGACACAAGCACAACATCAGCCTCGAGAGTGGTCTTGTCTCCGCCGGCTGCTGGCTCAAGGGTTAGCTTTACACCATCTCCAGACGTGTCAACTCCTACCACCTTAGTTTTCAGCTTGAATTTCATTCCTTGCTTCTCCAGAGAGCGCTGGAATTGCTTGCGAACTTCTGCATCCATGGTGGGAACGATATCAGAAGCAAACTCAACAACAGTTACCTCTGAACCAATTCGTCCCCATACCGAACCCATCTCTAGGCCAATGTAGCCAGCGCCAATGACCACGAGCTTTTTGGGAATTTCAGACAAAGCTAAAGCTCCTGTAGACGAAACAATTCTCTTCTCATCAATGGTGATCCCAGGTAAGGATTTGACATCAGAACCTGTAGCAATTATGATATTCTTTCCTTTCACAATAGTGTTTCCCCCATCAATGGTGTCGACAGAAACTTCAGAAGGGGAGATAAGCTTTCCATAGCCTTTGACATAGTTCACTTTATTCTTCTTAAACAAGCCTTCAATACCTCGGGTAAGATTAGATACTGCCTTATCTTTCTGTGCCATCATGGCAGGCAAATCAACCTCAACAGAAGAAAACTTCACGCCATGGTTTGCAAATGAATGCTTAGCTTCATGATACATGTGGGAGGAATGAAGAAGAGCCTGAAAATATACAAATAACCCGCAATCCATATGTTAGAGAATTGAAGATGTCTCTAACGATCTAAGTATTGAAGCAATGGGAGCTTCAGCTGTCAGTGGTGAATTTTTTTTTATTATTATATCCAAATTGTCCAAACCAACTGACGCGCACCTCGACTATAATCACGGACCATACTGTCAGACCTTATAACATTTAGATGTCAAAGAAACTCGTAGGAAATTAATTCTTAAGTAGATGGTTATCATAAATTAAACACATCACCTCTTAATTACTTAAAGTCGATTAGTTGTCACTAATGTGCATCAACAATATTCATGGTGGTCACCTACCTAGTAATTAATTTCCTATGAGTTTTTTTTACATTCAAATGCTGTAAGATAAGACCATTAGTCGAAGTGCGTGCAAGATAGTCTAGATAGTCACGGATATCAAAAAACAAAAAGTTGTCCATCAACAATATAAGAATAGACATGATATGCTTAAACAACACCAATCATTTTAGACTCAAAGCTCCATTAATTTCATAGGAAAGCTAAATCAGTCCATATCATAAAACCCACGAGAAATTCAATCATTTATTGGTCCTTCCAAAGTTAGGAAAAAGTTGCAACACATTTCCTAGATGGAAAATCTTCGATTATACAGCACTGAAGAACATCAAGATATAAAATCACAGCAAACCAACAATCATATTAAGGCAGTCGACCTAACTACACAATAAGAAATAACTCCTATACCGCATCTAAACAAAACAAAAAAGTTTCAACGAGTCACAAAATTCGACAACCAACATCAAATATCAAGAATCAAACAAAGAAATCACAGAAGCAAGCAAATCACCTTAGACGGGATACAACCAACATTGAGACAAGTACCGCCGAGAGTCCCACGCTTCTCGATACAGGTGGTCTTGAAGCCAAGCTGAGCGGCCTTGATGGCGGCGACGTAGCCACCGGGGCCGCCGCCGATGACGACGACGTCATTCTCATCAGATCCCGACGAAGCGAAGCCCCTGGAGAAGGTGAGCTTGAGAACATCCATGGAGGAAGAAGAATGGGAGGAATTTCTGGAGAAGAAGAAGGCCTTTCGCCTAGCAAAGCTCGCCATAGCCATGGTTGATTGGGAAAAACTCGAGATCGAAACCCCTACAGAGCTTCTTCTCTTCTGGGTCTGCAACGGATGATCGAAATTGGCGTTTGGAATTTTTCTCTTTTCCCCAACCCTTGAATTAAATAATAATTTGGTCTGTTTTTTCCCACGACACAATGGCTGCGTAACTTTATAATTTTTTTTTGAAATTTTGAGAATAAAGATAAATAAACCCTCTTACTTTCTCAAAATAAAATATTTAAAAAAAAAAAACCCACTTTTATTTAATAACAAAGTTCTAATTAAAAATTAAGAAATTAAGAATATAGCTTAACTAAGATAAACGTATTGGCACCATGGTCATGAGATCCATAATAAAAATTGATATTTGATTCTTGTTTATTTGAGATAAGTAATATTATTTATGTAGAATTTGTTGTCTTCTCATCTAATTTATACTAAAAAAACATAAACATATTAACAATAAAAAAACTTTTTAGTTTGAATTCTCCAAGGTTAATGTACTAAAATATATTTAATTAAAAGTTCTTTAAAAAAAACAAACCTAAATATCATCATTTGTTTTACCTTGACAAACACTTAAATGGATTTCTAGTCGAAGGGATAAAATAAAACATTTAAGTTCGTATAAACATAGTTCCATTGGTACAAAATGTGTACTTATGATCAAAGTCCGTAAATTTATTTAAAAAAAGAAAAAGAAAAAGTATATAATGTTTACAATTTTAGACTAAAAATGAAATAAGTATGTCCACATTAAGTTTTTTTTTTTTTTTTTTTAAATTGGAAAATTAAAACTTCGCTCCACTATATCGTATAACCATGTTCGTCCCTAAGTCAGGCCAATGCAGATATCGAAGGAATGGAGACACGAAAAATGTCTATAAATTAGTGTCATAGGTAAGTCTCAAACTTAGAATCTTAAGGAGAATACACTTTCAAAGTCTAAGGCAGTATAAACACATTAGGATTAAAATAATCTATTCATTTTAAAATTGCTTCATGAAAAATAAATCAAGAAAACATTGGTTCAATTTGGTAGTCATTCTCTAGAAAAATTACCAGACATTTTTTTTTTTTTTCCTTTTCTAAAATTCAACAATGTATGGTAGTAAGAATTTAAACTCTTGACTTTTTTTTAATCGAAATATTAGCCTAGCCTGATTAAGCTACATCATTTTATATAGTCGTTGCTATATAAAGTTTCTAACTTTATATAACTCATCATATTGAAACAAATTGTTTACTGTGCATGATATCAAAAAAAAAAAAAAAGAGTTTACTGTGCATTGCATTGTAACATTGCATTAGTTATATTTAGTCATTTTTCTTTATTTGAAACTCACAAATGGTAGTTGGTTTGTTTGTTTTAATCCCAAAATTATATCAAAAGACAAATGGATGGTTTGCCCATATTTGAGGAGGAAAAAAACATTATCTTATATTGTGTGTGAAGTTCACAAAGAGGGAAGATAGTGGCCTCACATAGTCTACCATCACAAAAAGGATGTTTGGTATTGAATGGCCAATCCAAAAACAAGATGATATATGGCTTCATCTGCAATTCAATGGATGGTCCTAGCTTTTTTATCTTTCCATTCATGTGTCAATTCATCTATACGACCCAAAAATTTAGAGTTTCGCTCCTCTAAATTCCATCTATACAATTGAAAATGCACCAGTATATGTGAACTTGTTTTTTAATACATAGAAATAGCTTAAAACCCTTCGGATTTTGCAAAAATAAAACTACTTTCCCTTTAGATTTAAAGTATTCTAAAAGTTTTTTATATTAAGTGTTTTGAAAGCACCATTTTTTGCAATTTGAAGACTTAAGAATTGAGTTGATGCTTTGGATCATCATTTGTTGAATTTTTTTTTTAAATATTCGTGAATGTTTAGGTTTACATGTACTTCGGCTATTCTTACAAAACATAAATCCCATAACATTTGAATTAATTCTTAATAGGTAGCCATTATAGATTAAACTTCTTTTTTAGAACACAACTTCAACTTTGATTGATCTTCGAAATTAAACCATTTTTTAAGATACATTTACAACAACACTACTTTATAACTCCGCAAATCTAAAATTTATAAAGGAACTAAGAGATGAGAAGAAATTTATTATTAAAGAAACCAATAGCCAAATGGTTGTTTTACCATGAATTGAATTATCTTCAATCGAGAATAAAGTGAATTGAACAAGTATAAAATGAGATGTCTTACCACTAAAATAGCCGCTAAAATGAAGGTCAAGATAGCTTTTAGATTAAGAATTTTAAATTTTGATGATTGATATTTTCGTATGTAATAGAGATTCAAAGCCCTTTATTATTTATTTCTTCTTTCTTTTCATCTATATTAGGTTGGCCGAGTGATCAAAGAAGATCTTCGGCTATGAGTTCAATCTATGGTGACACATACTTAGATAATAATTTCCAATAAATTTTTTTAATATTCAAATGTTGTAAGATCAAACAGAGTATGTTATATAAGAATAGTCAAGGTGCTAAACTCGGACACTCTCATATATATATATATATATATATATAGACACACACAAAGTTCTTGGCTCATTCATAAACTGTAGTCCCATTTAGCTAGGGCAACAGTCTAGAATTTGAGGTTGAAAGGAGGTGTCTAAAGCTCCCCAAAAGTGTCACTTGAAATGATAAAGTGTGTGTCAAACTGCAAACTCAATATGGTTAATGACAAGAAGATCCTCTACTCACAAGGTCATCTTCGTCGAGTAAGTAACTAGGACGACCACCTTGACGAAAACCTCTTTGAAGCTTTAGTAAACTCTCTTGGCTGGCCAATAACGAAAATAAAAAATGAAGCGTTTGAGATCCGTAAAAATACATTCATTAAAACATAAAGCTTAGAAGGTGTTCTTGCCAACCTCAACTAGTATGGAAGATGGCAGTTTTTTTTTTTTATCCATGACTATCCGGGCCAGCTTGCGCACACCTCGACTAATGTTACGGGACATAACGTCTAATCTTACAACATTTGGATGTCAAAGAAACTAGTAGAAAATCAATTCCTAGGTAGGTGGCCAAACACATTTTCATTTCTCATGCCGAAACCAAATGAAACAAAAGAATAGAGAATGAAAATGAAGAGGCAAACGGGCTTTCTTCCATTAATTATTCAACACTAAGCTATGACATGAAGAGCTAAGTTGCGTACCGAATTACGAGCGCAGACGTCTGTGTACAAATTGAATTAGTGTCCAGAATACAACAGTGGGAAAGCTTTGAGCCTTCATTCTTTAGCTGGAGGCACATCATTCAAATCTAAACCCTCTACTGGCAACTCTGTGGTAATTGGTCCCAAAATTCCATCAGTAGTCAAAGTCAACCCACTCTGTATGATTAAGAAAACAAGTCACCATTTAAGTTCAAATTCAACTATATAAAGTCAGCTTTAGAGAGAAGTAAAGGACGACAAAAGATTGAGAACAAGATTCAATATCTGAATAATCGATTCAATGTTTGATTCTGATAGCATTAGTCGAGGTGCGCGTAAGCTGATTCAAACACTCACGGATATGTATAAAAAACAAAATAAAATAAAAAAGGGAGCACGAATGTGTTTGAAATTGAATGACATCAGAGAGCACAACTTTCCTGTGGATGACACTTTCTACAAGCAATTTCATTAAAAATAAAAATAATAAAAAAAGGAAAAAAGAGTAAACATAAATGTTTCTTCCAAAAGAACTTTAAAATTATTTTAATGGTACTTGAAATGGAAAAGCATTTTTGGTTAGTTATAAACACTTCAAGTTTCTTATAAAAAAAAGTTATTTAAATTCGAGTAATATTTGCATGCTGCCTGGACAGCATGCAAATATTTCTGTTTAAATTAGCTTAAAAACTACGCTTAATACACTTTTATATCATAGGAGTATCCAACAGAATATCCTACAGGAATCCTCATACATCATATGACATCAACCCAAAAAATACATGAATATCAAACACAATATCCTATATATATATATATAAAAGGGTTTAGGGTTTTTGTTTTTATTATAAATCCGTGTCTTTGGAGCCGAATATGCGCATCTCGACTATTCTCATGGAACATACTGCATGATCCTACAACATTCGGATGTCAAGTAGAGTACTGACATAATAACATTTCCTAATTAATGATAAAATTCCACATTGCATTTCCTAATCAATGGTAACATTCCTTCACAGTTAACGACTCTACATCATTGTCTTTATATTTGACACACAAAAGGAATGAGCATTGATTTATTTATTTTTTATATCCGTAAGTGCATGATAGTACATTCATCCAACAATATCCAGTACCTAATAAGTGGAAAGGATGTGCCTTATTTTGGCAAAGCAACTCTACTTTCCACATTATGCTTTAGTACAGTTTAGAGATCTCGAGGATAGACGGTCAAAAAGTACCTCAGGCTGAAACCTAAGCATGTCTGCACGTGCCATTGCCTCTGCTTGGGCTATTCTTTGCCTGAACGTTTGTGCCATCTCCTCAGCCTATTAATAGAAGCAAAATCACAGTTACAGTTATACCCTAGTTACTTTTCTTCTTCTTTTTTCTTTTTTTTAATATTTGATAGTGATAGGAAATGAACTCTGTAAGAAAAAAACATAAAGCTAGAAAGAAGATAAGGTATAACCCCAAATGAGGCTATAGGAGGTTTACATATAGGCCAGCCAGTAAAAACTACAGATATTCCTATCAAGTGTGCTCTAACAAGAGGCTATACAAAACAAAGGATCCAGAAACTATAAGATCTCTGTCTATTTTCAAGATATTTACTACCTTCTTTATCTAAATAGACCAGAATAGAGCTTTCATGCATTCCTTCATAGGACTCTAGGTTTTCCTTTCAACGAGCTAGGGTCCAAAAATCTGTAAGAGTATGATATAACCGTAGGCTTAAAATTCTGAAAAGAAGAAAGTCTTCGATATTCTTCTCCTACATCCTCTCTCAGCCTAAGAAGTGAGCATTGGCAGTGCTCCTTCTGAAACTTCGGTGATACGCCCTACTTTATCTCTGATTCACTGTCGATGTGTTGTGTGTCTTCTCCACACACTTCCACATTTGGTGCCCAAAAAGGATGAGTTAGGATCTTTCCCCTTCCCTCTGTGTCAGTTCCATTGGAGATTCTCCAACATACGAGTTCTTTCTCCTGAATGTATAGCTGATTCATAAGATAATTCCTCAGATGTACAAGCTCTCCCCTCTTAGGACTTAAAGTGGATGTTTCAAATTTATATTTACAAAATTATTTCACTGTAAAAAAAGCTAAAAACCTGGCTCAAAACCTCTATATCACTTTCAACCTTACCAATGAAAATGTTTTCGTTTCCTAAGAAAAAAGAAGAAAGTCTTGGCCATATAATTGCAGTTCTATAATCGTAGTTTCCTCTACCCCAGAGCAAGGCACACGATCTTGGCCATATGAAAGGTTGCACTTTAACTAGTGGATCTGTTTTATAGGTTGTATGACTATCTCCTTAAGTTCTAACAAGCAAAATTCATCATTATTGTAATATTGTAGCTAAAAGAACAAATCATGTTCGTGTGTACAAGAGCATGTATTGTATATATAACAAGAGAGGAGCAGCCTCGGTACAAAAATGACAGAAAAAGGTAGCTCTAGCTAGCGAACAGAAATACCTTCTCAAAGACAAGCTTTGGATTGCGAATCATATCCCCAGGAGTGGGCTCTAACTTCTTGGTAGATAGACTAACTCGGCCTCTCTCACGATCGTGGCTCAATATCATGACCTATGCCAGAATAACTCAAATGTAAGACTTGGGAACATGAGTGTAGTGTAAGAAGCCCTTAAATATCACGCAAAGGCTGTTAAACTACCTTGAGAGTGTCTCCAGGCTGAAGAACTGTTGCAATATCTGATATCCGATCATGACTGATTTGACTGACATGAAGAAGACCATTGATTCCACCAATGTCAATGAAGGCACCATAAGGTTTCAGGCTTTGAACCGTTCCAGTGACCACTGATCCAATTCCGAGTTGTGCCTGGCTGTCAGCCATGGCCTTACGGTTACTAAGAACTAGCCGATATTGTTCTTCATCAACCTCCACAAACTTAAGGGGAAGCTCCTTGTTGAGAAGCTCTTCAGCAGTAGATTTCTAAAATAATAAAATGAACAAAAAGACAAAGTGGTATGATCTTAAACAATAGTAGACAAGTAAAAGGAAAGAAAACTAAAATAATATCAACAATTCAAATGGTTTACATCTATTATCCTGGACACCAGAAAAGAAAGTTAATCTGTAGGGGAAGGGGCTGGAAAAATCAGCACGAGCTTTGTAAACATAGCCACTTAAAACCATTCATCAATTAAAAATTGTGAGAAATTGAAATGCTTTACTCCAACAGTAAAGTAACTATAATTTATTATATATACATAAAACGAGGAAAACTTTCAAAATGTGAAAGTCAATAAGAACTAATAGAAAATACCGTTGATATTTGTGAGAAAGGAACAAACCCTTTTAAGCCTTCCACAACTGCTACAACTCCACCTTTATTAGCCTCAACTACCTGAATATTGAAACAAAAATGGCTACATATGAATTGTTGAAGTATTAATAAAATATTAGTTTTATTATAAACTATCAGCTAAGCTTTGGGAATTAGTGGTAATTTAACATAGTATTTGAGCAAGTCCTATGATCAGACATGTAATGTAATCTTCTCTCTATAAAAAATTGATAACTACTTGTTGAGCATTATACAAATTTCTAAGTCTATAAAAGATTAAATTTAAAGTAACTCATCAAATTAATCTTTTAGGGGTAGGATGATTTAAAATGAATGACATTTCAAATAATAATAATATGGGAATGACAAAAGCACAAAATGTTGAACAACTATCTCCCTAGTAAAGGGTGCAAGGAATATCGACTTTCTTATTGCACATCTAGACAACAATCTTACACTCGTACTTCAAACGACGAAGACGAAGAAAAGCACCAGGAATTGAAGTGGAATACCCACCTTACCCTTGACAACAACATCCTCTGCTTGAAGCTGCCGGACCCTCTCCCAAGCCAGGTCATATTGCATGGATCTCAAGCTCAAAACCAAGCTATCATCAGCTTCATTCTCACCAATAATAACAAACTCCCCTCTCATACCAGGAAATATTCCTGCCTCTTCTACATGTTTTATTCTGTGAATGCAAGCCTCCTGCACTGGCAAATATGCAGACGACTTGGCAGTAATGTCAACAAGTGCTCCATTAGCATCAGTACAGAACACAGTACCTTTCACCTGAAAAGAGAAACTACAAAAATTACAATCCAATCTACTTCGAATGCAAGTCTAGCATTTCAACCCTCATGCTTTTTTAAAAAATTAACAATATTGAGAGTGGAGCTTGGCTCATATTGCTATTTCTCCATTATGCTGGAAGATAACACTATCAATAAACTTCCCAGTTCCCATAAGTAATTGCACTTCCATTTCCATTGTATCATTGGACCAACAAGCCATTCAAGTACACAGTATCCAAATTACAGAGTAATTAACAATAAAATTTACAAAATCACATAGGAGGTGTTTTAGGCAAAGAGAATGATCATCTTACTCACGTTTAGGAGCCACCAATAATTACTCCCTCATAGTCTCATTTCACCACAACCACTTTTTATCTCTCCATTACTACTTTTCATTATCTCCATAATTACTTTTCATTTTCCTCATAACTTGTCTCGATAAGAAACAATTTCATTGTTATATGAAATTATAATATAGGGCATTACATATAGACATTTTCCTCGTAACTACTTTTCACTAGTCTCATACTCACTAATTTATTCTTCCAATATTTATTCTCTCCCCCAAACACAACTAACTGTTCTTCCTACAATCAATCTCTTCACCTCAAATCCCTAATTCTCATCATCCCCATAATCATTCTCATTCTTCTTGCCCCAAACACCCAATCAGGAACTAGAATCCAACACTATCCAAACAGTTCCCAATCCCCACAAGCAATCAGTTGCGTTAACATAAAATCCAACTTCATATCAAAATTACAAGAGCCAAAACCAACAAAAAATAATAAATAAAAAAAAGGGTAAAAAAAACCTTAGTTCCCAATTCAGAATCGAAGTCGTATTTCTCAAGGGCAGCATGGAAATCCTCAATAGTGAAGGAGATTCCTTCTACAGGGGCATTACGGCAGCGCTCATAAGCATCTTCGAAAATCTCCTTGAGCTTGAAACGCTCCTTGGTTTGAGGACTGGGAATGGGGGTCGAAATGACTGCAGCTTGAACGGGAACTGAACGGGCCTTGCTCTGCAAATGCGTCCTCCAAGAAAACGGGTTCGAGAAACGCGAAGAAGAAAGAGGTGCGCATCGCAGCCCAGTGAATTGCTGAGCCATGGAACCCATTTTCTTGCTTCCCTCTCAGCTTTCTCCTCCTCTCTGTAAACAGAGTTGAAGTTTTTGCTTGGATAAGGCAGTGGAGATTGCTTCTAGAAAAAAAAAATTAAAATTAAAATTTTTAATTTTTAAAATTTTAATATATATATTTAAGATAATTTTGCATATATGATAAAAAATGACAAAGTATTTTCATCTATATTACTAAATTTAAATTAATTGCACGAAATTTAAATTGAGTTCTATCACCGATAGAAATCAATCAGAGATAGAGTTTTATCACTTGTTAGTTCTATCACTAATATAATTCAATTAGTGATACTCTCAATCTAGTTTTACCACTGATAGAAATCATGTGCTATAGATGAATTATTTTAGAAATTGTGCTGCAAATATAATACTAAAGGGAGGATGTGCTACTAAGGTAAATTCTTTATTATATATATATATATGAGGATTTTACATGTATAATAAAAAATGGCAAAATATTTTCATCTATAGCACAAAATCAAAATTTATTTATTTATAGCAGAAAATTCAAATTGAATTCTATCAGTGATAAAATTCAATTAGTCATAGGTTAGTTCTATCACTGGTTGAGTTATATCACTGATAGAAATTATGTGTTGAATTATTTTAGAAATTGTGCTGCAAATATAATACAAGATGTAGAATGTGCTACTAGAAGTAAATTCCTTATTAATATAGTTAAGAAAGTAAAAAATCATTGTCAACAAGAATCACTTATTATACATTTAGAGAACGAACAAGATGGTGATTTTTCCAACACATATCGTAAGTTAGTGGCATTAGTGTACGTTTAATTACTAAGAGATTATGAGTTTAAATTCACTCTTTACCATATTTATTATTTTATTATTCTCCAATTATATTAATTTTGATTATTTAGATATAACCCTATTTATCTCCTAATTAAATTTAATTAATTCAAATAATATAATGTATGAATCGATAAAATGTTGTTAAATTAAGAAGAAGAAAAAAAAGTTTCTCTAGTTGTTTGAATATAAAAATACAAGTGTAGTAATATTATCTATATTTCAGATAAATCTCATTTTTCTTTAATAAGTTCAATAGATTCAAACTTTTCAACAGAATTAATCGGCCCAATAAAGTTTGGTCCTACATGAATTCTTTGATAACGGGCCCTTCATCCATCATGACATTGGGCCTGGCCCAATTCTCTATCTCTCTCTTCAAAGTAATAGGTTTGGTATCTATCAATCACGTAAGCCATGTAACTGATCCATTTACTTTTTTTCTTTTTCTTTTATTGTTTGAGAAGTTATCCATTTCTAATTTAACTTGATATTGAACAACTATTTTGATCGCATAATTTAGAATTTGAAGTTTTTTTTTTCTCCTTTTATCTTTCCGAATTCCAATAAAATACGGTGTTCAAATTCAAGTTTTATTCGTTAAGATATTTTTTAGATTAGTTAGATTTATAATGGTATTTCGGTCATGACTTCATCAAATTTATCATGGTATCAGAGTCACGACTTCTCTAAAATTACTGTGGTATCAGAACTATAACTTATCTTAATATATCATGATATCAAAGCTATAACTTTTCAAAATTATCATAGTATCTGATTCATGACTTCTCAAAATTTATCATGATATCAAAATTTTATCATATTTTGAGCATTTAAAGAACAATTTTTTGTAAAAATTATTTGTGCACAACTCGATATAAAACTTAATAAAATGTATTTTGATTTTGAATTTATAATGGTTTACAAAAGAAAAAGAAAAAATCAAAATTTTTAATGAGAAAACTTCTCTACCCATATAAATGTGTAGGGAAAGTTCACATAAAGCACATGTGGCACTATATGATCTTTAAATATAAATTATTAAAAAAAAATGATATGTTTGTAAGTTTCCTTTACACATTCATGTGTAAAATGTGATTTTCTCTCTTTTTTTTTTTTTAATTGAAAGGAAATGAACTTTGACACTTAGCTATTAAATTTTTTCACACCTTAATGAATATAAAAGAAAAGAGGACATCATTTTATGTTCCAGTTCGACCATAAAACTATCCGACTAAACATATAAAAATTAGATCAATCATATAAGACAAAATCAAAACCCTAAGTAAATGTAATAAAGAGAGAGAGACATAAAGAAGACAAAGAAACATGTTTAAAAGACGGTTCAAAATTTCATGATGGTAAGTTGGCAACAACTCATTAAAACTATTTTAGAGGCAGAACAACCATACGCATAACAACATTTTAAAACACTATCTTAAAAAAACAACATTTTAAAACATAAAATATGGTAAATATTCATGAACAAGTCCCAAAAAGGGGAAACAAAGGGGACAAAAATAAAATTGAAGTATTTTTTATTCTTTTGAAAGTTAAAGTGAACAAACTGAACGGGCAGACATGGTTTCGGCAATAAGAGGAAAAATAATAATTACAAGAGTGAAACTTTAAATATTAAATTTGAATGGTTTTGTTTTTAAGTTATTAAAATATTGTGTTCATATTTCACCATAAAGCTTTAGCCAACTTGAAACTTTGCGGCACCACGAGGATTAAGGCGTGGAAATTCTTGACTTTAATGTATTCGTTTTTGTTTTGTTCTTATCCAAATGTTTTAAGACATGTTCCAAAGTACTTTTTGTCGATCTTTAAAAAACACCACCATATTTAAATCATCATGTTTCTCGAGAGCAATATGAAAGTTTTGGTATCGAAAAAAGTATAAAACAATGTTTTAATTTGTTGTGGAGAATTTTTACAAACATGTTATCCAAAATATATTAATTTAAGATTTTGAGGGTACAACTATTTATAAATAATTTGCTAGCTAAATATCAATTTTAAAGATCAAATTTATGATCACAAAATTAATTATATTACAACAAATCAAGCAAACTAACGTGCGACCAATGTGTTAGGTTGTTAGTAAATATAATTAACTTTACTTTAATCTGTTATAATATGAGATTGAGCTACAAAAAACAGAGAAAAGTATAAGAATTGAGAATAGCATTATAAAAAATGAAGAGTGGGGACATATGTTGGATTTTGGCAAAACAATAGAAGTTAGGAAAGATGCAAGGTAGTGACGTGCTTCAAACATTATAAAAGGAGTATGAAACTTTGGTTTCAAAGCATCACAGTTAGAAGTACTTTGAGCTTGGTGTACTAACTCTAGTTAAATTCTTTGGGTGATAGTTGTATAAGATTTGAAGATAGTGTTTTTGAAATTGGGGTCGAAGATAGAATTTTGTGTAGTTGTAATAATTTGTGACATAGTGGAGATATTCATCTTATGACAATTGTCCTACATTGAAAAGATGAAAATTTTTCAACATTTTTATAAAAGATATAAATTATTCCCCTTATTGTAAATTGATTTTGAGATGAAATTTTATATTATAATACTAATCTCATTTTATATATAGGGAATAACATTTTAATCTAACCAAGCCCGAATAGGCTCTAACTCTCTAGCCTATATTAGTTTAAGGTTTTAGAATGGTTGATATTTTAACACAATTGATAGAAACTAGACATTAAAATGATTTTTTAATGAGTTCTTGTTACTAAGTATTTATAATTAAAATAGTTTCTGAAAAGTACTTATTTTGAAAGCAAAAATGCTAAATCATATTAAAAGTGTTTTTTCAGTACTAATTTCCTTGCTTGCGCTCCATAAGTTAGTAATCATAACTCAAGGGAAAAAAAACTTAAAAATAGCTAGCAAAAACTTAGAATTTAAATAACTGACGATATTTAATTCAATACTGTTTAAATTAGATTGCATTGTAGTTGGAGGAAATTGAATGTAATTAATTAGCTAAGTAATTATTAACTAATAATGGTTTCATCATGAATTATTTCGAAAGGTTGATGGTTTGATGGTTTTAGTATTGGGTGAAAATCCAATCAACACCATGCTCACTGGTTCAAGAGGAGCTAAATAATAGAGATGAATAGGGCTTTACATTTTTTTTTTTTATATATATATTTATGATTGTGTGAGTCAGCTTGCTCACATCTTAATTATTGTTACACAACATGATCAAGAATTCAACCTATAACATTTTTCAACAATTTTATATTTAGGTCTACAACTGTTTTCTTTAATTTTACAATTTAGACACTGTTTGATAACCATTTGGTTTTTTATTTTTGGTTTTTGAAATTTAAGTTTATTTTTACTCAAATTTCTTACGATATATTCCATCTTGTCTACAATGTATCCATCTTTCCTTAAGAAAATAGATGAATGCTAACCAAATTTTAAAAACAAAAACAAGGATTTAAAAGCTAGATAAGTAGTTGTTGTAAGCGTAAATTTCAAAAATAAAATGATTATCAAATTGGGCATTTAATAATTCCATTCTACATTTAACCCTAAAAATTATTCAATTTTTAATTTAGTTAAAAAGTCAACATTAAAGTAAAAATACTTAATCATGTTTTGTATAATGCTGCATATATTTGAAACATGATATTCAAGTAAGTTCAGTATTTTTAAACATAAATACTGAACTTAGCCCATTAAGAGGGAAACTAATTAATTTATCATGAAGAGGGAAAACATGAGTAATTATAAAATTTAATGTGATCTAAATTATATAATAAGAGGGATATATGAGATGAAAATTTTGATCGTGTAATATTTTGATTATGAAAACATTCAAATAATTTGAGCCCTAAGTTTTTATTGGCAATGATCACGTAATAGACTTACTTAACAAAGAGATTAAATTGTCAATAAATTTAATTTAAGGATTTGAATCATAAAAAGTAAATTGAATTCAAGGATTTGATTCATAAAAAATAAAAATAAAAAGATTGAAGGATTAGAATTTAGAAATACGTTTAATTTTTTCAAAAAAGAATTTAGGTATACGTCTTCAAACTCTTAATCCCACCCATAATTAAGGAATAAAATGATGACTTTTATATCATTAATTTTTCCTTTATACTATACAATACGTGCATATATTAAGTAGATTAAAAATTAAAAAAAAAAAAAAAAAAAAAAAAAAAACTTGTCAACCTTTTCATCTTAAATTTCGTTCCTTTATGTATACAAAAAATAACAATAATAAAATAATGCGGATGTTTAAATTAGGAGATTTTTTAGTAGCAAGAAAAAAATCTAGATTATAATTTTTTTTTAATGAAATATAGCAAAAACGAATCAAATCACTTTAATGGATAAACTTAAATCGAGTGAGGTTGGAAAAAGTTTAGAATTTTAATAGACTTCTTATATTTTGCAGAATTAGACAGTCCTTGTTCTTGATTTTTTCTTCTCCCCTTCTCAAGTTTGATTCAAGCTCACATCTAACTTTAAAATAATTGCATGTCAAAAAAACATGTAAAAAATTATTTTCTAGATAAATTGTCACATGAAATAAACCTACTACTTCTTAGATACTCAAAATTTTCATTAATAACTTAGGCTAATGATGGTTAAAAGAATTGAGAATGAATCAAGTAAAATGGAGATTTGGTAGGGCAACAACCATTTTGATACATGAATGTTGGTGGCATTACCTTAACCCCATGAGATGAAATGTTATTTGGTAATGTTATATAGGGATGATCATACACAACTATGTCATGAAACTTGTCTAATTTCTTTGATTCCAATTTTTATAAAATAACCTAGGTCATTCTCACCTTATAATCTAGATTAGGGAGAAATTAATGCTTTAGCCTCCCCAAGTAATTTGTCCTCTTCAATTATTCACTTGTATTCTTCGATTATTTGTAAAGTCATGTAAAATCAATCAATATCAATTCATGGAACATGTCAACTTGAACGTCAACCATCATAAATTGACTTAATAAAGAATTTGGAGAGAGTACTTAAGTTCCGAGAATTTAACCCAAAAAAGATGTAAGTTTGAGACTTCTAATATTGAAAAAGATAATGACCTCTAATGGTTGATTTTCATTTTTTTTAAATGATACAAGGAAACTTTGTTACATACTTTGAAGCAAGATTATTGGGAGATCCAAACAGAATAAGATTTGTAAATTAAATAAAAATGAATAGATATAGTGGAGAGAGTCTTTAGAAACTTAGAAATTATAAATTTACTCTACGTTTATTACTTGTCTTATAATTAATTTTATACACATTCTCTTAATAAATAAATGTGGTAAGATGGAATGATTTAGTTTAGGAAATTTGCAACCCGGCGGCATCAGGACCTCCCCTTTCCTTTGACCAACGGTAGTGGATCTCGAGGTGTTCAATCTGGTCGTGATGTGTCTGATGGTTGAGTTCCGCCTTTGATCTGCGACTCCCGAGCGCTGAGAAGCTCACCCGGGTAGCACTTTATAGCAACTTTTTTACCACAGTTTACAATTATAGCAACTTTTTAAAAATAATTCGTTTATAGCAAATTCAGCTACTTTTTAAAAAATTTCTATTTACCCTCTATTATGGAAGACTTTGATAGAATCTATCATTCTCTAGTGATGGAAGTCTATCAATTTTATCAGTAATTGATTCTATCAGCACTTATGGATAAAATCTGATGGAAGTCTATCAATTTACTTTATTTATTAGTAATTGATTCTATCCGCTTCTATTGATAGAATCTATCAATATGAAAGTTAATCAATTTACATTTTTTGCTATATGTGCAAATATTTTTATTATTGTGTTATTCATGAAATATTTTAGCCATTTTGTAATATACATGTAAAAGCCCATTTAGTTTACATAATGATATATATATATAAAATAATAATAATAATAATTTACCGTGTTTGCTAAAAGAACGATGATAATGAAATTAGTGAAATTAAATAGTTTTGATAACTTTGATGCATGTATAATCCATATTTAGATGAAAAAATTATCATACAACACTTCCATAAAAAAACATGCGATAATGATCATGGCTTGTCTAAGTTCTTTAATGTAATTTTTTCTTAATTAATCCCCTAAGTTATCCTCTAACTTTAATTTTGGGTTGAAATTACATGTGATGTAAAATCGTGATAGGTTTAGTACTTGACCTTCATTATTCAATTTAACTGTCATTCACAAATGTATAGTCAAGATATTGATAAATTGATTTAGACCTTCACCAAAAAAAAAAAACGCCAATTTTGAAAATGTCTTACCCATTTGAATTGAGTTTATGGGTTTTAACCAAATATGGCTTACTAAATCCAAGTGGAGTAATTTCACCTATGATATATAATTAAAAAAAAAAAAAAACTCTCTAAATTCGTTAATTTCAATGAGAACAAGTATTAATTTGTTTTTACGAAAGTGAATTCACAAATTAATTAGGGAAATTTTTATGAATAAAAAAAGGAAAAAAAAAGTCATATGGATTTCAAAATTTTAGAAAAAAAAAATCAAATATAACAAAAATTGATTCAATCAAGTGTGCTTCAACAAGCTAAATCAAATGAAAATAAACTACAACGATAAAATTTTAAATATTTTATTATGTAAGAAATATTTTTAAAAAGTTGTTTTTAATTAAAATAATGATGTTAAAGTTTGCTATATACCACAAAATTATAATTAATAATTTGATAACATTACCTAAATTCAGAATGTGTGTGTTTATATATACCAGAGTAAATTCTCAAAAAAAAAAAAAAAAAAAAAAAAAAAAAAAAAAAAAATATATATATATACCACAATAATTCTATCTCCTATAACTTAATAATTATAAGTTAAGGGTTCAAATTTTTATAATTAAATGTTTTTTTAATTAAAAAAGAAAATATTTAAAGAGAGGTAGATCCAATATTAATTTTTGATTTTCTTTTTTAATTCAATTACATTTGACACTTGAACCAGGAACTACATTTTTGGTCAACTCAAAATTTGGGGGCGTCTAAATCCACATATGCATATAAGAATCCCATTTTAAATTTCCAAGTAAAATATTGATACAACATGATAAATTTTAGAAATCGATTTTTCTCAATATCTAATCACAAACTTTCCTACCACATCTATAAATATATTTTCTATGTTCTTTCAAAAAAAAAAAAAATTCCATGTTGTTAATTAAACAATTCTCGAGTGTAGATCAATCATCAACCTTGATAATAGTAATTGATTTTTGTTTTTTAACTATTAAGCTATGTTTGGATTAACTTTTCATGTTAAATTTAAGTTACACTTCAATATAATGGCAAATACATATAATAAGCCTTCATTAAAAAGAAATTACAGCAAAAGCTAAAAAAATAATATTCATATCTATATTGCATAATGAGAATTATTATTATTATTTTTTGGGAAAGAAAATTATTATGTTCATAACAGTTTTTTATGTATCGTACATTTTCTCCTCCAACTCTTTTTTAATAGAAAGAACGATTCCTACAACTTATAGAATAATAATTTTATTTTTTATTTTTTGAAATCATAGAATAATAATTATCTAACCTCAGTAATATATATATATATATATATA
>JBBMKA010000021.1:6673444-6699120 GCA_037833695.1 Sechiopsis laciniata | reverse complement strand
TATATATATATTTAACAAATAACAACTCAATTTATCCTATTCTTACTAAAAGTAACTTTAAAGTATAACAACAATAAATTTAAAAGAAAAAAAACATATTTTCATTATAAAAAATTAAATAGAAAATTATTTTTGTAAAAAAAGAAAAGCTTCTAGTAAAGTTAATTATTATAGCTTAATACAATTAGTTTATCAACAAAATAGATGGGCCCATAAGGGGTCAATAAGAGTTCTCTCTCTAGAATTCATTGACTTTTGAATGCATTTAACAGGGAAATAGGCAGCCTAGGGTTTGAAAATAGGGGAGTTTAAAGCCCTAAAATGATCATTTAAGATCATTTTGGTCACCAAAATGGATGAATTTACAAATATTACACTCAATTTTCAAACACAATTGATAATGAAGTTAGTGGGTTGTGATACAATGCATTATCTAGATGTAACCTTCTCTAATTCGAACTGTATTTGGATTATTTGAAAAATAGTAATCTTGACAACAAATTGTAATTATAGTAACTTAATTGAAATTTGATTGATGTAAGAGAAATTATTTGATTGATGTAAGAGAAATTTCTAACTCATTAATTGCCAAAGTTAGCTAGTTGGTGAGATCAGGGTATAAAAATTTATCTATTAAATTTTTTGAGGGTTTAGCTATAAAGACCCGACCCAATTTAGGGTCTCAATCTAGGTCTCTACTATAAATGCATGGACTTAAAGTGTAATAACTAGGCATGTTTAATAAATAGTTAAAAACAAAACGTTCATTTATTAAAATCTCATGAAACAAACCCAAATTTAGAAAATCAGTTCATCAGGATACCCTAGTGAAAACATGGAAAAACATATAAATCCATTTGTTGAAGTAACCATGCCTCAAAACCCAGTTCATACGAAAAGGATAATGACGTCGACATAAATTATGACTCAATAAATAATAGACACATCTCATGGTCGTCGCAGCTCCAATCAATCATCTTGATGCATATCGTAAGTACCTGTGGAAAACCACAGAGAAAATGGTGAGTCTTTAACTTAGTAAGAATCCTTGGAAAGAATCATTAAGCACATTTATAAGAGCAACGTTGCATATTTTATCAATAACAAATAATGGACATGAACCCCTAGATAATCATTGAGTACAAAACCCCTGAGGCACATTGGGCACAAACCCCTTATAATAATAATGGGTACTAAACCCCTGAATAATAATAATGTGCATAAACTCCTAAATAGTAATAATGGGCATAAACCCCTGAATAGTAATAATGGGCATAAACCCCTGAATAGTAATAATGGGCACTAACTCCTGAATAGTAATAATAGGCATAAATCCATGAATAGTAATAATGAGCTCTAACCCCTAAATAATAATAATAGGCTCTAACATCTGAATAATAATGAGCATAAATCCCCTGAATAGTAATAATGGCCGTAAACTCCTGAATAGCAATAATGAGCACTAACTCCTGAATAGCAATAATGGGCACTAACCCCCTGAGTAGTAATAATGGGCATAAACCCCTAAATAGTAATAATGTGCACTAACCCCTGAACAACATTGGTTTCTTCTATGATTAACACAGACATCATAAATTGCTATCCGTGTGTAACATTTACAACATGTTTACCTATCAGGATATCTCAATCAAAACAATTAGAGTATCTACATTAGTAGAGCAAACAACCAAAACACCCATGTGAAATATCTATAACATGCTCACCTAATAGAGCCTCACATATACACGATATTCTCATCCAATAAACAGTATGTATGAGACTGCCAACAATTCTGTTATATAAACATGTCGTATCTACCAGATATCTAGGTATCATATCAACAAGAGTATTAAACAGTCAATTATCTATGAACTCATTCAACAGTCGTACTTATAACATACTAGCTAACAGTTTAAGCCTAGGGTTGGATGAAGAATGCCCTTACATTGGTCGAAATCCAAATGTTCTACACAATCCTCCAAGTCATAGCACTCCTATAAACTTTTTCAGACTTTCATGACCTATAACAAGCTAACGGGTTAAAACTAGCACCTTAGTCCTACAAAATTGAGCTCAGAACGTCAAAATTACCCAAAATTACCTTAAATACAATGGCAGAAAAAGTCGGTATGTTACATTAGCTATCAAAGAGGAACTCAAACATATTATTGAATCTAATTTCCTGTGGCTTTTATCCATTCTAGTAGAGTCCGACAGTTAGTGATTATTGATGTCATTGTTAAGGACTCTCTAAATTTTTAGGAGTTTAACAATGTTCTTGTTGATATTTGTGATTTATCATCTATTTTAAGAATGGTTAGTTTCTCCCATTGTAACATATGACTTGTAATAAGGCAGCAAATTTTTCGACAACAAAGTTAGCTTAGATTCTTTTGGTTGGAATGTCCTTTCCTCTTATGTGGGAGGAGAACACTTTCTTTTGGAGGGAGA
The DNA here is from genome assembly GCA_037833695.1 of Sechiopsis laciniata. NCBI lineage: Eukaryota > Viridiplantae > Streptophyta > Magnoliopsida > Cucurbitales > Cucurbitaceae > Sechiopsis > Sechiopsis laciniata. The sequence continues at coordinate 6,696,669 of JBBMKA010000021.1, read as the reverse complement.
TTTCTCTATTGTAACAGTTTGATCGTTAGTTGATTAATGAATTGAGGTTTTTCAAAAAAAAAAAAAAAAAATTGTTAACTGACATCTCTATCAATTCATATCAATTAATAAATTATAAATGTAGAAATAAGTATTCAAAATTCTAACCTATTGAAAGGACGCCAAAAAGATTAGTGGCGTATTGATTTTATTATTTGACGGTCATTCAATTCAATATTAAAAAAAAAAAAAAACCATTCAAATGTCGATCAGTCTAGCCTAGGCTTTAAAGTTGCTAAATAACATCTTTACGCAAAAGGTATCCATTATAGTTTATTTTTAATATATATTTTTTCCCCAATTCCAACTGCATTACTTTTGCGAAAGCAACAAAAAAAAAACTTGCCTCCTTGAGGCAAGCTCTCTTTAGGATATATACGATAATATCCTTATTATCAAATAGTATGAGAGCTAAATATCGACTTACGGACTTAAATCTGTGACCATGAAATTAAAACGAAATAACACCAATCAAAATAACTAAGTGCGCTACTACTGACCCATTTAGTAAAGGCCACTACTGACCCATTTACGGGCTTGAACCTGTGTTGTTCATTAATTTACACTGCCCTATAAATGTTGTGTGTATTAGAGAATATGGGTTCCATCCAAAACCAATTGGCAATAAGGAAATAACTCATATCTCTTAGGACAATTTCCACGAAGTTTTTTAGAACTTCAATATTGTGTTTTTTTTTTTTGATTCAATATATTGAAAAAAAGAAGATTGAACTTGTAACCTCATAATTATTATATCGTACAAAATGTCACTAGAGCACTGCTCAAGTTGGCACGTTGGCACTTCAATATTGCGTTTGATTGTATATTTAATGAGTATTCATTATTCTTATACAATTCAAAATCCGTTGTGTACTTTATTTATTATTGTTTCATAAAAATAAAAATCATTTCATTCAAAATCCGCTGTGTACTTTATTTATTATTGTTTCATAAAAATAAAAATCATTTCTTTTTTACTTTCCAATTATTTTTAAATAAGCTTTCAAAATTAACAAAATGTCTTAAAATACAACTTCATTTAAGGGAAATTTGTTTTTTTTTTCTTTGTCTTTGTCGTTTAATATCAGACAATTAGTTAGAAGAAATTATTATTATTTAAATTTTATAATATTTTAATCCATTTGAAATAACTTTCATTTTTCAAAAGAAAGAAGAAAAAAAGCAGGTCTTTGATCTTTTTTTAAGCTTTTAAGAAATTTATTTAAAATATTTTAATCCATTTGGAATCTCATGTATATATATAATAATAATAATAATTGAAAGATCATGTTGTAAACTCATTCATGTATTGTAAAAAGTAAAACAATAATGTTCCATGCGAAAAAAAAAAAACAGAACCTTGTTGACTTTTGGATGCATTTTACTTAATAGACAATGTAAGTACAAAATATCACTTCATTGATCCATTAATAATTTAGGGTCACATAAATTATGAGCGAGATTTCGAACAACAATTATGAAGATTAAAATTGCAATTTCAACTCAAACAAAATTTATAATTTAATCTTTAAAAGTGTAAAAAAGTAATTTACGGAAATCAATAAAGTGTATTTAGAAGTGTTAAAAAATATCGACAACCTAATTTAGTTGGATTGAGTTTAACAACTTATATAGATGGAATGAAATTTAAATGAATGAAATTTTGGGTTGAGTTCCTACGTGAATTGATTTTAAATTAATTTGTATTGATATGAGGCCCAACAAACCAAATATATTATAAATTTAATTTTTTTTTTTACATATAAAATAATTATATATATATATATATATGCATATATGCATGTATTATTTAAATTTGATTTATTTTCACTATTTTATTTTGACCTTTTACTCTCTATAATTATTTAAAATATTTTTCAATTATTTGGAATATAACTTTCCTAATATGAGTTAAAATTGAATAGGTGAAAGTTTTTATGTTTAGTTATACAAAAAGTGAGATAAAATATAAAATATATATTTAAATTAAAAAATAACCTGATAATTTAACTCAAATTAAAATATATGGATATATATTGTTGAACATATGTGGATTCATCAACTTAACAAGTTTGGACTTGTCTAAAAAAATCTAAAATAATTACCGTTCAATTTATGATAATTACACCTACCTAAAATTAAATATCCTATTAATTGTTTTTGTCATTTAAATATTATAAGATAAAATAATATATTCTAATGAGATTGGAACACTCAGGGCTGTTTGTTTGGTATATTTAGATACGATTTAGTTTTAGAATTTATTAGCTTCTCCTCGAAAATCTACATCTAAACTAGTTTTTACTAACTCCTCCTCATTTTTACCTTTGAAAATAACTCTTATTTCTAATCATTCATTTATAACTACTCAATCATTTCTAACAATTAATTTTTAATAATTTATTTCAAATTAATTAAAATAACTATTTTTTAACTACTCGTTTTTAATCAATTTTTTTAACTACTAAAAATAACTACTTATTTTACATCTACATCCAAACAAGGTTTTTACTCTAACTTTCTTACACAAAACTATATTCAAACGAATTTTTTGCACAACTCTCAATTTTTAACTATTCTGTATAACTTCTCAATATAATTTCTTAACTTAAATCCTACTTAAATATTTCAAACAAACGCTCCCTCAAATGAAAAATATAAAAAGAGTGATGAGAGGCCACTGAATCTGGACTTCATGTGTTATGCTTGTCCTTTCAAGAATCACACTATCATTGTACAAAATACTTTGTTTTATTTATTTATTTTTTTGTTTTTTAATTAGTCTTTTCTTTTCTCTCTCCTATTTGGACAGGGAAACAAAGACATTGGCATCCTTTTTTTCTTTTTTAACATCATGGCCATCGTCATCACTATGCCAACTTTATAAATTCTTCTCATTATCGTATTTTACAAGCATTTAAAATTAGTTAGAAATTTGTCGTATATAATTCAAACTATTTTATTTTTTTTGTTTTGTTTTTTATTTTTATCATTTTTAAGGTGACTATATTTTATTTTCTTTATAATTATTCTTTTTTTTTAGTGATAATTATTCTTTATTATTTATATACTTGTTGTTTTAATAATTATTTTTTTCATTTTAAATATAAATAATAACTTTCATAATTAATTTTTTTATTTCAGATTCTGATAATCTTAATTTTAACACTATCTTAATTATTTTTTAGAGCAAACACTCTATTAATTATACATTAAAATTATTATAAGTTTTGTTCAATAAAAAGATGTTTTTTAGTTTAAAAAAAATAAATAATAATTTAAATCTATAATCTTCTGATTCATAAACTACATTAATATCATTAATATAACTTAGTTATTACTTTTGATGAGTTTAATAAAAGAATTTTGATGATGCAACAAAAAAAAAATCTTTGATATATAAAACAGCCATCCTTATAGATATAATATCTTTTAAATAATAATAAAATTTAGTCATTAATAATTTATGTCTAAAATAGACAATATCTTATATTGGTATATAAATTATTTGTGATAAATAGAGATTTATGATTAAACAAACACTTCAAATTTGAGTAAAACTAAAACTAAAACACTTCAAATATGAGTTAACGACATGACGCAAAATCGTAGAATAGTTCACCGGATATAATTATTTTCAATCATCTTTAATTTATTCTTTTTAACCTTAAAATTCAACACCATTTGGACATGTAAACATGCTTTTAATGTCGTCATCCCATTATTTGAAAAACACGGTTTTTGCCCACAATAAAATCAAACCAACCATTATTCTTAGTCGCCCAAATGAATTAAAACTCAGTTTTTATTCTTTAAATTTAAATTTTCACTTAATAGTGCCCACAAACCTATATGTTTTGTAAACCATTAGAATAATTCAATCAGACTAATAATTCATCGGCATCAATGTTAAATTAAGAGATAAGCAATAATTCGTGTATCTTTTTAATTACTAATCATGTGATGTCTTCTTTTTTTTATGAACATCAACAAAACATTCATTAGATTTTTGTAGATAAAAGTTCAAGTCATATATTGACATAATTTATTTTTAAATGTTCGCACATGTGATTTAATTTATGATATATTTTTTATTTTTTTATTTTTTTATTTTTTCTGAATTAAAAGAAAGACATATTATGGATAAAAAATTGACACGACCTAATTTTTTTTTTTTTTTTAATTATAGGTAAATATATATATATATAGAGAGAGAAATTTTTATATAAAATTAAAAATATCTACATAATAACTTTTTAGAAGATTTTTGTACATAACAAAAATTAGGACAAATCCAAATAAATAGACGAAAAAACTCATGTATCTGATGACTTCAATCTGTACAATAAATAATCTTCAATTAATGCATTTATATTTTTCAATTAATGCCATTTACCGTCCTCAATCAATATTATAAATAATATTCAATCAGTATAGCAAATAATCTTTAATCAAAAGACGACGAAGAACATAATTGAACTATTCAAAAAATGTTCAAAATTCTAGTATGAATGAAATATTTCTAAGAGAGTGATAGAGCAAATTCTCTTATTTTATATGTTTAATTTTATATATTGGCTCATATTGCCACATCAGCATCCATATTTGAAATTTAATTATCAACTCATCGCCCTCTGGTCCACGTCATCCCTTCCATTTTGGGGAATTCTATGAAAAATGAAAATGACGGAGCTGTTGGGTAGTGGCATTTGTTGAGTGTCACTGACACGTAGGCCGTTTCGAACCACAGCCGAAGCTACTTGTTTAGTCCAAACTATTTAAGTATCTCAAAAAATAAAACTAAACAAAATTAAATACACTTTTTTTTTTATCATTCCTTTATTTAAACAAAAATGTATTTCCTAAATTTGTAATAAATAGTTTGCTACGAGAATTTGAATATTAAACCACAAGGGATAATGAATATGTCATTACAACTGAATTAGGCTTATTTTGGCTGTCTTAATACTTTTAAATTTGTTCTATGACTTTATAAAAAATTTAATTTTGTATCGATTTGGAATTTATTCTGAAATTTTTTAAAAATGAGTTATCGATTTGTATTATTGGTTAAATAAGGGTTCAAGTTGTATTTGCTAAAAATCTCAACAAAAAAAAAAAAAAGTTGTATTTGCTAAAGCTCATGAACTAAACCAATGCTTCCATAAAAATAATAATATTGGTTGATCGAAATACATGATTAATTCTTTTTAATATATCTTTGAAGACCATAATCCTAAATTAAAATAATAACATAGGTTGATCGAAATACATGTGGAGCTGGAAACCAACATAGTTACGTATACTTTATCTTCATAGAATTATTTTACTTTTATTTTAATTAAATCTTTAAGGGCTTATGAGGGCAGAATGGTCAAATAATTCGAAAAGAGAGATTAAAAAATATTAATTTAGGAGCGCATGCGTTGAAGGTCAAAAATGGGGTGAAGAACCAAAAGAAAAAAATTAATTAATTAATTTTAAGTTAACAAAACAATGACGTGTTTGGGTCAAAGACGCTTCAGATGAGTTTTAAGTGAAAATAATAATAATAAAAAATAAAAAATAAAAAATAAACAAACAAACAAATTTATTTATTTTATTCTATCCCCAAACACACCGTCCTTTGAATGAGTCAAAGCCATTTATCCTGAAAAATCGGCTTTTACCTTTGAATTTTCAAAATTCCAATCACTATATCCCAACTCTCAATAATTTTTTAATATTACAATATATTGTGCTAATTTAAGAATAACTTAGGTTATATTGTTTGATTTATTTCAACCCTAATTTGAATCGGATCTATATAATTTTATAAGTTTCATTATCGTCTTACGTTTGTGATAATTGAGAGTATTTGAGAGCATAAGTTTAATTTAGTATTTGAAAATTATTTTCAAATTAATTTTATGAGACATTAATAAATTTGTGATTGGATGGAGTTGGTTTGAATTTAGAAGCTTATTTTGTGTTAGTTGATATAATTAAATAAATTACAACTCATTAGCTTAAGCTTTTGGGTTAATTGATAATTTAATATAATTCAATGACATCGCAACATGAGGTCTTGAGTTCGAATCTCTGCTTAATCGTTTTCTCCATATTTAAAATTAAATTAAATTGTAGTTTTCATTATTTTTTAAGTATGATGTAGTTATAAAAAAAAAAAAAGAAGAAATTGAATTAAAATTAAAGTGAAAGCCTAAGAACTAAAATATTATTTAATATTTTAAAAATATTGTTATAAGATAACATAGGAATGATATATACAACATATGTGAAATATGTTATGTATATTACATTTTCATAAATGACACACAATGATAATCACTTTGATTAGGATATTAGTAATTTCTTTTTTATAGGTCGAATATTTGATTTATGCCCAAAAATTCACAAATCGTGTGTGTATTTGGAATTATTTTCAAAATACATGATAATATATTATGATGGGATTCATAATTTTATCAACATCATTTAAAAAAAAAACAATTATGCTAGTTTCCTTAGAGGGGGTTGGAGAATGATAGAGGTTGATTTGAAATCAGAATCCTTCTAGATTTTATCTACCTACCTTTTGTTTTCTTCTTACACGCATCCTATTTTATTTAAATAATTATAAATACCTGAAAATAGATGATACTATGAATATAATCATGCTTTTAAATATATTATATAGTCTTTGTTTCCGAATTTATTCGTGGATTAGAAAATGGTAGCTAATTAATTGTATTTATATGATGATGCTCTTGAAAATGACATTGCTATGATTGCCTCTTTTAGTTTCTTAATATTTTAAGCATATTCCAAATGAGATTTGATGAATAAATTAGACAAATTGTTCACACCTCATGTAGTGCAAAATTCGAAATCTATGTATCATAATCTAAGAACAATTCTAGATCTAATCCAAATCAAACTAATTAGTGATGAAATCAAACTAAAAAATAAAGAAGGATGAGAAGAAATTAACATACCGATGTAAAGTGGTTCGGACTAGCCTACTCCACTATTCAGAACGTGAGTCGATCAATCTAGATCGAGCTCACTCATAATTGTCATTGATGTTCATCAAGAGCTCTCAAATGATGGTTAGAGTTTCTCTCAAAGGTAGAAGATGAACCGAATGAACTTTATATACTAGCTCAATCACACACCCTATATAAAATTAGTTAACCTAACTCTACATTAACCCATGTTCAATAAACTCATCATATGGGTTAATTACAATATGATGTGTAATTCACCAAATAACAACTCATTTGTTATTTGTCAACTTTCAAAATGTTATTTGCTTTGCTTCATTCTGTAAAATAATATTTGTTTAATGTATTTTTAGTTTATTTTTCATACGGATAATTTTTTTGACAATCATATCAAACTTTAAGAATTAAAGAAGTATCTCTAAGATAATTAAGAGATAAATTATTTGTATATGATAGAAACAATATTTATGGAAGTTATCCAATGAGAAATGTTTATTGAGAAATGTTTATAGAATTGTTCCGGCGGAGGTGCTTAAGAAATAGTGTTCAAATGAATAATAGTTGTTATGATATGTCTTCAACTATAATATTTGACTTTTTATGCATTTTGGACTATATAATTTCGTAATAAAGTTCTATGATAGTGTACTACATATATTATCTTAAAATTTTAAGGTCAATTGATTAACATTTTTTGTATTCGTTTCAATCTCTTTAATAAAATTGGTTTCTCCCTACCGTGGACGTAGCGTGCATACTGTTAATGAACCATGTAAATGATAATTAAGATGAATTCATTATTGGTCTTTTCAGTAGGATCCATATAATTCAGAAGGCAATGTGAATTGAGTTTTGATGAGATCAATTGTAATTTAGATGAATGGCTATTCAGTGAAGAAACTCTTTCAGTGTTACTTTATTCAGTGGAGGATTATTAATAATACAAACAAAATAGTATTCTCTTATATTAATTAATTAAGTGGTAAATCATGAGAACATGATTACTCAAGATGGTCATCTCCATTGGTATGATTTTTTCATACAGAATAAAAAATAAAGGTAGGAAGGTTTACTGATCCGAGTGAGATTAAAATTAGAAAGAAAGAAAGAAAAAAACAAATAGATTTTTAAAGTTCAACTCAACAAAAAATAACATGAAGGTGAACTGAAATGTGCTAACCTAAATAGTTGACTTGTTTCCCACATGCTTGTTTAGCGTCGCCTTCATTGGTAGCTTGAATACATTTTTAGGTTAATCCTTAACTTATTCATATTAACTCATTCTATAAATCTTCACGTTTTAGGTTTACTACACTTCTTTTTTAATTTTGCTGGCCACATTTTTTCGCTCAAACACACAAATTCTATAATGCGTACATTTTACGTGTTTTTTTATTGAATAATAATTGAGAATGTAAGATTCAAATTCTACCCTCCTAATTAAATTCGTATTGAGTATTATTGGAGCTTCCTTTCGCATGAGTTTCTAGTTACTATAAATTTAATAGTCTAAAATTGCAGCTCGCCTCTTAATTTCTTAAATAAATTCTATCTTTTAATTTAAAAAATAGAGTTCCAAGAATATGTTTATGAAAGTTTTAATAAACTTCAAGAAACCAGTTGTAATTTTTAGGGCGTGGGCCCCCGACATAGGCGGACAACAAAGATTTAGCACGTGACAGTCATGCCCATAAAATAATTTTAGGCTTTTCTCTAAAGAAAAAAAAAAAGTTTATTTATTTTTAATAATGAAAAGCCAAGCACACGGCACACGCCACTCTTACCGGCTACTCTACATTAAAAAAACAAAAAAAAACTAAAATTTATTAATTTCTATTTTTTTAAACTATTAAATTCGATTTAATAACCTACTTATCTAGATGATTAGGATTAATTAATAAAATATCAAAACTAAACACTATAAAGGTAGAATTTAGAAGCTACTAATAAATTAGCCTTCTATAATCTATGTGAGGACATCTAATCACACTCCCATCCAATTAAAAGGGGGTTTTTTTTTTTAAAGATTCATCTTAAAAAATAATGTAGATTTTTGTTGATATGATAAATTTTCATTGTTTGATGAGCAAATTCGAAAATAAGTATTTGTGTCTATGTTCATTAACAACTAGCCAAGACGACTTTATATGTTTTTGTTTTTAGTTTACAAGTGATAGAAAAGTCCAACTTCTAACTTTTCGATCACTAAAACATGTATGTCAATTGAATTATGGCTCTTGTTGACCTCTTAAATTAACGATAGTAAATTATAAAATATAAAAATTATAAAAGACACATTTTAACTCTGATGTGTGTTAAAATCATTTTTATCCACTACGTTATTGTCCTTGTATGTGATGATGAAAAAGTTATAAATTTAAATGTTTCATCCCAATTGTTGTTAAACTAAAAAAAGAAGCGATGATGAAAAAGTTATAAATTTAAATGTTTCATCCGAATTGTTGTTAAACTAAAAAAAGAAGTTGATTGCATTATTTTTTTAATTATAATTTTTTAAAGTGTCAATTGCAATACTTGACCAATGACACATGAGCTCATTTATGATCAAATTAATAGTCCATGAGTATTAGTCAATGTCAAGTAGTATAGAGCGAAGAATATCATAAATAATTAAGAGATGATGAATTCAATTTATAATAATCATTTAGAAAATAATTTCTAAATCGATTTAATTTTTTGCGAATTTAAACTTTCTTTGACGCTTAAAAAGTAACTCTTAACTAAACAGCATTTATCATGCTTAAAAAACAGACATTTCATTGAGGTAATTTAAACAAAATTATGAAGTGTGTTACATAAGTAGACAAATCACAAATGTTTTATTGATTTCATTTATCCAAATTGAAATTTAATTCGTGACATTTCATAAATTTTATTTTAATTTTCAACAACCTGTCTCACATTAATCAATAAGATGATTTGTGTTTATAAGTTGTTGAAGTAAAAAAAAATTGTAATATAAGTCTTTCGGAGTGTAATTTAATAGATTTGTGAATTTTAAAAGAAATTAAAGAGATGAATGACCTATTAGATAGAAAATTGTGAGGAAGAGACACTCCCTTTAACAAGTGTGTTTGGATGTGAAGTTGTAGAGCGATTATTTTGAGTGATTATAAATGAGAGGTTATTTTGAATTTTTAGAAATTTGAATTTTAATAATAACTCATTTGGATGTAATTGGTTGTAGAAGAGTTGCAGTTAGTAGTTCGTTTGGATAATAATTTTTGTAGATGAGTTACAAACAGTAAATCATTTGGATATGATTAGAAATGAGTGATTATTTTGAGATGTTAGAATTGAGTGATTAGATATAAATTATTAGAAATGAATTATTATTTTGAGTGGTTAGAAATGAATGATTAAAAATAAATTATTATTTTGAATGATTAAAAATAAGTGATTATTTTGAGTAATTACAATAGCTCGTTTGGATGTAATTGTTTAATTTCATTAAACATACACTTCCTATGGGACACTTGTTCCAATTTTTTATTTTTATTTTCTATACATGTTAGAGTATATTGGAGTTCATTGGGCCTTAGGCTAGAATTATAGTATATATAGATCATGATTAGTGTTATATTAGGTGTAGCACAATATGCCTCCACACCTTCTTTTTTTCATTAACCTTTTCTATATTTTCTCTCAACCTCCATTAATGACTTGCTGTTCAATTTCTAAACTACGATAATACATAATAATACTAATAAATATAAATTTTTTAAAATATTATTTTATTTTTAAGGACATAAAAAAGTAATCCCTTTAAATGAGAAATTTTCATTGTATACAATTTCTATTTAAAAAAAAAGTTATTCAACCAAAATTAAAATAAATCATAAACAAAGGAATAATTCTCCACGAGAATTTCGGTCACTGTCACATGAATGTCCTTGATTAAAAAAAAACCTTAAAAATTAAGAGACCAATTAAACAATTCTCAAAAAAAAAAAAAAAAACATATTAAACATGAAATGAGATAGAAATAAAGGAAGGAAGGTCATTTTTAAACATCTTTATATTTATATGATATTTTACTCCATTTTTTTTTCTTTTTGAATTTTTAAAGATCTTTATATTTATATGATATTCTACTCCATTTTTTTTTCTTTTTGAATGTACCAAATATTGAAATTCAAGCCATCTCCACGGCCGTCAAGCTGCAATACCATTTGGTTGATATTGTACTCTATTTAAAGTATGAATCCTTTCAGCTTTATTTTTTATTTTATTGAAAAATGTCTTATACTAATGCAGATAGACGTATTTCCATTATATACGCATAATCTATTCATTAATTAACAAATCAAGCAAAGTATCACATACAAACATTATTATTAAAATAGTCATTTTTTGAATTACACACTTAGACACATCTTAACTCAAACTACGAATTCTTTCCAATTACACTCGTTCACTAAAAAAAGGCTCTATACATCCATTCAAAATTATGTTTGAACACACATCTCAGTTACCTTTCATCCAAGCAACATTTCATAAGCGCTCATTATTAGTGCAGTTCTATAATGATCCCTCGCTAGTACACTTCCATTATTAGAACTACCATAAATTTTAATTATTATTATTTCATACCTTTTGGAATTTATAAATTCTTTGTTACTTGTTGAATAAAAAATAACAACCTTCTACAAACTTTTACATTAATATAATACTATAAATATATCAAGATTGAAAATATGAAATGGTACCATAAAAAAGGGTTAGGAAGAGAGAGAGGGTAGAAAAGGAAGAAAAAATATAAATGCAATTTTGTAGCCAAACATAGGTCTTTTTGTTTTTTTGAGCTCAACACTTATTGAGCCCAGAGTTGAATTTCATTATTTTTATTTTTTTTTAAACATATTAAAAGGAAATGCAAAAAGAATACTGATTACTTACCCCTTTGTATTCAGCTCAACTGGTGAAACTTAATATTAATACAATACAGAAGTGTTAATTTCATAGTACTACACTTTAAATTTTAGTAGATGTTGAGTTTAATGCCTTTTAACTACATTTTCATAATCATCATGGATTAATTATGATGCTCATCTACCCATAAGATAATTTTATATTTTCTTCCACACCAAAAAAAATATTTTTTCATGTAATTTTTCTCTTAAAAATAGTTGAAGATTGTGCAAATTGACCAAAATATTTGGAAAATTAATATTTTTACTACAATATTTGTAATTAATTGCGAGTGTTTTTTTAAATGAACATGAATACTTTTATAGTAGTTCTTATGGTTGTATTATGTATTTTTATGTAGGTTTTGAATCCCCAATGTTGCATTTTACTAGTTGGTTTGAGGTTAGATTTGAATATTTTACATGCTCCTTTGATATTTATTTTATTTTTAGCTTTTTTATTTTTTTGGAAAATTATACTTTCATTCCAAAAGTAGGTAAGATAATGTTTAAATTTCTAGTCTAGTTTCATAAACAAAATAAACTTTAGTTTTCAAAATGTGACTTAATATTTGAAAACATAAAACAAATAGTACTAGAATGCAAGTTATAAGTGGAAGTACGATTTATAGTTTTAATTTTTCAAAAATTAAATTTAAATAGTTATCAAACAAATCTATACGATTATGATTAAGTTTTGGAGGGATTTTTCTTAGTTTGTTTTCTTACACTAGGTCATAAAGTACCCTTTTTGTTCAATGATAGCATTTTTGTAAATTATTTCTATGTTTGATTGAACATGATGCATATTTTACAAGTTGTTCCGTTTCTTTGGCATTTCTTTTGCAAATGCTACTTTAAAAAAAGAAAAATAATAATAATAAAGGAAGAGTTGAGGAAAATTACATTTGAAAGCTCAAACAAGCTTGAAGATTTAGATTATCATTAGATGGAAATTAAAACTTATAATCTATTATTTATCAAGTCAAATATAATATTAATTAAGTTCAATCTTTCTCGATTGTTTATATAAAAGGTTGAACATAACAATTACAATATAAAAATAATTCAAATCCAAAAAGTGACATTAATATCTGAATAATCAAGAGGCAAAAATAGCATTACATAATATAATAATGTTTTTTATATAGTTCAATTTTACGACATTGATCAACAACTTGAGACGCAATTAGTGGATAAAAAATATTTTAACAAAAGTCTTTACAAGTTATTAATGTGGAAAAGGTCTAGTATCTTTTTTAGATTGATTCTTTTTCCATTTATCTTAGTGGAATTGTATATCGTAATTAAACTTATGATGGATATATTATCCCACAAAACTTTTCAAAATTCAACATTGAAAGTACCGAAGATAGCCGTTAAAATTTATTATTATTATTATTATTTATTTGAAGTTTTGTTATTTTTTGTTTGATAAAATCAATGTATGAGGAGCTTTCTTTTTTATATAATTGAAGTTGTAAGTCAAGTCTAATTTAATTTTTGAAGTTATTCTTTATTTTTTTGAGATTAAGTTGTTCTATATTTTTGTTTATTCTCTAAAACAGAGTTACAATTCCAAATTAAACTAAATAAAATAAAATAAAATAAAGAAGCTCAAGTTTCAAACAGCCTCTAAATAGTCAAAATGTACAACTCTAGAGGAAGAGAGTAGCATTAACTATATTAATAATGAAGCTTAAGTGGTAATTAAGTGATTAATTAATTTAAACTCCATTATTGCGGCTTCACCCTTTAATTTTTCTTTTTCTTTCATTTCAAGTCCCTCAACTTTCTCTACCTATAAAACCACCCCCTCTCTTCTCTGTCCTCCCCGTAACCCTCTTTTCCTTTTTCTCTCTCTAACTCTTTCTCTCTCTAAAAAACCTCCGTCGAAACCAAATCGAATTTGGCCGGAAAATGGACGGAAATAAAGAGCGACGGTTCGATTCCGAGACCGTACACGGTGGCGACGACGACGGCGATCTGAGACGTGGACCGTGGACGGTGGAGGAGGACATGAATCTCATCAATTACATCGCTAATCACGGCGAAGGCCGCTGGAATTCCCTCGCTCGCTCCGCCGGTAACCGATTCCTCGCCGGAACCCTAACTCATTCCGTTTCCTCTGTTTTACTCTGTTTCTTATCTTCCTTTTTTCAATTGCACATTTGTTTTGTGTATTGGAATATGTAATTGATCGATTTTGAAATTGGGAATGGATTTACAGGTCTGAGACGTACCGGAAAAAGCTGCCGGTTGCGGTGGCTGAACTATCTCCGGCCGGATGTCCGGCGAGGAAATATTACGCTTGAAGAACAGCTCTTGATTCTCGAACTTCATTCCCGTTGGGGAAATCGGTACGGCCATTTTATTTCTTATTTCTAAATTGTAAATTTAATATACGAGTTTTTTTTTTTATAAATTAATTTTGTCTTGTTTTTTAACTTTAATACTTTTTTTTTATATCGTTAATACATACTTATTTAGTCATAACATAAAATCTTAATTTCTTATATAATTTTTTTATTTCTAGACAGATTGCGCAGATCTAAGTGGTTTTTGTAATTGTACTAAAATAGTGGTTTTTATATAAATATTTTTTTTTTTGGATAACGATACGATATTATTGTGTCCTCAATGATTAGTTTTTGAATTTATGGATTTATGTATAAAGTTTTTGAAGATTAAGTTGTAATGTCGTAGTGTATTAATCTGGTTCTTATTTCATTAATTTTCAATATTACTTATAATTTATAATAATTTAAGTAAACTTGTTTTGATAACCATTTTTGCCTATATTTTGTTATATATATTTGAGACTCTTCAAGTGAATTTATGCATACTTCAATTAATATTTCAACATATCTTTTGATCTTATAATATTTAAATGTTGAAGAAATTCGTAAGAAGTTTAAGTAAACTTGTATAGATACATAAGTACATTGTATTGTTTAAAAAAAAAAAATTGAGTTCAAACAACAATTAGGGATGAAGTATTGCCCATTTACTACTCTTATTAGCCTATTGATCATTTGATGTATATCAGAGTATCCCTCATTTACCACTCTTGTTAGTGTATTGTTTTAAAATTTAACTTTTATTATTTATTTATCATAAATATTTTTTCAAAATTTAAGATGTTTTGAAAAGAAAGAAAAAAACTATTTTTTGTTTTCTCTTTTGTTTAGTTTTTTTTCTTTGTTGATAATAAATCAATTGAACACGAGTTTGATTTTGAATATCGATATTTAATTATAATTTATTTAAGAGTAATAATATATCTATTTAAAGTTTGTGGTCTCCTCTCAAAATTGATATTAAAAATAATAATTCGATAATTATAGAATTGAATTGAAGTTATTGGTTTAATTTCTTCAGATGGTCGAAAATTGCACAACAATTACCGGGACGAACCGATAACGAGATAAAGAATTACTGGAGAACTCGGGTTCAGAAGCACGCTAAACAGCTGCAATGTGACGTCAACAGCAAGCAATTCAAGGACACCGTTCGATATCTCTGGATGCCGCGTCTCGTCGAGCGGATTCAGGCCGCCGCCGCGACAACCGCCGCCGACGGCAACATTCCGTACGTATCAGCGGCGGCGCCGTCTCCCGTGACGGCGATGATGAATAACGGCGGCGATTTCGCCGGTGCTTCACAAGTCACTCCGAGTTACACGTCGGAGAATTCCAGTTCCGGCGGCGGATCCTCCGTGTCGGAGTTGACGGATTGCTATAATAATTTCGGTTGTTTTTCGATGGGTTACGGCCAGGAGGCGGCGGCGCAGCCGCCGCCGCTGTGCCCGGCGGCCGGATTCTTCAACGAGGGGACATTGGATTTTCAGTGGATGGCGGCGGACGGCGGCGTTGATACGTCGGAGAGCTTGTGGAGTGCCGCCGGCACCGGCGCCGACGACTTCTGGTTCTTGCAGCAATAGTTGAATTAAGAAAAAGTAAAAATAAATAGAAAAAGGCCAAATCAAAAATGGGAAAATTATACATAATTTTTAGAGCTCAAGATCATGATCCTTCTTTTAGAAGAAGGGGAAGAATAGAAGAATTATAGAATTTTATGATGAACAGGTCATGTCCAATTTTTTGGATTGTTCTTTTTTCTTTTTCTTTTTTTGGTTGAAAAAGGTGTTTCTTTAAATTTGCAATTATTGGGGCTTGGGGAAATTTGTATAATTGAATCTTGAGGGTTTTCTTTTCTTTGCTTTTTCTAAATTTCATGGAGTGCTAGCTAGCTTCTTCATTCCCTTATCTTTTAAATAATTATTTTATAGTTGTATTATAAATTCCTTGTGCTTTTTATGATTAGGTTTATTTAGTCTCTAAATCATTGAACTCAAACTAAAAGAAGTAATTACATCCTTAAAAAATTAAATGGTGATTCTATATGTAGAATTGTTCTTCACAAAATAATGATGTTTCGTTGATATGTCAAAGTAAGCAACAATTCTCTTTTGAGGAGAGTCTAGGTGGAAAACCACGATTTTTGGAGTCATTAATGAAAAAAAATTAATCAAATACAGTTTTGTTTTTTTGAAATTCATTAAACAAAAAGAGTTTATTTGGTGGTCAAAGAGAATTTTAGAAATTTAAATAAATATTAAATTATTTAATATCTTTGTAAGAATAGATGATATAATTGGTGAAAATAGTCAAAATCAAAATGGGCAAAATTTAACTTAAGCACTCGTGGATATTAAAAAAAATCAACTTCTCTAAGCTAAATACTTATTCAAAACACCAAGAATAAGTCCTCTTATTAATTTTTATTAGTTTCGGTTGATTGTGGATTTCACTGATGTTTTTTTATTACTTACTTGTAATTCATGAATAGATCTTATAGCCAATGTATAGATATATACAATTATTGTTTGAGACAAATAAAATTGAATATTAGTCAAGTAAAATGGAATTTGGGTAAGTTTGAGGTTGGTTATCTTGTTTAGTACTAATCTATTTCAACTCTACATTCACGAGTTTGAATCTAAAAATCAATTACTATTTGAGAGCATTCGTGTAAAGTTATAAGATTCAAATCACCTATAATTAATAAAATTGTAGCTTAACTGACATAAAATATATGTTTATGGTGAAAATTACATATTTAAATTCCCCAACTTCAAATATGATAAACTTAAACAAACTAATCTCTCAACCTTACAAAAAGATCAAATGTATTTTATTTATTGTGTTAGTATCAAATTAGCATTGCATATCAAATCCGTTTTACCCAATAAGGTTACATGTGTAATTTAACTACATTTTAAAAATATATTGTTTGCATAATGGAAGTATAAATAGTTATGTGTAAGTAGATAATGTTGAATTAAAATAATAAATCACGTGAATAATTGGTTCCACTATCAAATATTTAAACAATAACTTTGTTTGTAGTTTAGAAGAAACTATAAGCTAATTCTAAAACCAATGTATTGATGTCCAAAGGGATTGAATCAGGCCAAAAGTAATTTCCCCAATGTTCTAGATTTTCAAAAGGGCTATATTACTAACTTGGATATTTTTTATTGGTCGAGTTTTAGGGTTTAAGAATGCAATAATACATAATTATGGCGCCAAAGTTTTCAAAAGTTAAAACATGTTCTTATCATGTTTAATGAATGCCACCTATGTACTATGTCCCCTGTTTTATTTGTTTATTTCAAATTGCTACCTTAAAGTTACACTCTTTTAACTACTTGTTCACATTGTAACCTTATAAACTATCAATATTTGCACTTCCACCCTCATTATATATATGTTTGTTTATTTGCACTCCTACCCTTATTATATTTTTGCTTTACTATACTATTTTTAATATTCTTTAATGGGGATACAGAGAAGGTTTATGAATATTTGTTTATTACGACAACTTATGTCATAATGGGATCGTGCATATGAAACATTTGGAATAATTTATAGAATAAAAGTGCATACAACATACTTAAATTAACAAAAATATAAACTAACAAATGGAAAATTAACATGTGTTAAATCTGTTTTTAGAGATAATAGTGAAGATCAATCTTTATTTATATTCCTAATCATTTTCTTAATCAATAAATGAATACTATTTTAAATGCTGGTATAACATGGTGACGATTACCTAAATAAATTTTTGAATCACTATGGTATAAAACATATATATAATTTAACTTGAATTGATGTGCAAGAATAACATTTACAATTTCTTTCAATAACTAAATTGGACATGATTTGTTTATATAAATATAGTTTTAGCTTGAACGTGATATGTATACAAATAAAACTACAATCTTGAATTGAAATATAGCAAAATATATAGTTGGTCATTTACTTTTAAACTTTTCGATGAGTTGTTTTAATCTTAAATCTTTAAAGTCCATTGAATATAATTTTCAACTTCAATAAGTAGTAATATTATTACATTCTAAAAATAAAATAAAGGTAATAAAAAAAATTTCAACCTTTTTTTTCTATTGAAATTTAATCTATAAAATTTTTATTACAAAGTTTTACATTATATTACTAAGTTATAGTTTTATCGGTGATTGTCTTGTTATGATTGTTTGAATCAAATAGAGCAAGATCGCAGTTAAAAGAGATTGAAAATATCAATAATAATGAAAAATAAGAGAAAGATCGGGAAAAATATCTAAACAAATTAAGGTAAATAGTACGGGCAAGGAAAGAAGAACCTTATTATAAAAAATAGGAGTTACAACTTTCTCTCTTACAAAGTACAATAAACTTACTTAAAAGGAGAAATACTATATTATTATCTCACAATCTCACTTGGGATGTCTTGAATGATTTTGGGATGATTTGCTAACAATTGGCACCCACCTATTTATAATACTCATGAACTTGGGCTCTAAATATCATCCAATGGTCCACATTTTTACAAGTAAATCATGTGGCTGTGACTTTGCCAACACTTCATTTTGGATAAGAATGTCTAGATATTTCTTGATAAGTTAAAGTTTTAGATATTTCTTTAAACACAAGTGAAATCTAGAATTTTGTTTGAGCTTGGATCTTTTTTGCACCTAAATTCTCCCATAATATTTAACATGTCTCAAAAAAAAAAAAAGTTTTATCGTTGATTTTTATCAACCCACTTATATTTAATACGTATAATTTTAAAAAATATATGCGTGTTTTTGGATTTAACTATATTAAAGTTTATGTTTAAAAAATAGAATAATAACAATTTGTAGTACAAAGTTATTACGAAGTCAATAGTATGTCAATTATCGAGTACAATATACTTCATCAACATAATTCTTTTTATTAAAGCGTGTTTGTGTCTTAGAAAAAAAAAAAAAAAACCAGAGTTTGATACAAAATAGTTTAAAATGAATACGGTAACAAGAAAAGGTGGGCACGTGCGAAAGAGATGGTTGAGACGTGATGAAATGAATTTTTTTTTTTCTGTTAAAATACTTGTTCCTTCAACTTTGGAATTTATTTCATTGTTGTTTTCGTACTTTCAAAAGTTCAATTTTAGTTATTCAATTTGGTTGTTTATCCAATATTGGCCCCTCCTTTGCTATTTATCTAATTTTGGTCATTTGACTTTCAAATGCCTAAATTTGGTCTTCAAACTATTAATAAAGTTAAAAAATGATCGTGAATGAATTTTTTCCCACCTTTAAATTGTTTTCTCTCTCTTTCATCTTTTATCATGTCTCTTTCTATAAATTTTATCTTTCTTAAATACACATTTTTTTTTTTAATTCTCTCTTCAATTCATCTCATCAAATTGTTTAACATGAGACAATTTTCCTAAATAAACATTTTTTAGTTTTGGTTTCAATATCATAGTCGATCATGGAACCAAAAAGAAAGAGAATGAAAGAAGAAAAAAAAGAAGGAAAGAGGGGAGGACGAGTAGATTGAAGAGAGTAAAATTTATGAAAAGAGAAAGAAAATAATAGTTGTGAGAAAAAATTCATTTAACCAAAAAAATAATTTTTTAACTTTTTTTTATAGTGATCAAATTTAGATATTTAAAAGTTTAGTTATTAAAATTGAACAAAAAAACAAAGTCTAAGAGACCTAAATGATATTTTAACATTTTTTATATTAAAAACAAAAAACAAACATGGGAGGAGAGGGAAAGATTGGGGGTGGCGGCGGGGTTTATTCCGTAAGCCACGTGCATCGAAACCAACCCATTTTGTTAGTGGTCCAAGAAATCTAACTTGTTCACAAACGGCCACGTGTAAACATAAAACACTAAAAAACAGTTTAAACTTTAAAATTAGCTTTCTCAATAGTAGCACTGACAGCCGCAACCCTTGAAACAGCCCTCTTCTTTCTCTCCACCTACACGTATACGTATACGTATTTGTATATGTATTTGTATATGTATTTGTGTATGCATTTTTAATAAATAAACAATCACGTATTTTATGTTTCGGCTGTTTCAATCCCGAAATCACTACAAGATGATTATTTTTTGAACAGTTTAAAAAACTTTATCTAAAGTTCTTATAATTACTTTTTATTATTTTTTGTTTGATTCTTATATAACTATGATTTTGTTTATATAGGTTTAAAAAAAAAACGATTTTGTTTATATAAATATCTAATTGGTATATAAATTAATATACTGGGTGCGTATGCTGGGTTTGTGTTAAATATGTTAAAAGAATATTAATACAAAAGGTTCAAGTTTCTTTTAGTTTAAAAATTGAAAAGCTAAAGTCTCATTTGTCTCATCTTTAATTTAGTTTTTAAAAACAATGGTTTTTATTTATGAAAAATTAAATAGTACTAGATATGTCATGGACATTTTTTTTAACATTGTTTTTATCTTTTTGAGTATAGCTTAAGTGGTTCATATATATAACTTTGTGACATTTTGTTAAAGTATTAATGTTATATTATTTATTTTATACAAATGTCAAATTCTAAGTACGTGGCTGAGTTATGTGCTAATGTTGTGTTTGTGTTGACTTTTTTTAATATTAATGCAAAAATAAAAAATAATAATAATAATAATGCATTTCATAAAAAAAGAAAAAGAAAAAAATATATAATTAAAAGTTCATCTGTTTAGCATATTTTATTTTGTTTCTGAAAATTATAAAAAAAATAAGCAGGTTCTATTTCTAGTTTCAGTTTTTAAAAACTAAGATTTTTTTTTTCAATTTCTTTCTTTGGTTTGTTCTAACGTGCAAAATTAATAACAAATTTACTGTACATTTGTAACAGTGTTTTTCTTATAAGTATTGCTTACGTAATTCATAACGTTTTTTAAGTAGTTATTATCTTTATTTCATTTCGACTTATTTATAAATCATATATTCAAGACTTACCATCATAATATATGTAATATTCTATAAGGTAAAGTTATTTCATTCTCCATGAACTTTTGAAATCCATTCCTCATCTTTTAACTAATTATGCAACATTATAGGACTGATATAAATTATTAAAAAGGAAAGGAATGAAGTGGGGGAAAATTAAAAAACTAAATTAAATGTTTGTTACACAGACCAACAAAAATGTATTCTCAAAAAAAAAAAAAAAAAAAACAAGACCAACAAAAAAATATTACCCTATTAATGTTTTATCAGTTTTTGCCCTTTCTTATTAAAAAAAATATATATATTTTGGTCCATTAACTTTTTGACAACGTCCCCCTTCGTGTGATGTATTTGAAACTTTCTAATAGATTTTCACACACCATGAAAATCCACTAGTACAAAACTATTATATGAAAGTTTTTTAATAAAATATATTTCGTATACAGTGTTGAATTGAAATTATGATTAAAAAAGTATAAAGTCAATGTAAAAAAAAAAAAAAAAAAGGTGTAAACTATTAATGATCCCATATCGAAAAAGTGAAAATCTATAATAATATATAAGAAATATAGATTACTTCTTTATTATCGATTGATTTTAAAGTAAAATCTCATATTCTTTAAAATAATATTTTCATATATTTGGAACTTCTATTTTCATATATTCTTAAACTTAAACAACACTAAAATAAATCATATTTAATATTTTGAATTATAATTATTTATTTGCGAGTTCAAACAACAATTTTTGTAAACAAAGAGTTTACCTAATAATTAAAGTAGAAAATCAAGATTTTTATTTTTTATTTTTAAATAAGTAGAGAACTATAATTATGAATCGAGGAATATTTGCATGTTGCCACTTATTAAAGGTGGCTAAATCTCATTCATCTATTTTTAAAATTTTTTTCTTTTAAATAATTATTCTTCAAAATTAGATGGCTAAAATTTAACAACTTTAGTGGGTGTATGACAGCATACAAATATTTATCTTATAAATATGAAAAGATGGATAAAAACTAAAGCACAAAATGATATATATTTTTTGAGAAAATGATATAATTATCGAGTGAGATATTCAGATATCTACGGCCGGCAACAACTGGAGTCCAAATCACGGAAACATACACACGTGGCAAATGGGTTCTCCACACGTGGGATCCGTTCATCTTTCGATGTCGTACGGAACCTGTCTTAAAAGAACTGCCTTGTCAGTCAAGTAGTTGGTGGGCCCCACCCTGGAAGATCCAAACCCTTGTGCTACCCCCATCCATCCACTATCGCACGTGCCTATCTCTCAACTCTCATTTCAATCCCTATTTTTCTTTTTTTTTTTTCATTTGCGGGGCCCTAAATTGTCTCTTATTTACCATTTTGCCTCATTTCTTTTCTCTTTTTCATTTCGTTCTCTTTTGGAGGAAGCTAGCTTTTTTCGATTTCCAATTGAAGCAAAACTAACAATATTTATTTAATGCAATCTAACTGTCTTTTTCCTCCTTTTAACTTTTTTTTTTTTTTTGTATATATTTATTATTGAATTGGATTTTCCCCCAAATTAGAGAGTTTCTACTAACGATATAAAAGAATAAGACTTTCAAATTGGATTTTTTTTTCTTTTTCTTTTTTTTAACTAATTGGATTTAGGGTTACTTCAAGTCAATTCTACGTGGTTTGAGCATAGGGATAGAACACTATTGTCGCTTGTGAAAATATATTAATTTGGCGCATGCAAGTTAACTTCATATATAGGATCTTTTCTAAAAAAAAAAAAACTTCATATATAGGATCGAGTAATCTAAATAATTCTATAGCCAAATCATTGCGCTTAAATTCTTATAGTTGTTTTCAGTGTATATGACAAATGTTTTTTTTTTTAATAGAAGCTAGTGACTTGAGATTGGATTCATATATATATATATATATATCTATATATATATATATAGATGCAACTACCGTACGT
>JBBMKA010000021.1:6616967-6673344 GCA_037833695.1 Sechiopsis laciniata | reverse complement strand
CTACATGGTGAAAGTGATTAAAGTTAATTTATTGTGATAGTGATCATATATAGAAAAATAAATAATTTTGGTAAAGAACTTTGATGCATGAGTGGCATGATCTTGACCCTTGTTACATCCTAGTACTATATATAGAGATGAGAGATGATCATAGAACACTTCCATAAAAACCATGCAATAAAATGATCATAAGGCTTTTTTCTAAGTTTTTCAGTTGGAAATTTTTCTTAATCACCTAAGTCATTCTCAACTTTAGTTCTAGAGGTTGAGGAAATAATACATGTTGTTAAGGTCGTGATAGGCATAGTAATTAGCATAGTACTTGGCTACGTTTGTTCAACTCAACTACCACTTACAAAAGATATACCTAATATATTTACATATATTTCTTATAGATATGCCCACTTTTTTTTTTTAATATCTATGATTGTTTAGGCTAGTTTGTACGCACATCGACAATTGTCACGTGATATACTATCTGACTCTCCAACATTTAGTTATTAAAGAAACTCGTAGAAAATGTAATTCCTATATGGATAAGTGTCCATTTGATTGAATGCATTACTTCTTAATTCTCCAAGATTCTCTTAATTACTAGGCTCTTCCATGAAGCTGATTACATGTCTATTTACATTAAGATCGAGAGGTAATGAGTTCAAAACTTTACCTTTAAAATGTTGTTCAATTTAAGAAAAAAAATTATAGAAATCGAATATGACAAATAATTTTTAATTACGCTTTAAAATTATGCATATGAAGTTGAGAGGAGAATCTTTTTTACATCTAGAAGTGTTGGGTCGATTATCGTCCCAAAACATATGACTTAATTCTAGGTTATTTTTATGAGGAAATCGGTAGACAATTTTAATATTTACTCCTACTAATAAATATATAACCTAGTGATTTCGTCAAATTTTAAGTTCGGTAAAATTAATATAGCATAACAAATTTAGAATTAAATTTGTTTTTTTTTTCTCTTAATTATCTAATCACCAAACTTTTCTACCACATTTGAAAATCTACAACCTTTTTTATAGTAATTGATATTTTTATTAACTAATCTATATTCAAATTGACTTTCATATATTAAATTTGTGTTATTATAGAGTAAACATTACAAAAATAGCCGTCGTGGTAAGGAATTATTTCAGGAAAAAATAATAATACTTTAAAAAAAAAAAATTATAATACTAATCAAATCATGAAAATAATTACATAACCGATCACTTAAAAAAAAGTAGTAAATGCAATCATTGATATTAATGAGTATTGTCTTATATTTTTCTATAATACTGATATTAATGTGTATTTATCATACAACATTAAAACGTATTAACGATTATGGATACAATTGATTTAGAATTTACCAACATTCGTAATTATTTTATGAGAATAGTCCATCAAATACCATTTTTCTTTGTTTAATAGTATAGAAACTAAAGGAAACTAATAATAAAACTATGGACAAAAATTGTGACCTAACGACTTTGTAGCTTTAATTAATTTAAAAAGAAAAAAATAAAAATTACATGATTAAATTTTTTTTTCAAAAAATAATAATAAGTGAGTCAAATATCGATTTTCAAACTCAAATCTGTGACCGTGAAGTTAAAATTGATTAATATCAATCAAAATAACTAAATGCGTCACCAACTCATTCAATAACTATTCAATTTATCCTATTTTATTTTAGAAAAATCATTACATTAAGTATAAGAACAATAAATACAAAACGTTTATTCAAACATATTTTCATTTGATTTTTTAAATAGAAAATCATTATGTGATAATTAAAAAACACTATTCAAGTTATCAATTAATTGTACAATAATTTATCAACAAAATAGATGGGGTCATATAAAGGGGTCAATAAAAGTTATCTCTAAATTAATATCTCTAGAAATCATTGACTTTGGACAGTTCACTGAGAAATAGGCAGCCCTAGAGTTTGAAATAAAGGAGTTTAAGGCTCTGAAATGATCATTTAAAGGACCCTTTTGGTCACAAAAATAGAATAATTTACAAATTACACTCATTTTTCAAACCCAATTGATAATAAAGTTAGTGGGTTGTGATACAATCCATTATCTAAACATCCAACTATATTTGGATTACTATAACGGAACAAAAATGACTTATAAAGTAACAATATCGAAAATAAAATTATAAAATAACTTCACTGAAATATGATTGGCATAAGAGATATCTTTGAGTCATTGATTGACATTTATT
Organism: Sechiopsis laciniata; assembly: GCA_037833695.1. NCBI lineage: Eukaryota > Viridiplantae > Streptophyta > Magnoliopsida > Cucurbitales > Cucurbitaceae > Sechiopsis > Sechiopsis laciniata. The sequence goes on along the minus strand of JBBMKA010000021.1, from coordinate 6,671,112 downwards.
ATTATTATTATTTTTTATATATTCGTGATTGTTGAAGCAACTTACACGCATCTCAATTAATATTACTGGACATTTATTTTATATCTATTATATTTGTTTTTCAATTATTTAAATAAGTAAGATATTCAAAGACGTTGTAATAAAGTTCTAAAAAATAATTTTTTACATAGTAGTTGTTTATTTCCTAAGTGCAAATCATGAAGTGTTTAATTGCGTTAAGGGGCATTTTTTAACCAACCAACAAATTCAAGTTGGTTACTTTTTTAACCTAATGAAAGAGACAACTTAACTCAATCTAATTTTTATATTTTTTTTGTTGGGTTTATTTTGGTTGAGTTCATCAATACATTACAAATATAATTGGGTTGAGTTGAGTTTAATAAGGTTGGATTATTAGATTCGTCAATATATCACAAATATAAATATTTTCCATCAAATTAGTCATATACAATACATAAACAAAACACAATTTTCAACCATTATCATATAAATGTCACTTATCATTAATCCTATATTCAATGGTTTATATAGAAAATCTCAATTATAGAACATAAAAACAAATATATTTGACTTTCATAAAACAAATAAATAATTAAAACAACAATAGTAGATGACATAATTTGATTTTCATAAAATAAATAGATAATTAAAACAGACAAAAAATAACCAACCAGTGTTTAAATGTATGACCTTAATAATTAAGAGGTTAAAATACTTTACTCTAAATACTTTACTCTAAGGTTAACTTTTTTTTCTTAAATATTAATAATATTAATTAGTATTGGATACATATTTTAAGCTGTTCTTTTACCCTTTTTTCCTCATACATCCATTATTGGTATTTTCGGAATAATTTATTTATAAAATTGAAAACTATTTTCGGAATATTAGAGCAAACGAGGGAAAGAGTAGGTAGAGTGATTTAGAAGTATGAAATATTTGTTTAGAAATTGTTGTTTGTAGAGGAAATGTTGTCAAAGTGTTTATTTTATATTAATTTTTTTAATAATCATTATATATTTGTACCAATTTACAAAATTTAATATATTTTATTTTATATTACCTAATTGAGAATTAAATGAGATTTGATATGACATTTGATATGAGTGGATAAGAGATTTGATATGTTTGGATAAGAGATTTGTTGAGATGTTGGAAAACGGATCGAGAGGAATTGAGGAGAGGTTGTGATCTATTAAAAACAAACAAGGGGTTGGGAAATATCAACTTCTTCTCCTTCCCCTTCTCTCCTCAAACTCAATATCTAATCACTCCCTTAAGGGGTAATTGGATCTTGGTATTGAGTGGAGGGGAGGGATGAGAAGGAGTTGAGATTTTCTAACTTCATGTTTGTTTTTAGGACATCAACATTTCCCCAACCTGTCATTCAAAGTCACATCAAATCTTTTATTTAATTTTATTAAATGTCACATCAAACTTTGTTTTTTAATTTTCCAACCATATAATATAATATAAAGTATCGTTTATCTAATCTTATCAAATGTTATATCAAACTTTTTCTAATTTTCAACCATATAATATAAAATATAATATATTAAATTTATTAATTAATACAAATATGCAATAATTACATTAATATAAAATAAATAATTTTACAACATCTTCTCTCCAGAACACCAATCTTCAAACAAGTACTTCATATCTCTAAATCACTCAACTTTCTCTCCTCACCTCTTTTCAACTCCAAAACCCAATCACCCCCTTAAACTATATGCAATTTGTTTTAGAATAATGCTTTAGTTCGTCAAATCTCCATATATAGAACATTATTTTATCAACTACCATTAATGATTTTTTACAAATGGTTAATAATAATCTAACATAAAGTATAAACACGTATTTTATTCGGTCTACTTAAATTTAATGAGTAAATGTTTACATGAATTTCAGTTTTCTTCTTTAAAAAATTAACAATATTTAAAGTTGGAGATTCAACATTATAACCACAAAAAATAAATTATATCCATTAAATTTAGCTTTAAATATCATACAAACGTTAGGCCTCTTAAATACCATAGTCAAAAGTTAAAAGTTGAAGTCTCCAAAGAGTGACACAGTTAATCAAAAGCGTGGAATTCAAAAATATGATTTTCTTAACATTAATTTATAAACATCTCTAATTATATTTTTGTTCCTTCGATGTATTTCAATGTTACAATTTAAAGACGGATTAGTGACAACCCAAATTTAAACGAACCAAACTCCAAATTTTTGAGTTATCAAATATGAAAGAAAACAAAAAGTGATTAATGAGAAGAAAAAAAAAATGATATTAAACATACATATTAAGAATGGTGGGTTTTAAGGATGAGGTGCCATTGAATCTAGACCTCATGTCAAATGCTTGTCCTTTCAAAAAATGACTTACATTTCTTATTACATTCATCACTTTCCTAAATATAACTCCTATCTTTTCTTTTGAAAAAAAATTATAAAGAGAAAAAAGAAAAAAAAAAAACTTCTATCTTTTTTTTTCTCTCCTCTTTAGAGAGACAAAGATAAACATTAACATCAATAATTGTTTTTCCTTTAACATCGTGGTTGTCGTCATGCCAAAAGTGAATCTTTACCGTCTTTACTATTTTTATATTTATAATTATCTAGGATATTTCGTGTGTATCTCAACTAATATCACGAGACATATTTATAACATTTAAATGTCAAGTAAATTTGAATCATTATAATTTGTTCTCTTCATGTTATAGTATGCATATAATTTATTAGAAATACATCGAATAAACATAAAATTTGCATGTTCTGTCTGGATCAAATCGATAACGATTTCTTTAAAATCAATTTATCAATTTGAGAACAAGACATAGTTATCAAGAACCATACACGTAATTGGAGTATTTTAAAAATACATGATATAAATATAATGGTGGATATATTACTTTATTAATATTATTAATAATTTTGAATTTTATCCTAGCTCCCTTTGAGGCAGTAGGAGAATGATAGAAGTTGTTCTTCAACTAAGAATTCTTATATATTTTCTCTACCTACCTTTTTATTCTTACACACATCACATTTTCTTTAATTAATTATAAATATCTGAAAATGGATAATATTATGAATATAATAATGGGTTTGGGGATATTATATGGTCTTTGTTTCGGAATATATTATTGGATTAAAAAATGGTAATTAATTAGTGAAAATTTGCTATAAGTGATGACTTTTTTCATTGTCTATTTCAATTATAGAACTTTTTAAAAATAGTAGGTATTACTGTTCTCAACAAATTGAGAACCAAATATTGATGATCGAACTCGTGATCGTGATATTAAATTGGATTATCACCAAAACTAATGCATCACTAACCATTTCGGTATCTATTATACTATTTGAAGATTATCTATTTTAATAATTGAAGAACTGACACAAATTAAAGACTATATTCAATGAAAATTGACTATAACACTAATTGATAATTATTTGTAGCATTGATTGAAAATTATATGTATATTAATTATTAATGCATTAAATGAAACCGTGAGGCGTATGAATTTATTTTTCGTATTTTTATTAGACCCGCTTCAATTTTTTGGTATACATAGAATTTCTCCTAAAGTTTTATTAGAGTTTTTTTTATTATACGTGAAAATTCCACTTAATTAATATTATTTATACTATGATGCTCTTGAAAATGGCATTGTTATGATTGCATCTAAGCGCATTTTCCAAATGAGATTTGATTAAACAAAAAAAACAAACTTGTGTCATGCTCGGTTAGTATTCATGTGTTATTTGCTTTTTTCCTTTAAAAACATCTTTTTATGTATATATGGGTGATTTTTGGGAATTTTTTTAAATCTGATTTTTTGAGAAATTGAGACATGTAATTTAAATATATAACTATAATTTGATTTTCAATACCGAAGCTAAATCGTTACAAATTTAAAATAAAAATAAAAATTTGTTACTTTAAGTAAATTATTTTAGCCAATAAAAACAGTTGCACAACAGTATTAGTATTATACCTAATGAGCAAGAGTTTTTTTATTCAGACTCCCAATTATTGTAATTAAAAAAAAAAACTAAATTATTTAAAAACGATTACAAACTATAAAATTAAAATAAATTGTTGTTTAAATGAAAGTTTAAAATATCAAAAATATTTTTTTAGGGTGTGTTTGTTTTTTGTAGAAAAGAGTGGAGTGGAAGAGAATGAAGTGATTAGTAGTAGTTTGAAGTGGTTAACTATTGTTTGGAGATTGAGGTTAATAATAGTGGAGTAATCAATACTTATTTGGAATTAGGATTAATAGTGGTTGAGTGATAAATTGATGTAAAGTTTAATAAAAGTCAATGTAAAATTTGATGGAGGAGTTAAAGAGCGGTTAACAGTGATTATTTATTCTAAAAAACAATTAAGAAATTTTTAAGGCGTGATTTAACCACTTCTCATGCCTAAAAAACAAACAAACCCTTAAAAACGACCGATTAATAAAAGTTAAACCTTTCTGATTTCAAATAAAGTCTAGAAACCAGCGACGATTTTTGGGGCGTGGGCCCTTGATATTGGCAGTGGACAATAGCACGTAACGGTCATGCTCATAGAAATGCTATTTTCTGGTTTTTTATATTAATCTTTCTACTAATTATATTGTTTTTTTTAATAACAGAAGTTAAACTTCCTCATTAAGTGAAAAAAAAATACATTATTACATTTTAAATTAATTGATGAAGAGTTTACAAACAAATGCCAAAAATTAAGCATCAATAATAAAAAAATTAATTATAAAAGTATAATTAATTTTTTTATTATTTAAATTATAGAAACTAAATTTAAATTAAACTCAAAACTTGATAAAAATAAAATATTTTGAAATTTAGGAACCAAAAAAAAATTAAATATGAAATTCAAAATTAATAGGACCATTCTAGATCAAATCCCTCCTCAAAATTTAGAAACAAAAATTAGTATTTAAAAAAAAAATTTAACACTCAAAATCCAAACACATGACAGGCCACTCCTACTTTTTTGGATTATTTATTAAGAGATTTATTGTAGATAACGAATTGTAATATCTTTATTTTAATTTATAATATTTTTTATAAATATATCATATATAGTAAAATATAAAATATTTAATTTGATTTTTATTTTATACAAAATATTTAATTTGATTGAAATTTTTTATTTAATTCACTCATAGATGAAACTAATCAATTTTGTGACTATCAAAATAAATGGCACATACAATAAAGATAGAAAAAATGTTCGGAAAATATATAGAAAGGGGCAGCATAAAAAATGGAGGAAAAAAAAAAGGCAATGAGCGGTAAATTTGCTGCCCTGGAAGCGGCGGCGGCCACACTTATTAGGCTAAACTCTTTATTAAGAAAAAAAAACTCTTAGGGCTGCTTAAAATAATAGTAATAATAAATATAAAAAAATAAATTCCTGGGGTGTGTTTGTTTTTTTTTGTACAAAATAGTGGAGTGGATGTGAAAGAAATTTTAATAATAATTAGAAACGGTTATCTACTCGTTTCGAGATTGAGGTTAAAAATAGTGGAGAAATCAACTACTTATTTGGAGATTAAGGTTAATGGTGATTGATTTTTTTTTTTTTTTTTTTTTTGAAAATGTGATTGGAGTAGTCTATAATTAAAATTTTTTAATTTTAATTATTCACTTCAAGTATTGTTAACTAATCTTAAAAAGCATTTTTATGTTTTTTAGTTGAATAATAATTTAAATTAAAGAATTCAAATTCATGACATTTTAGTTTATTAACTCACATATACACCCTTAAGATAATAAAAAAACTATCATATTGAATTATCAATTAACTTTTAGTTTTATCTTTGGTTACTAACCATATTAGTGACATGAATTAAACAATCAATAGTAAATTTTAAAAATTTTTACTAAATTTACCATTGAATCGTTAAAATGTCAATTATTAAGAGAATAGTCAAAAATATATTTACGTGAAACTTGTAAAAATATATTATTCTAGAAAATTTTAAAAAAAAAAAATAGTAGGATATGATAGCCTTATTAAGCCAACAAAATATATTATATAGTAGTTAAAATATTTGTTTCATAACACAAAAATAAAAATAGAAAAACTCATAACTTCAAAATATTTATTTATTTTTCTTTCTTTTTTTTTTTTTGAAAAATATTTTTCTTTCCTTTGCCTAACTTTATTAAATTTTGCTTATTATTTTAATTATTTTTTAAAATATTAACTATTTAGGAAAAAAATAACTAAAAAGTTATTTTAGTCTATTTACTTTCAATTTTGTTTTATTTTGATTCTTTTACTATTAAATGTCAACTTTTAATATTTATAACGATTATAAAGATAAAATTTAGTATTTTTTTGTTAATTTATTACTATTTACAAATTTGTTCTTATTAATTTTTCATTGTTTAAGAAATATGTTTATCAAAAACTTTTTATTAAAAAAAACGAGGTTTTTTATGAATTAAAATTATTATTAATTAATAATTTTTTATGAAATAATTTCTTTCAAGATCGAATCCTCGAAGTAGAATTAAATTGGAATACAACCAATGAACCAAGCCAACATATTATTGACTTTTTCGATAGAGTTAAAATTACTTTTGAAAATACATTTGAATATTGATGTGAGTCGAGATTAAAATATATGTTTGATGAGATTTAATGTGAGATTTGATTAAAAAAAAATACAAATTTGATAGAAGATTTAAAGAGTGATTTGTCCAAAAAACAAACATAGCCTTCTTGGGAAGACTTAAGTTAAGTTTGAGAATTGTTTTCTTCACTTTATTGTCTCTAAATCATTAGAAAGAGATATGCAAGTTGTAAGGGGTTTTTCTTTTACTTTATTTTTTCAATACAAATCGGAGAAGAATACTTCAAATCCTACCTAGCGATATTGGTGCTCTCAAATAAATGAGAGTTAGATATCGATTTTTTAAGATTGAACCTGTGATGTGGTGTTGAACTGAATTACAATAAAATAACATGTCACCAATCCTTTTACTCTTATACTCAGATTCGATGTGCAAAACTTATTAAAAAAAATTTAGGTCATATCTTGACATGACCTAAATAGTGAAGCCTACTAATATGATTATATATGAGCTGCATTTTTTTAGAGTTAAAATAAAATGTGGTCTACATTAAACCACATAAGTGTGTATTATTATGATCTAACCTAAATATTTATAAATTCTTGATAGGATATTTTAATTTCATTATGCTACACTTGGAGACTTTAGTAGTTAATGGAATATTAAAGTTTAATACTCTTTATTAAAAAAATGTAATCTCAAAAAAATAATAATTATAATAAAATGTGTGTTTTTATTTGAATAGATGTGTGGACTAAGAAATATCGCGTAAATAGAGTATACTTTGGTTGAATACAAATGTTTTTGTAACATGTAGTTCTTTTGGTTGTGGTAACATATATTTTTAGTTGATTTCTAGCGGTTAATATTGTATTAAAGTTGTAATTTCGAGGTCTATAAATTAAACCATTCATTCATTATTCATTCGATTCAGATGAGCTGCGAAGCTATGGCGATTTCTCCAATCGATCTGAGTCAGATTTCGATCAATCAACGATGAATGATCTTCCGTGAAGATGTATAAGAGAATCGATACATTAAAGGTATGTTTCATCTTCAAGCTCTCTCTGGTTCTGTTCTCTTTTCTTCTCTTGATTAACCTTCTTCTTTTATCTAACTTGTTTTGATTTCTTTGCGAGGATCATACCAAGAACAAAACGAAAGCAAACGAAAGTAGAAAGAATAAAGAAGAAAGAACACCCGAGTTACGTGGTTTGACAATCAGAGACCTACTCCACGGGGAAGAACACATGTAATTTCATTTTATTTATAGAGATTTTCAACACATAATACATCACACATACACTTTCACATGCATTCACTCACCTAACATTTTTTTCCTTTTACAAAATGATCGAACTCTCTCTTCTCATTTTGCTGCAAGGCCTTAAGTAGAAGAAAGTTGAGCTGTTAGGTGGTTAGAGCCTCAGCCGACACTGTTGCATGTACTTTTAACTACAATCTGTCAGGCTTAGCTTGCTGTTTTAGTTGAAGTGTTTACTGATGTACAAAGACCTTGCTACGACAGGATGTATTGTGCATTGGCATTCACAATGTGTAACAATTGTCCCATCTATTATTGGGCTATGGGTTAAGTTTGAACATTTAAATTGACTCAGGTTAATGAAAATTGACATATATTTTCGATAAAGAGTTTGAATCTTCTAACCATTTGTTGTTGTATATATATTTAAAAAAAAAAAAAAAACAAGTCTGGAGTATTTTACCTAACTGGAGTTTGGTATTTTTTTAGTTTGGTTTTTGTGGCAACTGTTAGAATCTCACAATTGTCCCACATTAAAAAAGTGAAGAGTCCAACATCAATATAAAATAGATATGAGTTACTTTCCTCGTTGCCAATTGATTTTGAGGTGAAATCCTGTATTCTATCATATGGTATCAGAGCCCATTAAGGCCAAATAAGTATCGGTCCAATAAAAATGGAATTGAGATCCGATTCAAGATTGTTGAGTCCAAAGTGGTTTATCGGCAATTTTGGAGCTTATTTCATTGCTTATTCAAACCTAAAGTTCAAGTGGATGAAAAAAAACTTCAAAATTAAAGTTGAATATCTCTATTATGCAAGAAATTTACTAGTTGAGGACAACCCATTTAATTAGAGACGCTCGAGCTTATTCATGATAAAGTATTCAAGTTGAACCAAAAATTTAGTATTTATGTTTCAAAGAAAATTAAAATTTAAACAATATGTTCTTAAAAGGTAAAATTTAAATCTTATGATTTGATAAAACTTAACTAATAACTCATGTGTAGAAAAAAAAACAAATAATTCATATTATTCCTAATTAAGTGTAGAGTAATTACATGACTTTAATCATTCGTGAGACAATTATGTCAATGTAGATTATGAGATTGATACAAAATGGTTAGAACTCAACCATAAAAGCCATTTTTGTTAAAAAATAAATAAACAAAACAAAACAAAATTAATTAAAGTAATTTTTAAAAAAAAATTTATTATCTTAAAAAAAAAAAAAAAAAAAACTTCTCATTTTATTCAATCAACTATTTATCACCATTGTCAAATAAATATAAATATATAAAAGATCATAAGTAACTCTGTATATTTAATTTGTCATAGACTACAAGTAACCAAGATTATTTTTTTAAATTTATCAAACTTTTTAAATTCTTGGAATAATTCTAACCTCCCCCAATCATCCAACTCAAAATCTTTTTTTTGAACAATGTTTCAAAATCTATTTTCTACAAAATAGTGAAGATCGCAAATAAAATAGAAAAAACAAAAATCAAAACTACAATACAAAAATACAAAAATATTAAATATGGCCATTTGAGAGGTCGAGAAATACTCAAAAGTCTCGAAGTATTTATTCATTTATTATTATTATTATTATTTGAAATAAAAAGTCTCATACTCAAGATTAAAAGTAATTACCAAAAACCGCTTAATAAATATACACTTTTTCTTTTTTTTTTTTTGGTTGAAAAGAAATATAACACTGTTTGAATCACCTTAGTAACAATCCCAAATTAAATTAAATTCAATTAAAACAAAATAATTGGGTTCAAGTTTCAAACTGGTTCTTAATAGTCAAAATGTACAACTCGAGAGTGGGAGAGTAGCATTAACTAAACTAATAATGAAGTTTAAGTGCTAATTAAGCGATTAATTAATTAAACTCCGTTATTGCGGCTTTCCCCCTTTAATTTTTCTTTTTCTCACATTTTAAGTCCCTCAACTTTCTCTATCTATAAAACCACCCCACTTCTTCTCTTTCCTCCCCATAGCCTTCTTTTTCCCCTTTCTCTCTCTAACTCTCTCTCTCTCTAAAAAACCTCCGCCAAAAATCAAATCAAATCAGCGCCGATCGCCGGAAAATGGACGGAAATAAAGAGAGACGGTTCGATTCCGGTGACGTCTACGGCGGCGAAAACGGCGGTGATCTGAGACGTGGACCGTGGACGGTGGAGGAGGACAAAACTCTCGTCAATTACATCGCTAATCACGGCGATGGCCGGTGGAATTACCTCGCTCGTTGCGCCGGTAAGCGATTTCTCGTCGGAGTCCTAATTCATTCCGATTCCGATTCCGATTCCTCTGTTTCTGATTTTGTTAATCGCACATTTCTTTCGTCTATTGGAATATGTAATTGATTGATTTCTGAAATCGGAAAATTGATTTACAGGTTTGAAACGTACCGGGAAAAGCTGCCGGTTGCGGTGGCTGAACTATCTCCGCCCGGAAGTCCGGCGAGGAAACATTACGCTCGAAGAACAGCTCATGATTCTCGAACTTCATTCCCGTTGGGGAAATCGGTACGTGAATTTTATTGCTTAATTGTAAAATGTATATTAAATTTATTACTTTTAGTTTATTATTATTTTTATATTAACTTTAATACGAAACAATTAAATTGGATGGGCTTATTTATTTATTTATGAGTTTTGGTTTAATCTTTTTATAATTAATTTGAAACTTATTTTTTAAGTTAAACAATTGGGTGAAAATTCTAGGTTTTAGGTTTTATATTGACGTGGTTATTTCTTTTGGTTGGATAATTAATTTGAAACTTGAATATGGAACAATTATTAAAGAAATTATGGTTATTACTTCGATCAAGAGCTTTCAATTAGTGTTGAATTAAAAAAAATTACAATAGAATTATTTTTTCTTTTTTTGAAACCATTTCTAGTGACTCACAAATCTAGTGATTTTCAATATATTACACTTTAACTTTAAACTGTAAAATGATTTAGTTCTAACCGATAATTTTATTATTATTATTATTAATATAAAAAATTAATGAACGTTTTAAAAATTATATGTGTAAAATAACGATTACAACGTTTTTGAGATAATTATTTTATAAAAAACTTTTTTGAGATAAATATTATCAAGTATTTACAAATAAATAAATAATTATTTAATTAATAATAATGATTTTTTGTTTAGATGGTCGAAAATTGCACAGCAATTACCGGGACGAACCGATAACGAAATAAAGAACTATTGGAGGACTCGAGTGCAAAAGCACGCAAAACAGCTGAAATGCGACGTTAACAGCAAGCAGTTCAAGGACACCATGCGATATCTCTGGATGCCGCGTCTCGTCGAACGGATTCAGGCCGCCGCCGTGACCACCGCCGTCCACGGCAACATACCCTACGGATCAGTAACTCCCCCACCGCCGCCGCCGTCGTCGGCGATGATGATGAACAACGGCATCGACTTCGTTAATACTCCACAAGTCACTCCCAGTTACACGCCGGAGAATTCCAGCTCCGGCGGAGGATCCTCCGACGGGACGCCGGTTTCCTCCGTGTCGGAGTTGACGGATTGCTATAATAATTTTGGATGTTTCCCGGTGGGTTACGGCCAAGAGGCGGCTGCTCCGCCGGCCGGATTCTTCAAACCGGCGGCATTGAATTTTCAGGCGATGGAGCAGAGTTCTTGCCAGTGGATTGCGGCGGAAAGCGGCGTTGACACGTCGGAAAGTTTGTGGAGTGCCGCCGGCAACGGCGGCGACGATTTCTGGTTCTTGCAAAATGAGCTGAATTAACAGCGTCTAGAAAAGAAAATTAGAAAAATATGAATAAAAAGGGGAAATTATACATAATTTGTAGAGCTCAATATCGCGATTTCTTCGGGAAAAATATAGAAAAATTATATAGGATTTTACGAAGAACAGGGGTCCAAATTTTTGGATTGTTCTTTTTAAATATCTTTTTTTAAAAAATGTTTCTTTAAATTTCCAATTATTGGGGCCTGGGGGATTTGTATAATTGAATATTTAGAGTTCTTTTTTCCTTCTCTTTTCTATATCTCATCTCATTAAAGGAATGCTAGCTATCTAGCTTCTTTATTCCCTCTTCCCTTTTCTTTAAATAATTATTTATGGGTACATTATAAATTCCTTTGAGTTTTTTGTTTTTTTAATTATGAAATATTGGACTTAATCTAAATAATAAATAATAATTGCATTTCGAATCAGGATTATGGTATTTTTCTTCACTAGTAGATAACTTTAATTGTAAACTAGAAATCTAAAACTTATAAATGGCGCCAAACTACTCTTGTATTGGAAATTAAATATATTGACAATCAAAATTAGAAGTAATTTCTATTGGGTTTTTGCTAGTTTTGTGTCAAATCGAAAACTCGACTAATATCTTGGGTTTTTCGATAAGTAGATCCAAATCGATGTCCAATAAATAAAAAAACTAGTGGTTTGGTTTTCAATTGGTTGAGTTTGATTTTATCTAAATACCAATATATTTTTATTTTCTTTAATATTTATATATTTGGTTTCGTTTTATGTTGGTTGTTGTTACGAATAAATATCATTAGCATATTCTCTATGATAGGTTAGGTTTAGCATTTGAATATTATTATATATTCTCTATGATTTGATAGTATATTTATTAGATATTATTTAGTATTTGTTAGAAGATCTTTTGATTTGATATTTCAGGTGCTATAAATATTTGTGGGAAGTTAATGGAAAATTAGAAGGTTTATACTTTTCTCATAATTTACCAGTTGTCCCATCAAGAATTGAAATCGAATCATTGTATTTCAGTTTTTTAAAATATCAAATCGAATGATTTTTTTTTTTTTTAAATCCAACTGATCCATTCGATCGGTTCAGGTTCATCGGTTTTCGATTGTCCTTTCACCCATAATCAAAATCATAAAATAATTAATTTGTGTTTATAATATGGATTGGTGGAAAAACAATTGTTCATGAGCCAATAAATTTTCAAATCCGTCTTGTAAACTAGTTTCAAATTGATATTAGTTTTCTATTTGACTCAAATTTTGGTTGATTGACATAATATTAAAGAATGACGAATAATATACTTCAGCAAACATCGAACATAAGAGTTCCTCGTTAACTTTTTTTTTTTTTTTTTTTTTCAATTGAGAGAAAAGAGTTACCAACCCTACATAGAAGATGTTATGATTTTCAAATCAACTTGAGAGTTAAATATGAATTTTCAAAATTTAATTTGTGACCATAGAGTTAAAATGAATTAATTATTATCTACTTTTTAATTGAGTGGATGAGTGAATTCCATTTAATATTTTTACTATTAATGTAAATTATGAAAAAGTGTGATTTATCCTCACACATTCTACCTCTCTATTATATTTGCAGCACAATTTATAAAATAATTCATAGGAAGCATATTGATTTTTATCAGCTATAAAATTCAACTAAGGATAGAATAAATTGAATTCTATTACTAATAAAACTCAATTTAAATTTCCTGTTACAAATAAATTAGATTTTGTATTATAGATGGAAATATTTTACATTTTTTTTATCATACATGCAAAATCTTCATCTTATTACTAGAGATCTTATTAATAAATAAGGGGTCATCATCACTTAAAATATATAATTGAATTTAGTTGTAAAATGAACAAGATATGAAATTCAATAAAATAAGGAAAAGATTAAACCAATATAAGAAAAAAGAATATTTGACAAAAACTAGTCACGTTTGATTTGAAGGTGTGTATGGAATCAATTTTTACTAATAAGGTTAAATGTGTGTAATTTAACTACATTTTAAAATGTAAATGCTATCATGATGGGAAGTATAAATACTTATGTGTAAGTAGATAATGTTGAATTAAAAGAATAAAAGACGTGAATAATTGGTTCCACTTTTAAATATTTAAACAATAATTATGTTTGCAGTTTAGAAGAAAACTATATAAGCTAATTTTATATTATTTAGGATATTGATGTCCAAAGGGAATGAACCAGACCAAAAGTTTCCCCCAATGTTATAGATTTGCAAAAGGAGGCTCTTTTCACTGACGTGGCGTGCCCTTATTGGTTGATTTATAGAGTTTAAAAATACAATAAAGACATTATTATGGGGCTAAATTTGTCAAAAGTTACAACATGTTCTTATCATGTTTAATGAGTGACACCTATGTGCTATGTTCCCTGTTTTAGTTGTTTATTTGCAAATTGCTACCCAAAAGTTGCACTCTTTTAACCACTTGTTCACATTTTAACCTCAAAACTATCTATATTTGTAGTCCTACCCTAATTATTGTTTTCCTTTACTATATGTTTTTATTTTATGAGTGACTTTACCTTCTTAGCCTTAACCATGTATAAGTGAGAGGATATAATTTTCAATATCCATTGTTAGGCTTGTTGGCTTGTTTTCTCTTTTCTTACTAGTTAGAGTTGACTTTTATTTAAAAGATGTGTTTGGATGGAGGGAAAAAGGAGGGGTCGAAGGGGAAAATAGCAGTTCTCCGCGTTTGGAGTGCAAGCTTGGCAGAGATATGACATGTAAATTATTATTATTATTTTTATAAGAATGTATGAAGTTACCGTCAAAATTATTTGGTAACAAGGGAAAGCAGTTTACATATTTGTAAATGTAATAAGAATTTCTCAATTTTCCAATGTGAAACAAAAAGATAATCTTCAACCAGTATTGTATGGAGTGCTTAGTATGAGAAATTTTGTATGACCAAGTTCACATATAGTCTTCAAATAATGGCACAAACAATCCTCAATCAATGCTATAAATAATTTTCAATCAGTATAGCAGATAGTCTTTAATCAAGAAACTGATAATGCTAGAATTGAGATATACAAAAAATAGCATTCAAAATTCAACCATGAATTAAATATTTCTAAAAAAAAGTGTTATCCTTAAAATAGACAACCCAAAATAGCTCCCTATAACAAATTCCTTTTTTTTTTTTTATGAGAATACGTAATAGTGGTCATTGGTTTGTGTGGGTAATACAAACGAATTCTACATTAGCTAGATATGTGAAATATCATGACTGTGGATGTAAAAAAAAATCTGTATGAAATTAATTTTTATGTAAATAATTACCATGAATTGAATTCATTATCATAAATACTTTAAAATTCTCTGACCATTAAATCATTCCATAATGATTCTTAACGATATAAATATCATGACTTTACCATATTAGGTAGAATTCTTTAGTGTCCAACAAAAAGATTGTGGGAAAAAAACTATCTCTATCCGTATGCACATGATTTGTGTTTTAAATAATTGGCTGGAATATCACATGCTTAATTATAAATAATAAATTGTGAAGAGAATTGTTACATAGATTTCTTGTCCCTTCCTAATGGAGAGATGTATATTATTTTAGATGAACGTGATAGCATAATTCCAATGGACCACAAACACAATGTGAATTACTTAAAATTGGCATGCAAAAAAAATTTATTGCATTCGAACAAGTCTAAGAATGCTTTTATTCTTTTACCTTTTCTTTCTACTTTATTAGTGGGCTATCTTTATTTTTAACGGTTAAAAAATGTTGAACTTGGTCTTCAATTTAAATTACCAATAGTGTTATTGTAAAAAGGAATTTGTAATTTAATGGATATATGCATCAAAATACATACAAATTAACTCAAACGGTTATATATATAAATACGAGCACCTGTATTTTCAATTGAAATAAGTTATATTTAAAAAAGATAATTTATTAGATCATTAACGTCTATGTGATGTGAAAGATCTATGAACTTTTAGAATACTACACTTAATATTAGTGTGCCAAATTGAGCGGACTCTAACAATATCTTATAGGATATAATAGTCATAAGATTACAAATTTAAAATTCTATTTCTTAAGTGACGTTGGATAAATTTAAAAAAACTAAAAAGTGAAAAATAAATAAGGATTTTTGTAACCAAAAAAGAGAGAAAGAAAAAGAGGTGGCACGTGCGAAAGGAAGGCCGAAACGTGATGAAATGGAAGAACTAAAAAATGAAACGGGAGGGAAAAGATAGGGTATGGCGGCTGGGTTTCTACGTGAGCCACGTGTATGGAAACTAACCCATCTGCTAGTGGTCCACAGAAGCTAACTTATCATTAACTGCCACGTGTTAGAAAACTCACTGCAAAAGTAAAGAAATTAAGGGGATGTTTTGGACCGGTTTACACGTAAACAATCAAGTTGGATATAATAACTGAACATATATTTACTCCACAATTTATTATAATTGATGGGTACTTAAATGGTATGCATATTTATCTAAATTTGATCTAAATATGCGTATTTCTTTATTTAAATCTTACATATATTATTTTTTGTTACAATAATCCGCTATTCAAACACTGTTTATCATAATCTCTGTTATAATAACTTACCTCTTAAACACAATTTATAATAATCCACCACTTATCATAATTTGTCATAATCCTCCCTCTATCATAATTTTTTTTTGTTTTTTAGTTCAAAGAAATTTAAAGCTATGCCCAAGCACTGACAGCCGCAACCCTTAAAAGTTTTTTTTTTTTTTTTTTTAAGAAACACCCTCCTTTTATCTAATTAAAAAAAAAAAAATACATTGCTTTTCCTTTTTCTTTTTTAACTTTCTGTAAAATATTGTTTAATCCAATATGATTCAAGTTTGAATTATTTTTCCATGTAAGTATGTAATTGATAGATAAAATAATAAACTATGGGCCTAGGTTGAGTTTGTGTTAATAGATCTAAAAAGATCAATGATAACAATTCAATTTTTTATTTTTTTTTAGTTCAACAAAAAAATAATGAAGAGATTGAATTAAGGACCAATTGAATTATAATTTGTACTTTATTTATTAAGATATGTTCAAGTTTTTTTTTTCTTCCCATTTTTGCAAGAAAAATAAAAAAAGTTTAAATCATATTTGTGTTTGGGTACCTTTATCTTTTAAAATTATTGTTTTGGTGCCTATTTTTAAAATTCTTACTAAATTATATATTGTTGACTAAAAAAATTGAAATAAATAAATTTCACAGGAAAAAGCATATAAACTATATTTATTCTTTATGTGACTGGTTCATCATTTTATTCGTGCTAACATGTATTTTTCGAAATTATAAATTTAGTCTTTATAATTTAAAAAAAAGTTGGAAATTACTTCTCATGATTTAAAAAATTAGAGTTTAATCCTTAAGATTTGAAATAATATCGAACTTAGTCCCTATAATTAAAATAATAATAATAATAATAATTTATATGCTTTTAAAATTTTGAAGTCAGTCCATATAGTTTTATAAAATATAAAATATATTTTTTATTGTGTGTATTTGTTGCCCTATTAATAAGTTCATGAAAACTCTATTCATGCATAAATTATATGATTCTTTTTGTTATATCGACCACCTAACTCATGATTTTATTATTAAAAAATGAATAATTAACTTTCAAATACTTAATTCGCTAACGATTATAAACAGACAATAATCATTTTTAAGATTTTATCAAAACATAAAGACTATATTCTAATTTTTAAAATCATATAAACTAAATTTATATTTTTTCAAATTATAAAAATTAAACTCTAATTTTTATTGAATAAAAACTAAACTTCCTTCATTTCATAATTCATAAAACCTAAACTAGTTTACCTTCAAAAAAAATATGGCTGGATAAAATGGATAAAAATGAAAGCACAGTCCTTTCAATAAAGGAAAGATATAATTATCGAGTGAGATTGGTGAGATATCCAAATATCTACGGCGACAACTGGATTCCAATTCTGAAAAAAAAAAACCAAAAAAAAAAAAAGCACACACATGCGCGTGGCAAACGGAGTTTCACACGTGGGACCGTCTTAAGAACTGGCTTGTTAGTCAAGTAGTTGGTATGGGGCCCAGCCAGGAGGATCTCAAACCCGTGTGCTGCCCGATCCATCCAATATCTCACGTGCTTCTCACAACTCTCAAGTCTCATCCCCCATTTTTCGTTTTATTTCACTTTTGGCCCCTAACTTTCCTATTATTTATCATTTTCCACTCATCCCATTTTATCTTTTTTTTTTTTTTTTTTTTTAATGCCTTTATGAGATGCCTTCATATACGGATGTCCATTTTGTTTGCGGAGAACTCGTTCGAGGACAGGGAAAAAAAAATACTCATTGACTAAACGGGGTCGGGAATGGAGACTGTATTTTCCGTCCCCGATTCCTCGATCCCCGCCCCGTTTAATTTTATTTTTTAATATATATATTTTTCTTAATTCTACTCTTTTAATTTTCAAATAAATATATCTTGATAATATTTTCTATGCATATGAATATTTCCTTTGATAATTAACTATGTTTATAGATATATTTTTTTTAAAAATCTAATCTTTTGAATTTTTTTTATCCAAAAAATATATAAAAAATGAAAAAGAATAAATAAATAAATTGAAAAAAAATCTCCTGGGGAATCCTCGCCCCGATTCCCAATAAAAAAATAGAAATTTTTCTGGAGACAGAGATTGAATTTTATGGCGGGGACGGGAACAGAGAAGCTATTCTCCGGCTCCGCCCTGCCCCATGGACATCTCTACCTTCACAGAACCCACTTAAAGCAAAATTCAAATAAACAACATTTCTTTCGTGTTATCCTCTTCTTCTTTTTTAATTTTTATTTTCTTTGGCGTTATCTAACTTCTTTTTGCTCGTCAAATAAAAATCGAGTTCCATTAGTATTAAATACAAATGTCTTATAGGTTTAAATAATTCCCTTTCAATAAAATTATTTTTAAAAAAACTACAAATTTGAACTTCAATCGAGCCAACAAAAAAGAATAATTTTTTATAAATAATTATAATAGTTTATCGGATAAACAATAAATGATTATAGTTTATCGGATAAACAATAATTTAACGACATGAATGTTTATCCATAGATTAAAAGGTCATTGAATCAAATTTACACTTTAGTTATTATTGAACTCAAAAAGAAAGAAAAAAAAAAATCCTTTTTATTATTATTATCAACATTTTTTTCTTTATCCATTTTACAACTTGCTTGTTGGAGCTAGTGTTTATTAATATGCATGATGTGGGGTTGGATTTATATTTATTTTTCGTGTAAGTTGAATTGTGATTAAATTACACAAATATCTAGTTTATGATTCTTTGTTTTCATGTACGTTGTATATGGAGATCAAATAAAAGAAGAAATCCAAATTGCAAAAACTTCTAGAAAAGTATGAGAGAATATGAGGTTACATATTGAAATTAATTGGCAATGAAGAAAGTAATTTATCTTTATTTCATTTTTATTGGACCGATACTCATTTAGACTTTATGGACACTAATACCATATTAGATAATATGAGGTTCTACCTCAAAACCAATTGACAATGAAGAGAGTAATTCACATCTCTTTTATATTGTTATGAGGTATCCACTATTTTCGATGTGAGATCCTTAACATGTCTCTGAAGATGGTATCTCTTTTAGGTTTACTAATCTTAAATTTGATCTCAATATCATTTTTATTGGGCCGATACCCATTTTAACTTTATGGACTCTGATACCATATTAGATAATATATAATTCTACTTCAAAATCAATTAACAGTTGACAATTGACAATTGGAGATCATAAAGATATATATATATATATATATATATATATATATTTTTTTTTTTTTTTTTTTTTTTTTTTTTTTGGGGGGGAAAGAAAAGTATGTTGAAAAAAAAAGAAAAGAGGGAATTCTGACATCTAATTAAAAAAAGTAGAAGTTAGAAAGGTGGTCATAGAATGAAAGTTTCACCATAATAAATTTTGTTGCAAACATGGACCCTTATTTTATTTTATTTTATTTTTTGTATTTTTTAAATTTACTATTTTTTTAAAATTCAACGTTATGAAAGAGTTTGAAATATAGTTGATTTAGTAAAGGCTAGAGGTCGAGGTACAAAATTTTAGAGTTTGTTATTTATTGTATTTATACTTTATACAAGTAGATGGCTTCTCCAAATCTTGCAATTTGCATTTTTTACATTAAAATATCAATTTAGTAACTTTCAAATTTGTTCTATTTTGGTCCGATTCAATATTTAGTTCTTGTCCTTAAAAAAAAGAAAATTAGCTCTTGAACTTTCAAAAAAAATTTAAATTAGTTTATCGATAAATTTGAAGATACAATATTAATCTAATTCCGTTCAATGATGTCAATAATTTTAGAACAATTAAAGACAAAGGGTGAATATATTTATAAAATTTATAGGGAACAATGATAAATTTTTTAGAGGTTAAAGACCAATTTTAACATTTTTTGAAAATTCATGAACTAAAATTAAAAAAAAAAATCTAAAAGATCACAAATTTAAATTAAACTTTTGAAATATTGAAACTAACTTTAAAATTTAAGAACTAAAATTGGACTTGGATTAAAATACAACATCTCACACTTCAAAGATAAAATAGTATGTTTTTTTTTTTAAGTAAACATCATAAAATAATTAACATCTAGCCTAAGAGAAAGCTTCAGATTTCCCAATCAGAACAATAACTATAGATGTTCACGGGGTGGGGCATGGCAGAGTTGGAAAATGACTTCTCGTTTCTGTTATCATTTCATGCGGTGAATTTTTCTCTATCCAATTTTTTTTTTTTTTTTTTTTTTTTTTTTTTTTTTTTAACAACTTCCAACAATTAAATTTTTATATCTATTAAGTCTTAACTATATTCTTAATTATTAAAAAAAAATACTCATTTGAATAGATAATTTTACCAACTTTTTTTTAATCTAAAAATTAAAGGTATAAAATTGTGAGCAAAAAGTTTTTTTTATAAAAAAAAACACACGGAGCGAGAACAGGGATGAGGAATATATTCTCCTTGTCCCTGTTTAGTTTGCACGAAATTATTTTCATGCCTTCATTTCTCGGCTCGTTAGGGGTAGTCCTGCATAGACTTGATCCCACCGAAAAAATGACTATCTCTAAAAATAGCATCAATATAAATCTTATAATAAAATTTATTAGTTTGAATTTCGACGTTGTAACACTAATAAAAAAATTAAATTGGTCCTTAATTTAAACTTGTAATTTTTTGGGTCAGACTTGTACTTGGATCCATTTTTAAAGATGTTTTTTTTTTTTTTTTCGTTAATCTTAAAAACTACGAAACATAATTGTGCGTCACGCTACACTCTGAGAAGGTAATGAATCAAATTAAGATGTTGAGACTAAGGGGGTGTTTGGGAAACCAGAATGATAATAATAATGATTATGAAAGGAATGAAAAAGAGAATAGATATGAGAAAGAGAATAAATAAGAGAAAGATTATTTGTGTTTGGAGTAAAGGTAATGATTATGGAAAGAATAATTATTTGTGTTTGGAATAGGGCAATGATTATGGAAAAAATAAAATAATGAATATGATGTGAGTGAAAAATAGTGATGAAATGTATAAAAAGTTAATGGGTAGAGAATAAAAAGTAGTTAGGAGGAAAATGGAAAAAATGATTTAAAAAAAATATGATTATGAGAGAAATAATTTTCGGTGGCCCAAACATAGAGAATCATCTTCATTCTCATTCTCTTCCTTATTGTTGGTAATTCAAAAACTCTTAAAAGTATAAGAAAAATAGGAAATGGACGGAAATTTGTCTAATAAGGAAAGAAATTACAGTAAATGAAGAGACAGCTTGTGGGGTTTTTCACTTGCGTGAAAGGTTTTCCATTGAAAGCGATGGGAATTAAATAACAAACTAATTAAAGAATGAAATAAATTAAAATTTAAATGGGTAATGGGAGTTTCTCAGCTTTCAGTTTCAGAGAGTTGTGTATCAATGACGGCCACAAATACACAAACATAGTTGAAATTAAATATATGTTTTTTTTTATAAAAAGAATGTAGAGAATTGGAACTACTAAAATTCGTGGTTATTAATGTTGTAAATATATCAATTGAATTATACTTTTATTCGCGCATATATGACCTAAATCAAAGATGCACACAAAACCAACAATATAACAATAGACTATCATACATACAAAAGAAAATGAAATTTTTGGTATTATCGTTAATAAGATGATGTCTCTTTCTTGTATGTAAACGTAACTAAAAATAGTCAGTGATTAAAAAAAAAAAAAAAAAGTTAGTAAATCATTTTGTTGTTCATTTTCTTTAATTGTCCATATTTGTTTTTGTTACAACATTTAACTACTAAAAAAGAAATTTTAGTGGATGAAATAATGATCAATAGACAATTAGCATGTCATTGAATAATTTCTTACAAGCTAACATAAAAAATATTGATAGTAAGTAATTGATACTTGTTTTTTAAAATACAATTCAAATAAAAAAGAGAAATTATATTCTAATAAAATAATTACAAATGTAGTCAAATTTAAAAATATTTGTATCCATAATCATAAATATGATATTATTAATATTTATAATACATTATTATGCATTATTAATATAATATTATATGTTTTTTTTTTTTAAAGTCAATATTATATTTTATTAGTATAATATTGTGTATTAATAATATAGTATCATTATTAATATCTAGACTATGATTACTTTTTTTTTTTGTGCTTAGTACTGTAAATATTTTTCTAATTTGTCTTATTCCTAAAAAAAACCCAAAAAAATTAATCATGAACAAAATAAGTATAAACAAAAGAATATATTTTTTTTGTAATTCTTAATATTATTACAAAGCCGTTGGTTTGTTGTTAATAAAAACAGCTCTAACGCAAGTTTTAGATTTAGATCATTCCGGTAATATTGTAGTTTTGGTTATTTTTAGGAGTTTTAAATGAATTTGTCATTTTTCCATCCTTTCTAGTTTCTACAGTGAGTCAACCGTCAATGCTTATCCTTCGGTTTCTATCCATCTTTTTTTCTTCGAGGATTTTTTCAAGTGTTTTTTCCTTTTTAGTTTAAATTATTATTATTTTATTTTATGTGCTTCATGACTAAGGCAAAATTTCCTTAGTCAAGTGTTTTTTCCTTTTTCTTCGAGGATTTTTTCAAGTGTTTTTTCTTTTATAGTGGTTACCTATTTATGAACTAATTTTTTATAAATTTTTTTAATATTAAAATGTTGTAGGGTGAGGTAGTATGTCACATGATACTAATCGAAAAAAAAAATATAAGTTCGAGTTTGGTCTCTTTTTTGAGGCGGTATAGTATATTGTAGCATTTAACCTTATCATTAATCATAATCAAATTCGAAATCGAGTACTATTACTTCGGCCTAAACGTCTTAGCTAGAAAATGACTTTTTTCACCCTAATGAATTCTTTTAAGCACAGAATCTAAATAAATTTTAAAATTACACTTGGGGGTGTTTGGACCACCAAGAATAATAGGGAGAATGAGAATGAGGATGGTTCTTCGTGTTTGGGCCACCGAGAATCATTATCTTCATAATCACGTTTTTCAAAATTCAATTTTTTCATTTTCCTCCTAACTACTTTTCATTCTCTCTCAAATAATTTTTTATACATCACATCACTATTTTTCGCTCATATCATATTCATTATTTTACTTTTTTCATAATCATTACTCTTATCTCAAACACAAATAATCATTCTCCCAATAATTATTTTCTTCCCTATTCTCCTCCTCATTCCCCATAATCATTACCATTACCATTCTCCTTCCCCCAAATACCCTCTTAAAGAAAAAATCTATAGGAGACAAAAAAGGAATGGAACCCATATAGAAAAAGTTACCTTTTCATCAAATTCATTAACAACACAATGCTATAATATTTTTATTTTCATATTTCCTTTCCAAAAATAAAAGTTCATTATAATATACATTATCTTATTTTGAAAAGAAATATATGGTTACCTTTTCTTCAAATTCATTTACAACACAATGCTATAATATTTTTATTTTCATATTTCCTTTCCAAAAATAAAAGTTCCTTATAATATACATTATCTTATTTTGAAAAGAAATATATAAAGGTCCATTCAATAAGTGACTAAACGTGATAAATCTTAAACATGACACGTATAACACACAATATAACGACAAAACATTAAACAAATAAGATCAAAGTTGAGATTTCTTGTGATAAGTCCAAACAATAACAACCAAAATAATCCCATTTTCACACGTAAACTAAAACAAAAAGAGTTGTAGAAAATAAATTTGATAAATTAACTATTAGAAGAAAAAATAAATAAATAAAAATCTAAAGTTGTTTAGAAGTTCCTTGTTTGGCTGCATTGATTTCGGATGGGTAATTATTTTCACTTGGTGTTAGGCGTTGGGTGGGATTGTGATAGCCACATCCATTATATTTAGTTTGTTTGACAAACCCTTCCAATATTTGGTGTGCAAGAAAATATCTCTACCCATATACATACATCAACACTAATTAAATACACCTTTTCGACATCTCAATTCTCCATTTTCTTTCGTCTTGTTTGGTGATGTTTCTGTTGTAGATACTCATATTCTTCTATATTAAAAAGATGAAAAGTCTTCGACATTTTTATAAGAGACGTGAGTTACAAGTAAATCTAGTAGTTTATGCTTGTTATTATTTTAATTGTCATTTTTCAAGATTAAATATGTGTATTTGACATATATTTTGACTTTTCATATATGTATTTGACTTGTTGGCTAGGGGTGATGTAGTTAATCAAAAAGTTAGATTTTGAATATATGCTTTTCTTGACATCTTAAGTTAAAAATTTGCTTGTGATAGTTATTTGTAGACATCTCTGATTGTGTCTACACACCTCTGATGTATCTCGATGCTGCATCTTAAGGACGGATCAGTGGTGTTTGAGTATTAAGGGAGGCAAAGCTTCAATTCTCGATCATCAAAATAAATAAATAAATCAATAAATAAATAAATAAATATATATATATATATATATATATATATATATAGTTGTCTAAGCTAGCTCCTACACTTAGTAGGATATTAAAAAAATAAAGTTGACCACAGGGTCAACTCCGAGCTTCATTTGTCCCCATTCGTCCCTTATTATTGTCCTTTTTTGCTAGTGTTGAATTAATAATCTTAAGTAATACAGTAGAAACCTTGTTTTTTTTAGATAATACAGTAGAAACATTGTTGTTGTCCTAGGTGCTGTTTGTTTAACATACTTAAGGAGCATTTAAATTGAAGAGTTATATTGAAAAGTTATTTTGAATAGTTAAAAATTAAGAATTATAGTTAAAAACTCGTTTGAATGTGGTTTTTGTGTAGAAAAATTATAATTGAAACCTTGTTTGGATGTAGATTTTAAAATGAATAGTTATTTTGAGTCGTTAAAAAAGAATGTTAAAAAATAAGTAGTTAAAAATGAGTTATTTTGATTGATTTGAAATGAATGATTAGATTTAAGTTATTAGAAATGATTGAGTAGTTATAAATGTATGATTAAAAATAAATAGTTAGAAATGAACAGTTATTTTTAAAAATAAAAAAGATGAGTAAGTAAAAACTCATTTGAATATAGATTTTCGAAGAAAAGTTAGTAAATCATCTATCTAAATCTTCTTTAAAGATAGCAAACAAACACCTCCTAGGCTACAATTTTGACCTTTATTGAAGCATGTTTTTTTTTTTATATATATATTTTTTAATGTAAACACAACAATAATGTGGAGTTATAAGATTCAAATATGCCATTTCTTAATTTAGAATGCATGATAACTACTACTTTTTAACATTTAACACTTCGTGTTTTTTTTACAGCATTAAACACTTTGTGTTAATATCTCGTTCAGTTGATGAATTATGATTGGATTTATTTAAAAAAGAAAAAAAGATAACAAATAATCATCAAAGCACATTATTATATTCTTTTTTAGAAAGTTTAGATATTTTAATCTAATGTTTGAAACACTACCAAATTAAAATAGACAAAATATAGCATCAGGCCGCGTTGTTGGTTGGCTGAACACACAGTACCCGTTTACTTGTTGGATCATCAGCACACAAAACACGGGTCAACCCGCTTTCTAAATTCTAGATTCTAAATATTCTTTAATCTTTTTTTTTTTTTTTTTTTTTCAAATGAGAGAAAATGATTTGATTTTGTAATGAGTGGGATTCCGGATCCGGTGTATTAATAATCAAAGGCGAAAAATGCACAGCAAAATCCAACCCCAATTCACATTTATTTATTAATGGTAAAGGTTTAATCATGAAGGTTAGTTCTGTTTTATAAACGCCAATTAATCTTTGTGTAAAGAAGTTAAAAAAAAATTAGCATAAAAATGAATTGAGTAATTATAATCATGGTAATTATCCTTTAATCTACATATTGATACCCTGAAATCTCTTTTGTAGCCTTGTATTCATTTTATATATTTAGAATCATTTTATTTTTATACTTTTAAATATAACCCTCACGTTACTTCAAAAAATAATATTTATACATACAAACCTCATGATTTTCAATTCTAAAGAAACAACTATAACGATCCGATCCATAACCATAAAGTTATATCATAGAGGTTACTAACATACATGAAGATCATTAAAAATTTCGCCAGAATTTTCCTAAAACCTGGAAAACCTACGCCTGAAAAGTAGAAACCTGGACAGTTCAGAAATCCATTTCAAAATAAAAACCTGCACGTTCAAACCAAACGGATAAACTATCCATGCAGTTAAAACATAAGGATCTCGAGATCTCAATTTTAACTAAAACAGTTTAAAAGCCATATACAAATAGTTTATGTTGAACGATATGCAACACGACTAAAAATAGAACAACTATATAGAGACAGAGGAGACTCGTCCCCCACATCTATTCTTAGCTCCTTCAGTCATCCATTCATGTGCCCACCTGCAAGGTGTGGTTTGAATCCACAACCTAACATAAACGAAGGGTGAGTTTTCAAAAAAAAACTCAGTAAGAAATCCCACAAAGAACAAGTCAAGCATAATCATTAACTATTTGAATATCATGCACAAACGAAAGAGATCGCATCCCATCTCTTCGGGTCTAACAAATGCCTAAAGTTGAGTTGCTAACCTTAATAATAATATAGCCGTGGTTAAGATATATACTATCCACTAGGAGATAAGAAATTCGGATCATGTTGAACATAAATAACGAAGCTTTGGTAAGTTAAAAAAAAAAAAACAAAAAACGAAAAACAAAACAAACTTTAGTAAGAATTTAAATGTGGCCTGTTATAAAGCTTTATGGCCCAATGTTTCTTTTGGGCCTGGCAATATACATCTTTGGGCCTAAAGATTCTAAATATCGGGCCAATGTGAGCCCAATATTAGCTTTAGGCCCAGCAAAATACATGTTTGGGCCTACAAATTCTAAATTACGGGCCAGTGAGAGCCCAACTTGTTTTCTTTTTGTTTTTTGGGAAATTATATTGATAGTTTTTCTCACAAAATAATCATAAATGTAAGAAAATTTTAAAATGTTTGCACTATAATCATTAATACATTTTAATATTTGATTATAAATATTTATTAATTCCAGTATTATAAGAAAATATGTATTCATTAATACTAATTACATTTGCTATTTATAATTAAAAAAAAAAAAATTTCACAATTATTATAAAAAAGGAATACATTATTGTCCGAGCACAACTTAATTCTTGATCCATCCAAAGCCCTAGTTCTAATTTCCAAGATTAAGACAAATGGATTTGGACAAGCTCAATTTATTTCTTATACTAAAAAAGAAAAAATAAAAAGGAAAAAGAAGACCAATTGGACCACGTGCGTGACGTGTGGAGTTTGTATTTTATCATCCAAGCACGCAACTTAACAAATATTTAGGTTTCAGTAAAAACTAACTTCTGATTGGTCGGTCTCCATTCTGCTAAACGACGGACTAATCAGTATCTGCCACGTACTTGGACACCTAAAGCAATGCTGTGTTGAACCGTAGGCTTGCGGTTTACAGGAGAGAAAACAGAATAGTGGGCCCACGTAGCCAATATTGATTTTACGACATATTTTTGCTTCCTTATATTCCACGTCACTGACACGCCTGACGAATCTTATCCCGTTTTAAATAAAATATGATTAGACGATTATGTCCTCCATTCGGACGCCAATATTGACCCACACCCTTCCAAATGAAATTTAAATATAATCATACTCTTTTTTTTTTTTTTAACAATAATTCGAAAAGGGAAAATTTAAACGTATAAACTTTTAGTTATTAGATTATTGTAGATGTTGTTTTAAAAAAAAAAAAAGATTATTAAAGATGTTTATTTGTTGGAAAAAATATAATAATCTCAATTAATATTTTTTTCTTAAGATTCAATTAGTTTATATATATATATAAAAAAACTATTTTTATCTTTTAAATAAAATAAATGAATAAGATTTTTTTGGTTGAAAAATAAAAATATCGGGAAATTTTTTAATGATGATCGATTAGAATGCAACTCAACTGAAATTTTTTTTTTTAAGAAACCCTAAATCCTTAAATAGTGTTATTTCCAAATATTAAAAAAAAAAATTTTGTTCTAAATGAAGAATTTCATATGATGTATTTTTCAAAAAACAAAAAAGCCTATGATGTATCATATTTTCGATATTATGTATTTAAATTGAGGTTTTGATGTGGGTTCAGGGTTACCATAGTAATTTCATTTCATTCATTTCTCTCACTCAATAGACGAAGGACAATTCGGTCATTCAAATTTTAAGGCAACAAAAGCCGCGTTGAATACAAGGGGCATAATGGTAGTTTCACTTCACCTTCTTTTCTTCCTTCTCCCAGCATCTATAAAAGGGCTCCAGTTTTTATTAAACGCCTCCATTTTTTTCAAACTAAAATAACGTTTTCTCTTGCGCTTCCAAATTTTCAGTCCGATCGTTCAACAATTTGTAAGTAACAGTTCTAATCCATTTCTCAAATTTAGCTTTTATTTTGATCTGTTCATCTGTAAATTAGTGTAAAAATAGGTTGGATACTCTGTTTTTTCAATTTTTCAGAACTAACAGAGCTGTTTATAGCACTATAAACCCTAATTTTTCCCTCCATTTTTAGCTTTTTTTTTTTTTTTTTTTTAATTAATATAGCTAAATCTAAGGAAGTTAGCTGTTCATAAGGTTTTTTAGAAGCCTGAATCATGCATACTTGTAGCTCTTTTGGAATTTCTACCATGAAACCTTGTAGGATTCTAAGTAGCTTCAAATCCTCCTCAATGTTTGGAGATTCCTCAGTACTGAAGCCGAAGTATAGGAGGGTCGATAAATTGGCGAAATTGCAGCTGAATGGGTGTAAAATTATAGGATCTGTATGGGTTTTTGATCATTTGAATAGAAGAGGTTTTAGTTTTTGTAATGGTTGTCGATTGTATAAAGGTAGTGGTGGTAGAAATAGGCATTTGATCGCAAATGTGGGTTCGAATTTTAGAAATCTTTCGACGTCGACTGAGTCTCATGTCAATCAGAAAGGCTTTGAGAAAATCTATATCCAAGGGGGGTTTAATGTTAAGCCATTGGAGATTGAGAGTATTAAGAAGGTCGGTGGTTTAGTGGAAGAAGAGAAAAAGGTGTTTGAGGCTGAGGAATTGGGTAGTTTGAAGGGTAGTAATTACTCTAGGGTTGAGAGAGAGGTGTCTAAGATTGAAAACGAGGCGTGGAACTTGCTTCGAGATTCTGTTGTGAACTATTGTGGACATCCTGTTGGAACTGTTGCTGCTAATGATCCAGCTGATACTCAGCCATTGAACTACGACCAGGTCTTTGTTCGGGATTTTGTACCGTCGGCCTTGGCCTTCTTGTTAAATGGAGAAGAGGAGATTGTCAAGAATTTTCTCCTGCACACATTGCAATTACAGGTATATAAGAAATGTTGAGCTTTCCATTTTTGTATACTTGATATTTTCCTTAATTTGATGCGAGTAATAAGTGAATTTTTAGCTGATTTTTACATGCATCATTTTTAGCATTGTACAATCCGTATCAGCTGTATCTCGGCATCCAACCAAACCATTTCTTTGCTATTCATGAGTATGATAGAACCCGAGCTAGAATCCAAGCATTGTATTTAAATTTAGAAATACGAAAGATAAAAGGAAATTCAAACTAATCAAGTAATTGATAGGTACTCGGATTCTCCCCTTCTTGAGAATAATCTCTCAAGCCCAAAATGACTCCACTTAGTAATTACTTTATTTCTCCCTTACAACGTATCTTATTTATAACCCACTATACTCTAACTAACACTCATTTTATTGCCCATATACCTCTGTAATATTCCTAAATTCCTAATACCATCTAAAGGCCAATCCTATCTTAGAATTACATTATTTTTGTCTTTTGAATTAAATCAACCATCTTTGTTGTTTGGTTAGAGTTGGGAGAAGACGGTTGACTGTTACAGCCCAGGGCAAGGGCTGATGCCAGCAAGTTTCCAAGTTAGAACCCAACCTCTTGATGGAAGCGATGGAGCTTTCGAGGAGGTTCTTGATCCTGACTTTGGGGAATCTGCCATTGGTCGTGTTGCACCGGTTGATTCTGGTATGATGCTTGCTTTTTATTTCTCTTGCAATGGATTCACTTAATATGCAACTTTGCAATGTCATCGAGCATGAAACCTTGTTACTATGTGTACTTACAGGGTTGTGGTGGATTATTTTGTTAAGAGCTTATGGAAAGATAACAGGAGACTACACATTGCAGGAAAGGGTCGATATACAGACCGGCATAAGACTGATCCTTAATCTATGCCTTACAAATGGATTTGACATGTTTCCTACTTTGCTAGTTAGTGATGGTTCCTGCATGATCGATAGACGAATGGGCATTCACGGGCATCCATTAGAAATTCAAGTAAGAATGTAATAGATCAGCCTGATGTTTTTGCGTGTTTAGTTCAAGAGCATCTACATTCTATAGGCATTCCATTGTTGTTAAATGTGTGTTTAGTTTGAGAGCATTTGAAAGCAATTGCTTCATGTGATTAATTCATTTTGCAGGCATTGTTCTATTCAGCCCTACGCTGTTCGAGGGAGATGCTGATTGTCAACGACACAACTAAGAATTTGGTGGCTGCCCTGAATAATAGACTCAGCGCACTCTCTTTTCATATCCGAGAATATTACTGGGTCGATAAGAACAAAGTCAACGAAATTTATCGATACAAAACCGAGGAATACTCTACCGATGCTGTCAACAAGTTCAATATATATCCTGAACAAATTCCTAGCTGGCTGGTGGATTGGATTCCTGAGAATGGTGGTTACCTTATTGGCAATCTGCAGCCTGCCCACATGGACTTTAGATTCTTTACTCTTGGAAATCTTTGGTCCATTGTGTCATCACTCGGAACCCCGGAGCAGAACAATGGCATTCTGAACTTGATTGAAGCCAAATGGGATGACCTTGTGGCTAACATGCCTCTTAAGATATGCTTCCCGGCTATGGAGTATGAGGAATGGCGCATAGTAACCGGCAGTGACCCTAAGAACACGTGAGTCTCTTTCGAATGTTAAGGGACAATAAGTGTAGTGTGACTCAAAATATATCAGAAATTTTGTTAACCAAGCACTAATCTTCTCCTTTGTATTTTTCCTTTGGGCAGTCCTTGGTCATATCACAATGGGGGATCTTGGCCAACGCTCTTGTGGCAGGTGAGAGACTTTTTCTTATTCTAACATTTTTTTCAAAATTACAGGCGATTGATAACCATTTATCATTCTCATAGCAATTTTTGTTGGGTTTTCTTCAGTTCACACTGGCTTGCATGAAGATGGGGAGGCCAGAGCTAGCAAGGAATGCCATTGCAGTGGCTGAGAAGAAGCTATCAGCTGATCGTTGGCCTGAGTACTACGATATGCGTAGTGCAAGATTAATAGGGAAGCAATCGCGACTCTTCCAAACATGGACGATTGCCGGTTTCTTGACGTCGAAGTTGCTTTTGGACAACCCGGAGAAGGCATCTCTGTTGTTCTGGGAGGAGGATTACGAGCTTCTTCAAAACTGCGTTTGTGCGCTCGGCAAAGCTAATGGAAACAAGTGCTCTCGTCATCGCCATCGCCAAACTCCAGGACCAAACAATCTTAACCATTAACTTAACAAGTGTTTCTTTGCTTCTATGGAGGGGCTTTTTTTATTTCCTCCTTTGATTCTATTTGTGTATGGTAAAATGCAGTTTGAGGCTCATAGTTTTTGCAGAGCCTCTAATATTCATTGGGAATTATATGTATGACACTTAAAATTTCACTTCATTTATATGAAATACAATATCTTTTTTTTTTCCTAGTTCTATTCAATGGATTCATAGTTTGGCACATCACAATAAATTTGAAGAATTGGAGGAAAACAAAAATGCTTGTGGAAGTCAATTATTTAAGCTGAAATACTTGCTTCATTGTTTATATTTTGATTCATATTTTTCAATTATATTCACCGGTTGTCATCTTGATTGGTAAATTTTCTCCCTTTTTTGGTTCAATTGTGTGACTATTAATATAATCTATTTTGCAAAAGTTAAACACAGTTAGGTCTACTTTTTTAAGTGTGAAATATGGGCACAAATCTTTTGATCAGAGGTTTATATTAATGGAGTTAGGTTTATACCAGCCGTAAACAAATCTAAATTCACAATATAAAAGTATTATACAAAGTTTGTTTACCATTAGAATTGAATATTTTTATGTTTGTTACGAAATAGTTAATATATAAGATGGTTTCAGTATATTTTTTCAGTTCTTGTGAATTAAGTAAATTCAACCCTCCATTAATGAAGCAAAAATAAAATATACAAACAAGTGAACAATTGTGCTTGCTCTCCCCTTAATTTAATCATTTTGTGAGATTAAATTTTGTAATTTAATCACAATTTATCTAAGATAACTATTATTACAAAAAAAAAAAAAAACAATATAACTATTAAAAAAAAAATGTATTTGATAGACTATTCTCACGAAATAATTACAAAAGTAGATAAATTTTAAAGTTTTTGCATTCATGGTTATTAATACGTTTTAATACTGTATTATAAATATTCATTAATATCAATAATCATATAATGTTTGAAGTAGTCAAAGAGAATCTTGAGATGTTTAAAGTAATAAGTTTAATCCTTATCTTCCAACGAGTTTCTTTAAAAAAAATTAAGATAAAAATAACTTTAAAAATAAAAAATAAGATTAGAAAGAAAAAAATAAAAAGAAAATAGAACTAAGAAATTATTTTGCAGGCCAACGGGGAGCTCAACTCTAACTAGAAGATTCAGCTGCCGCTTAAACGACGCTGTTCGTAGAACAAAACTCTACTTTTCTTCTCTCAGATCGATCACAATCAACCGGTAATTTACTGTACAAACAATCTTTTTTTTAAAATTTTGCAATTTTTCTTCTCTGTTCCATAGATTTGGATCCATTAGTTGCAGAAGATCTGGTAGGTTTTTCAGTTCTGATTCACTCGTCGCATTGATTTTAATTGCGAATGAAGATTCATGCGCAATTTTTATCATGATTTTCAGTTTCTTGGCATTTTGTAACTTCAGATCATACACCGGCTGAATCTATGGCTGGATATTCTTCCACTGCTTCTGAGAAAAAATCGTCTGAGGCGGCTGACGATTTACCGATCTTCAATGCTGAAAATTTGCAGAACAACTTGAAGATTATATATTACAGGTTTTTCGATGCTTTAACGAACTTTACTTGTTTGCTGATACGAATTGTCTTTCTTTTCGTTTGTTGAACGTAGTTGAATCTTGTTAGAGTTTCAATCCTTCAGTGACAGACCTTTTGTTTTCCCTAATCTTTGAAAAGGATTATTTGTTTCTTCTTAATTAGCAGTTAATGTAGCTGTGTATTTAATTGGCTGACCTAAAATTTTAATGTTTCCCGGAGTACTGTGCGATGAAGACTGTACAAATATGCCTTGAAATGTTTGATGCCCCATGATTACTTAGTTGGAGTCTCGTTGCCCGTTTAGCGAGCGAGTATATTATATATTTGGACCTATGGGAGTGTACTATATGAACTCTCTTAAAACTTTAGTCCCAGTTGATCGACATTTTATTTTGTTATCTTCTTAATAAAATCATTCTCTCCTTTGTCCACGGATGTAGCTAACTTATTGTTAGTGAACCACCTAAATCTGTGTCTTCTCTCACGTTCTGTTTACGGTTTTATTTTGTTATTGTTCTGATTTCGTAAAGGAGACTGATTCAATTCAATCTCTCTAGAGTTCCTGCATTCAAATTGAGTTGCTACAAGAATGGAGAAGATGATTATTATTAAGTATTAAGATTCATTTGACTTTTGTGAATTTTTGATTGTAAACATGGTATCATCTCTTGCAGCCGGACGTTTTTGTCGATAATTGGTGGAGTAATTGCTGGAATTTTGGGATTCACAAGCCTGACTGGATTTATATTCTACTTCCTAGTCATGGCAATTACTTCACTTGGACTTGCAGCTAAGGCTGGATTCTCCTTTCATTCGTATTTTGAAAGCTGGAACCAGATTTTACTGGATGGCTTTCTGAGTGGTCTCATGGTATGCATCTTCTGCTCTTATTTTTTAGATTGGAAAAAGTTAGAAGATATATTAGAGAATAGGAAGTAATAGAATTGAATAAACTAGCCTTTTTTTGAAATTTACTTCTGTCGAATTCTACCATAAATAAATATTCAGATCTAATGCTTCTAAGTTTTCTAAGTTAGAGACCCTTTCATGTTGGTTGCATACATTTGTTCTAGATTGTGAAGAAAGAGAAAAACTTGCCGACTTTCAGGGAGATACCACCTACATACTTTTCAACATTTGTGTGGATAATAATATGCCATATAAGTAATGCAGTTATATAAGAAAATGATGATTTGGCTAACGAGAGAGAAATGATAAATTGTAGATGTGGCACATTATTATTCACACAAATGGGTGGGAAGTGTGTACAAGGTACCTACCGAGAAGGTTGCAAGTTTTGCTCATGAAGAAATTAGTTACAGCTTGTATTTTCACCCACTTCACTGTCCTGCGGCTGCTCCTATTCCCTTCTGGAATTTATTAGTTTGGGATCAACGGAGAGGATAGGTCACAGTACTATCTTCAATGTAATTGTTCCAAAGGCAAGTTGAAAAAAAGATATTACGGTTCTACTTCTTTTAGAGGGCAATATGATGCAAAAAGAAGACCCAAAATGTACTTTGTAGCCCCTTACGGTTCACTTCTAGGGTGCTTTCTTAACCTCCTGGGCCCCTGGGTAGACTTTTGTACATTTTTCTCATTTACTGTTAAGGAAAATCCAATCTTGGCTTTGTTTTAAGATTGTGGCCTAATAAACAATGATTTGATGAAGGTTTCACCGTTTTCAGGGAATTGGAATTCTATGATAAGACGTTGTTAATGGATGCTCTCTACTTCTTTCTATAGTCTCCGAGAGAATTGCATGGAGGTTGGAGAGATTTGAGTGATTTCTTTGAGGTGGTTTAGGTTGCAAAAAATGTAGTCATCTTCTAAGAAGCACGGACACGGAAACGAGATACGGACACGTAGACACGCCATTATTAAAAAATGCAGGACACGGATACGTCGAGGACACATTATTTATTATTATTTTTTATGATATACTATTAAAAGATCGAATCCAAAATATTTTAGTTTTTTTTTACCAACTATAAAAAATAATTCAAACAAGGATGAACATGAAGACTGAATTAACAATTGAATTTAACCTACATAATTATATGAGTTCATTTAAATCCAACAAAAAACAAAATTTCACAATTCTTTGAATGCTTACCCGGCCTTAACAATCTCAAAATACTTTAGTTTTTACCTCCTTTTCTTTTTTCCATTCTATTTTCTCTTTTTCTTTCATTTTTCCATTTTAGTCCATCTATCTTCGATGGACGTCATTGTCGATCGCCTCCACCAACACTACTTGTTGTCGTGTTATCGACAATTTGAAACAAATAAGTCTTAAATGGAGTGTCCATGAAGTATCCGTGGTGTATCCGTGAAGTGTCCAAAATTTAAAAAAAATAATGATACAAAATTTCGAGTGTCGGACACGTGTTCGAACAGTGTCCGGAAGTATCAGTGTTAGACACGAGTACGACACGGATACGTTGTCAAAATAGAAGTGTCTGTGCTTCCTAGGTCATCTTCTAAGTTGGAGTAATATTTGCTTGCATAAAGATTTCAGAGGATTGGAACTTTGAAAATTGGCAAAGAAAAACATGGTGTTGCTTGCTAAGTGGATTTCGAGATTTCCTAACCAAAGTTGAAAGTGGAAGCAATTTGCAGGCTGGTATCGGAAGTAAATATGATGTAGGGTCAGGCAGTATGTCTAGTCGAGGTGGTTCTTGTAAGCTGGCTCGGACAATCATGGATATAAAAAGAAAAAAAATGAACGAATGAGGTATAGCATGAAAATCAATAGTATCTCAAAACAAACAAAAAAAAGCATGAAAATCAATAGTGTCTTCCAAATCCTTGGTGGAAGTGTTGGTCATTTCAAAACTCGGAAATGGAAGGGTAATCATATTTTGGGAGGACACTCTTATTAGTTTGGTGGTTTGATCTAATAGCAGGGAACATGTTAGGCTTTGGAGTCATCATGATTCTTCACTATATCATTGTTTCACGCATGTCATTAATGTTTCTAAGGTGCTTGTGCTTCCAAAGGAAATTTCCAGTTTATTTAGACTCTGAATATTCTTAAGATTTTTTTTATAAAAAAAAAAAATCGTTCGTTGTCTCTGATAAGATAGATAGGAGACAAACAAAAGCAATTTTACAAGATACTTATCCCTTTGCAACGTCCTTTCTGGACACCCTTCTTCAAGCAACAAATATCTGTTTGTGGTCCATTCCTAAGCTTGGGGATTATCTGTGTAGAACATCTTTGGTTGGGATTTCTCTAACAAGAAAAGACAAAGACCTTCTGGAGGATTACGATTACATTTGGGTCTTAAGAACTTTTGATATTACCTTTTCCACTTCTCTACGGCGTTTAAGATGAATTGTCTTTTGTATCTCAGAATGGTGAACTCTCTCGAAGTTTTTTTTTTTTTTTTTTTTTGTAATTTTCTTCTTTTGGGGATTTGCTTAGCAGATGCTGATAGGGACAGCGGTTAGGACTTTCTTCAATGATAAAGATGGTATTAAGATTTCCCATCTTTATTTAAAATAAGGGAAATTTCTTTTAAATTCTGTTAAATCGGTATACTCTTTAGAAATAATTTCTCATTTAAAATTAGTCTGTCTGAGAATTGGATTGCTGGTAGTACTGTACAAGGGATTAGTTTAACAAAACTGACCTTTTTAGGTGGATTGTAGTATGGCTTGGGGGAATTGACCCTTGGAAACGTCTTTGTTGATCTACAAGGGCCATTTCATGATCTGTCCATGCCTCAAAGCTAGCTTGAGATAAAGTAAAAATATTTTCATCTGCTTCTATATATAAATTAAAATTATGATTATTTAAACTTTGGTTTTGTTTGATGTCCCTACAAATATTTCCGGCATTAACATTCCATAGTCTAACATGAGGGAGGAAATATCCTATATCCTGAATGCATTTGAAAGAATTCCAGAATTCTAGGATTTCTAAATGGCCCGGAATAACATCTGCTCATCTTTTGCTAGAGAGCACAATTGATTTATTTATTTTACAACTGGGAGATTGGAGCCGCCCACCTGGTAGTCATTTGACTTAATAGCTGGCTCCACTGCATACCTGGGTTACTCACGTCCGTCCTAAAGTTCGGATTTAATAGACAACAAAACATTTTACAATTAAGTTCACCCACGAGTTTAGAACTTAAGACCTCTAAAGGAGTACACTTTAGATTAATAGAGACTCCAAGTCTCTTCTAACGAGGCGGACAAAAGCATAATTTTCTGTAGACATGAGAAAGTCTTTGAACATTGTCTCAGCTTACTTAGTTCAACACTTCTATGTTACTGTCTTATGATGACTTTTTTTTCACGTGTTTGTTTCGGTAAGCAATATCCTATTGAGACTAACCTTTTGATTTTGTTTTTGTTTTTGTTTTGCAGTCATTCGTGCTCTTCTGGACGTATCCTTTCCATAACTTTATAGTTTATACATAATTTTTGAAAAGTATACCAATACGTTTTTTTGGACAATCTTTCAATATGATAAAAGATTCTTTTTTGCTAATTTGATACACCCTTTTGAAATTTCCGAACTTTATACTAAAAAATTCAGAAGCGTTTTCTTAGGAAAAAAAAGAACTTTAAAAGCTTGTTCTCATCTAATACCCTCACGGTATGATGCTCAATCCATTATATTGTCCATTGCTTCCTGTATGTATTAGCTTTTATTTTACATTTATTTCATTCCAAATGCTTGCCTCGTAATTGTATGAACTTAAGTATTCTGGTTGACGAGTGATTTAACATGATATTAGAGTAGGTTAAATCTTCGTGAATTTGTTTTTATAATTTTCAAATTTCTTTGCCCAAAAATAAGGGAGAGTGGTCTAATCACATTTGTCCCAACCTATTAACTTAAAACTTTTGGGCCAATTAATAATTTAACCCGACCTTACTAACTTGAACATGAAGTGTTCTACAGACTGTATAACTGTGTTATAAGAATTTTTAAGTTGAGTATATGTTTTTCTTGACATGAAAAAGATTTGCCTACGATATCGTTCATATATTCTGAGTTCAGAATGCTGGCAGGAATCATCCTAAAGTAGCTGCAGCTTTCGGTACAAATCGACTCGAGACCCAGAGTTCCAAGGCAGTTAATGACTTCTTGTCCATTGAAATGATAATTAGATTGAGATATATCATTTGACACCTTTCTTCTCCTAATGACATTGTGACAAGTTAATTTCTAATCCTTCATTACTATGTTTAGAATCTGTTAAATTTATAAGAGTAGGGTTTTCTGTGCTTTGAGTCAAAATGAGCTTCGATTTTGTTTATTCCAGTTCTTGATATTATTTAACAAAGTTATGTATTGCTCATGAGAATTCATAATGGATTGCGGTCAGTTTTATGCAAGTTATTTGGTTGAAACATGCCTATTCATTGTTTATTTGATGAATAGATATGTGTATGTTTCTTTTACATAACTTTCTGGACTAGCTTGTTTGCATTTCGACTATTATTATGAGATATATCGTTGATCTTACAACATTTGAATGTTAAAGTAGTCCGTAAGAAATTAATTCTTAAGTAAGCGATCATTATGAATTGAACTTATCACTTCTTAATCTTTTAAGATCTTTTTTGTCACCAAGTCACTTCATGATGGTTGAATAGATATCTATATGTTGGAGATTAGATCATATCACAATCTAGATGTCAACTAGAGTCGAATTTAATTGCTATGACTATGATGTATAACTTGATGATCAACATGTTATGACTTTAAATTTTCTCACCAAAAAAAGTATTTTGTTGATATTTTTTTAAAATTATTATAGGGAAGAGGTTGAAATAGGATAAAAATAATGGTTGATCTACGTTTTTTTTTTTTTTTTTAATTAAAAAATATTTGAGGTAGAGAATTCGAACAAATAACCCATTATTATTCAGTTATACATGATCTTACCGGAAATAGATGCAATTACAAATTTTGATTAGGGTTCATATGAAACATTTTTAAAATTTGAGTTACAAAGGACTAAACTTGATTTTCAAAAAAAAAAGAAAAAGAAAAAAAAAAAAAAAAAGAAAAGCAAAGGACTAAACTTGGAATTTTAATACTCCTTTTAAAAATTAAATGTTATTATTTTTATATAAAAGGAACAAAATCTTTTTCACTTCCCAAATATCAGCCTAGAGTCAATTTAGAGCTCTGAGACGGAGTGATGAGTGGGAGATGGTCGCGCCAAGTTTCCGGTGGTCGGAATCCAGGCTGTTGCAGCGGCCGGCGCCGTTCAGTTGGCCGGGTTTCAGGTTATCAAATCTCGGCATCGAATGGAGCTCTCCAAACATCAGGTGCTTTAATTTTTTAATTCTCGATGATCTCTTATGGACCTTCATCGCGCTTCTCGAATCCCTAGTTCTCATTACAATGTTGTCTTTCTTCTTCTTGTGCTGTGGATTTACTCTCTGATTTTCTCAATCAACGATTCGGTATGTTCTGTATATTCCTCTCGATCGATTTGCCTGCTTCGATTTCCAAATCTTAGCAATTATATGATCTGTAGTTTGAATTTCAGTTTGTTTGTTTGCTCCAAGTGTGTTGTTCGTCTTCAGGATCCTTAGCTTGAAAACCTGCTTTGATTGAGAATGCTTATTGAAAGTCTAGGTCTCATAATTGAATCAATTAGAACATTGTTGAAAATGATTGGAGAATTCTTTTGAACCTCCGATTCTGAGAAGAGAAAGGCGAATTTCCATTGGAAATTATCACTATCTTCAGTTTTCTTATGATGAATCGTTGTGTTCTTCATTCAATTACAGTGAGTTTAGGTTCTTCCTCTTGATTGATTTAGCTTCTTGATTAACTTCTTAACGTAGAGCTTCGGGAAGATGATTTGAGAGACTTCCTGTAGATTTCTCTTTTTGGATTTGCATTTCTTTTCATTACAATGTTTCTGTTAGATGTTAGAGAATTTATGAAAAAATGGAATTTGATATTTTGTTTGGATAATCAAATATGTGAGAATATATATATACAAGGAAAATACATTTTTAGTCTAGGGTCTAGTTTCAATTTGATCCATTTTTACCTCGGTTTTTATACATTTTCGGTCTCTAAGTTTGTGGTATAGTTTTAATTTGGTTTTATATTTCACAATTGAACATTTTTACCCCACTTTTGTTACATAATAAAAATGTTAGTTACTTAATCTAATGTTGACTAAAATGATAATTTAACTAATTTTAAATTTTCATATTTTTCACAAGAATTTAATTTTTATAAGAAAATAAGTATATAAATAGGAGAATTTACCTTTGAACGGTACATTCTATCTCTTGTATTATATTTGCAGTACAATATCAAATGAATTAATTTTGATTTTGTGTTATAGATGAAAATATTTTGCCATTTTTTATTATACATGTAAATTCTCCTATAAATAAACTAAAAAAAAAAACACACTAGGATTAAAAGTGAGTGTTACTGAAATATCAAGAGTAAAATTGTTCAATTTTGAAATATAAGGATTAAATTGAATTTAAGGAACTATTTTTTTTTAATAACTAAAAAGAAATCATTCATTTTTCGTCCAGGTTCAAGTCTTTTTTCTTTTGCTAAATTATAATGCCCTTAGATTTTTAAAAGTTTTGTTAAAACCTCTGATTTTATTTCGCCATTAAAGTGGCGGTTGAAAATTGATGCAGTATGTGTGATTTTATTTATTTATTTATAGAATATGCTATATTAATTGTAAAAGAATCCTTTTATGAATATTTCTAGCTTCAGGCTTCAGATGAGCTTGAACATTTTTTAATTCAATAATTCTTTGAAATGATATTAGGTGTTTTATTTCAATTAACTTATATTAAATGATTTTGTTTAGATTGAAGATGTCAACATGTATGCATTGAATTATCAAAAAATAAAAATAAAAGAAAATTGTATTCATTGAGGCTAGTTTGAGATATGTATTTATTGGTGGATATTAAATGAAAGAATTAATAAGATATGATAAAAGTAAGGTATCGAGGTTTTCACAAGTACAGGGACAAAAACGAAACTAAATCAAATGCTTTTAAACCATAATTTTTTACCCTTTTCATATTAGTCCATAATCTTTGTAATCTTTTTCAATTTTGTCTTTAGTAGATAAACAGTTACAATTAATTTCTTATATTTTGTCAACAATGTTTGGTTAGAGTTTTCTCTTCCACAAATGTTAGAACTGGATGATTCAATTGTAAACATGGACTATCATCATTCAATTCTTAGAAAAGAAATTTGGTGCCTAAGAGAAAATTTTCTAATTTCTTACAAAATTGCAAGAACTTGGGGGAAATTTTAATTACCCTTTTTGATATAGTAACATTGAGCAAATGATTCAATTGTTGCTCGTTTCATTACAAAGTTAGCTCAGTATTGGCAAAGAAAGATTGAGCTAAAACTTCAATTATTGGTCGTTCCATTCCACAATAAGTTCATTTTTGCAGGTTACACATTCCCTTATTTATAAGCAAAGTAGGATAAAAGTTCAGAGCTGGATGCTTGACTAAGAAATGGCCAAGAACTCTAAAACCAAAAGTTGCATAGTTTTCATCCAACTTAGAAATAATATTACTTATTTCCTTCTTCCTGGGGTCGGGATCGGGGTCGTGGCACGCTAAATAAACTAAAACAATGGAAGAAACCCTCCCAAGAAATTCGAACTAAAATTGGAAGATGGCTGCTCCGCTCGATGGCTTGGATGCAAATACGTAGAGATCGAGATCGTTCTTGTTGATGATCCCTCTGTCGATCCTCGATTGGTAAAATTTCTCCTGGTGTGAATCAAATGGGCACAAGTTTTAAACTAATTTCAATTTTCAACCAGGCCATTGAAGGCATTGTCA
This sequence comes from Sechiopsis laciniata, assembly GCA_037833695.1. Lineage (NCBI taxonomy): Eukaryota > Viridiplantae > Streptophyta > Magnoliopsida > Cucurbitales > Cucurbitaceae > Sechiopsis > Sechiopsis laciniata. The sequence continues at coordinate 6,628,807 of JBBMKA010000021.1, read as the reverse complement.
CATTCCAGTTTCCTGTATTGGAAAACTAACCTTTAGATTGAGAATGAACTGGGGAACAATGGCCTCTTTTACGAGAGCGACTGTGCAGCCTCCCCATCCTGCTCCGGTTAGCCTGGCCCCGAGAGCACCGTTGTCCCAGGATATCTTTACAAGTTCATCCAATTCGAGACAACTGGGAAAACAAACCAGATAAGAGACAAAGGAGTCTAATTGCTACCAACAACATTAAGCATCAAGGCAACAATTTTTTTCCCTTAAAACCTTGAACTTATGCTCACATCGATTAATCTTAATCTTGTGAGATAATTGATTGACCATTACTTTGGTGTTTAAAGAAACATGAATAGTTTATTATATTTGGTGGTTAAAGAAACATATGTCGAATCCAAACTAGATGTTCACGATAGCTTGGACACATTCTTTATGATTCCAATTATTCTAATGAATCAATAAACCAACTCATGATTAAAATATACAATTTGTGCACTTACCAATGAAATTTTGCAATTTATATCAAACAATTGAACGTGGTACTTCAAAAAGCTCATGAACAGAAAAAAGATGACCTTAAATACTCAAATAAACAAGATTTGAGAAATTTACTAAATTGTGCAAAGATTTCTACCTGCATTCATAAAGAACGCTACAGCTGTGGTGGCTATCATTCATAAGATCACCAAGTTTCTTAAGCTTGTCTTCCTCACTGCAAAAAAAAAAAAAAAAAAAAAAATCTTAGCATTAAATAGGGAAAAGGCCAATTTTCTTCTACCTATCTCAAGCTTTCAACCAAATATTTTTGAATTGGGGTTAAAAATAAAAGACATGAACAAGTTTCGACATATCGTCAACCTATAATGAAAAATTTTGTAAATTTGCTTTTGTGAAAAACAAAAATGATAAATCTGAAGTTAAATTATAATTTTGGTTCATGTATTTTAAAATTTATTTCATTTTGATCCCTATATTTTATAATGTATAATTGTAGTTTTCTAAAAATAGTTACTATAATTAAGGGACAGGTTTGGGTGTAGCCATGGCTGCACCTCATGGTTACACTCGCTGATGTGGCACTCTCAGAACCACAATTTTTTTTTTCTCTCTCTCTTTGTGTGTGGTTATCAATGGGAGTGGCTGCACCCAGACCCTTCCCTATAATTAATAAGTTTCTTGAAAGTATAAAGACCCAAAATTAGACATTTGCAAGTATATAGACTAAAATGTAACAAACTCCAAAATAGTATTTCAACATTAAACTAAAATCCATCGGTCATGTTATTTTTTCTTAAGAGAATGAACAAATGTAATAGTAATGAGAACATTAAATGACTTTTAGATAATTCTACAAACCATCACCTTAAACTCGACGAAACTGCATCCTTGAAAGCATAGACTCGTTTGGCTTCGGAGTACACGTGGGAGGCTCGCTGAAAACAACCACCAAAGCAAGAGACAAAGAGAATTACAACATGGACCATATAGGGGATGCTTGGGCCACCAAAAATAAGGAAGAGAATGAGAATGAGAATGATTCCCCATAATTGGGCCACCGGGAATCATTCCTCCCATAATCACATTTTTCAAAAATTGTTTTTTTCATTCTCCTTCTATCTATTTTTTATTCTCTCCAACAACTTTTTAAACATCACATCACTATTTTTCACTCACATCATATTCATTATTTTATTTTTCCTATAATCATTACTCTAATCCCAAATACAAATAATTATTCTCCTCGTAATCATTACTTTCACCCCAAACACAAATAATCATTCTTTTCCCTATTCTCCTCCTCATTCCCCCATAATCATTACCATTACGATTCCCCATCCCCCAAACACCTCCACAGAGAGATCAAAAGGCAAGCCTAGCCTAGTTTGAAATGGAGGTAATTTCAGATCATATGGACTAAATGTAGATTTAGGTTCAGAAGTAATGATAGACGAACACATAAGTAGCACAGACCAAAGGAAAAGTTAAGAGGTAACAGTTCCAAACATAATAATACCTGATACAACTTGAAATGCTTTGCAGCTTTTAGAACATCTAATGAAGTTGGAGAATTGCCTAAAACGGAAGGCAGGTTATCCACAGTAATTTGTTCAATATCTTCAGCTGTATAAGGTTCCTCCTTCAACAGTTCCTTTAGCAGAGAAATTGATGGCAACAAGAATATGTTGATAAATTGATTAAGATATGAAAGAATGTTTCTTTAGTTCATAACACTATACCCTCGAAATAGAAGAGTAAAAATTTTGTTGAGAGGTTTTGTGAAATCATATCCCATGATTGTCATTGTCATATAATAGTTTTACGAAATCATAAAATGAGCTAAATGAGGAATCGAACAGTTTCTGAAATATTTTAGAAGATTGTATAATATACAACATTTACATCCCCTGAATGTAACTATAATCTCCATCACAACAATAAATCTTTTTGTGTTTTGTTTTCCCTCTAAATAAGATCTGATTAAAAAAAAAAAACTTAGTGCCAAAAGTCAACAGAAAATACCTTGACTGCAAGCACAGGATCTGAAGAATTACGCTCTGTAGCAAATGTAAGACAAAGCCCTTCCACATCAGATAAAGTCTTCACTTCTGCTATTGCATCTAGTGGTTTCATCCCAAGCTTTATGCCTAGAACAATCTGAAGAACCATCCAGAATCATTATTTGGATACATTTAAATCATAATGTCACAAAATTCTAAACCGTCGGGCGAAGGACGAGAATGGCGATAATAAACAACTCAAGATTAGGCTACTCGACGACCATCAATTCCTTAGAAGTTGGAATTTCAAAATAAGGCTTATTGATCACATTGTAAAGATCCAAATATCATATTGCTTAAACAAAGGCAGCTAGTCCCCTTAACCTATATAAACAACAATAGATGAAAATACATCATGTTCAGAAGTAAATGAAACTTACAGCAGCAAGTCGGCATTCCACAACTCTGTTATTATAATTAGTGGCAGCAGTGACAGCTTTCTGTGATTCGGCAAGCGAATGGGCTATAACAAAAGTCCCACCAGCAGGAAGTTGCACATCAGTAGCACGAATAGGATTAAAATCAATCAGCTCAGCAAACCCAGATTTGGCCATGACAGAAATTGCCTGCCAGGATAATAGGACATCCTTTACAATCCTTGAAAAACATTTGAAGCTAGAAAGAAATGCAGCCAAAGATCACTTTCTAAATAACTGTCAACAAGTATAGCTCGGGTGACATGATGTATAACCTAGTTACTAATAGGTGGTTCGAATCCCCATTACTAAATGTTGTTGGATAAAAAAAAGAACTTTCTAAATAATTGAACAAATAGATTTATTCACCGCAAATATTTAAATTCAGCGATTCTAGTCAGAATCTAACTGTGGCATTTGCAATAAAATAACACAAAAGGCAGCAGTAGCACATGCCGCTCATCCCGTTTGTAAAAATTGCTCCCTAGAACTGTGATTGGTGGGTTGTAATATTAAGAAACCTAACATTTCAAAAGAACTTCAATTTTTCTTCCAAGCAAATTATTCGCAAATCTAGAGATCATATCTAGAGAAAATAAGGGAAAAAGTTTTTAGACAACCCCTTTTTTTGTTCTGTTTCTCCATGTTAAGTCTATTAATTGCAAAGTAAGATTTTTTTTTTTATACCTGATCCATTCCACCTGATTGTGTACCAATGTGCCGTTCACATTCACAGGTAAGTTGGGCGAGTTCTTTCTGTAACCACAAAGAAATTTTTTGTTAGATTGCTTAGATTTAGCATAACTAAAAATCAAATCATTGAGATAAATTTTTGATGTGCCCACAACCAACTTTACCTAATCAAATCAAGTTAAATCACACTGAGTTCAAAGTAGCATTTGGTAAGTAGTAGATGATTCTTGTTCATTTAAGTAAAAAAGAAAATGAAAATGCAACCATATTCAGCCAGTGGGCCCCAAAAGTCCTAAATTAACTCACTACTTACCCTAGATTTAGTTCATTGGCCCCAGCAACTCACCTTATAAATTCATGTATTGCGCCATGAAGTCACTTCAATGGAATTGGATCCAGAAATCTCCCATGAAATATTCTCTTACTTTAAGTTCATGTACTAATATATCAAATGAATTCATGCAAGAATACATCTACAACATTCAATTGTTATTATAAAATGTTTCCGTAGGTTTGAAATCCAATGACTTACAGCAAGCAAACAAGGTACCTCCATTTATCTGTGGCTCAAATATGAGATACTAATAACAACCAATCGTGGGAAAATATCACGGCCTACCAGGAAATATGAGTTGCAACACCACAGATAGAACAATTTACCAACTCAATATATGTAAATAATCAAGTCAAAATCCAATTCAGTCATAGACCCAGTGATGTATAGTAAAATCGGAGCATGAGGGAAAGGTGTTACACCTTGGGAAAGTTGGCACCAAAAGCAGCCATTATAGCAATGGTAGAAGAGCAAACAAATGCGGCGGAGCTTGATAATCCAGATCCTGTATGAAAAATAATAATTTCAACATTACTTTCACTCGTGAAAAAAACTTCGCTGCAACAGAATATTGAGCTATTGACTTCAGTTTTTTTTATAAAAAATTATAAACTCCAAAGATAAATAGCAATTGAACTTCTATACTGTAATTAACAGCCCATCATTGTCATTTGGTGTGAAAAAGTATACAATAGAAAACCTGTTGGCACTGTTCCATCAACAAGAACGTCAAGTCCAACTGGCACGCCAACATCTTGTCCTTTTGATTTAGCAAACTCATAAAAGCCTTTGTACCTGAAACAAAAAAACTTTTAGAATCTGCAGATGGGTAATTGATCAATGTTGATTAATAAGTTCGTATAGAAGTTAATTTTTTTTAAAAAGAGGCAGATCATATGCTTGACGTAAGCTAAGATCATTATTCATTATATCTTTAACATTATAAACAGAGTATGCTAGTTTAGATTAAAGTTCATCATCGTCTTGAAAATATTGATTAGGATAAAAATAAAACCTAAAAATATCTTGTCTTCATATTATCTAGAAACCAGTTGCATATCTAATGATAACTACATCCCATTAAAATAATTCCAAAAAATAAAATTGGAAAAGAAACAATTTGGCTACTCACGCGCAGAGGAAATAGTGTCCCCATTTGTGATTCTTCAAGTCAACTTCCTATAAAATGAACAAGAGAAATGATAAGCATATTATAATTTTTGTAGTTGCAACTTGCAAGAACGATCACAAGTTTTTTTTTCTTCTTACAAGAAGACATTTATATAAATAGTATAATATAAGAATGTATTTTCAAGACAGTGCATAATCCAATACTAACATACTTCAAATATAATATAAATAAAAAACCATAATAGATGTGAAATTAATTAATGAAGATCCCAAACATTTTTTGTACATTCACATATCAACCATTATTTTTGTTGATATCCATCACTGTTCGAGCTGGCCAGTTTGGTCGTAACTCGACTATTGTCACAGAACATACTGCCTCCCCCTAACTTTACTTCAAAATTGAAACATTGAAGCATAAAATTTCTATAGTGAACATTTGGATGCCTCAAGATCTTAAACATTTTTTGTACATCCAAATTGAAACGTTAAAGATAATATTTCTATAATGAACACCAAGCCGTAAGGATCCAAGATACCGAAAAAGCAAGCAGGACGAAGAGTGATTATCTGAAAGAAACTGCTTCTAGTGAAATTTACAAATCAATTTGGCTGTTCTATACCTGATTAGGATCAGCAGGATAAGTACACATCGAGTATTTATCATTAACATTAGCAATTCTGAGAAGATGCTCCGTCTCTTTAGCGTCGTGCTTCCTTATCGCGACGATCGTGTCTTGCCGAATCGCCATCGGCAACACCGAATATCCTTCATAATCAATGTGCTCTCCGATCAAGTTCACTCTCCCTACACTCCGCCGTTCAACCAAAAACGACATTACAACAAGAATCTAATCGATAATAAATCAAAAACACTATTAGCAGTACAGATTAACCAAACACAGATATGAAACACAAAATTACCTGGAGAACGAGCAATAACATCGGGAGGATGGCCGAAAACTTGGAGAAACTTAGCCTTGAGATGATCAAATCGAAGGCGAGCTTTTTCGTGCTGAGATCCATCGCCATAAACCGGTTCGAGAGAAGAGAAAACAGGAATGGGAAGGTCCTCGTGCTTCGCCATTACTGTTCCTCCTGATTTCGGCGCTGAAATCTTACAAATTCGTACTCAACAACAGGTATAAATTCAAAAGAAATGGCGAAGTAAGATTTATACACAATCAAAATTTGGTTACAGATGAAGATTCTAACTCGTACATTAGCTTCTCCGATCGCGAATTCCGGCTGCGTCTTCGGATAATCCTCAGATCAATCGACTACAAAGAGGGAGAGTTAGGTAGAAGCGAAATATTCCATTATATTAATAAGCTTAAAATATAAGTTTTGTGTTTGAACTTTGAAGAAAGTTAGTTCAGTTTGGTTATTTAAAAAATTAGAGTTTAATCAATAAATATAGAAAATGATCTCTGTAATTTGATAAAATTTCAAAAATAGTTTTTATGTTTGTGATCAAATTAAGTACTTAAAAATTGATAAATTTATGAGTTAAGTAACTGATTTAAAAAAAAATAAAAAAATCATATCATTTATGCATAAATGGTGAGATTCCATATATTTAATATTCTAGTGATTAGGTACGATAATGATTATATTTTAAGTTTTATAAAATCATTAAAATTGAATTCTAATTTTTAAAACCATTAACACTAAATTTAATATGTACTAAATTCTAATTTTCTTAAAATCATAGAAACTAAACTCTAATTTTTTAAATATGAGAACTTCAAACCATAGGTCTAAACTTATATTTTACTCTGTTAATAAAATGCCATTTTTTTCCTTTATGAAAAAGTATATTTTTCATCTTTGAGTTTAGGAATGATTTTAATATCTCAATAACTAAAATCGAGGATTATTAAAATAAAGGAACAAGTATTAATTTTTTTTTAAGAAAATCAAATTATCATAAAAATCAATTTGTGGATTACATTTAAATTTGTTGGAGTTATGAGTTACTTTTTTTCTCAATATCAATTGATTTTGGTGAAACTTCATATTATCTAATATGATATACAACTTTTTATGATTTATTGGTCTCTCAAATTTTGATCCAACCTAAATACTTACAATTAAAGTGGGTGGTTTGGACCCTATTGGTGGGTATTTTAGGCATTGGCAGTAGTAATATGGTATTATGAATAAAAGATAATTGAATTGAGAAGGAATATATATTAAAAATCATGTGTTAAATGAACTTGAAAAGTTAAAAAGGAAAATAGTATGATATTTAACCTACTAAAAAGTAATAACACCCCAAAGGAATATATATTAAAATTATGTGTTCGACTGAACCTAAAAGGAAAATACTATAATATTTAACCTTCTAAAGAGCAATAACATAGCATTGTGAATGTTCATGTTAAAAGATGCTAAATTCCAAAAGACTATATTTAATCTTAATTAAAAAGTATTTGAGTACATTTTAGTTTGATTTGACTGAAGGAGGAAAACGTGCATATGAGGCCAAAAGTGCCACGTCATCTATAATTAAAAAAGAGATTTGGATTTTTTTTTTCTTCTTCCATGTTTTGATGATAGAAGAAAATGTGGAATCCAATTCTTCATTATAAAAGTCTGTTCACTTGCTTTCAGGAAAAAAAGTCTGTTCACTTGGGTCCGAAAGTGCCTGCTTCAGAAAAAGTTCAATAGGGCAAATTGGCAAAAGAATCCACTTTTTTTTTCCTTTTAAAAAAAAAAATTTATTATTATTATTTGTTAATCTTGTTACCTTTAACATTTAGTATTTTTAAATGACCACTTTTCAAAAATGGGATTTTTTATGTTTAACAAAAAAAATTCTAAGAAAATTACTTGTAGTTTAAAAATATTTTATTTATAGGACAGAAATTAATGGATTCCGTGAAATAATTAAACATGAAGATGATACTTTTTATTTTGATTGAATTGAATATCGGTTTAGATTTATGAGCTTTAATATCATGTTGGATAATATAAGATTCCACCTCAAAATCAATTGAAGAGTAATTTATATCTCTTATATATTTATGATGTCTCCACTCTTTGCGACGTTGGATCCTTAATATTCAGCTGATTGAAAGCAATTTGTGATTCGCAATTTAAAAATTTAAGATAATTTTGGGGTTACATATACTAATCTAATTATCCATCGATTCGCAACTTAAAAAAAAAAAAAAAAAAAAAAAAAAATTTAAGATAACTTTGGGGTTACATATACTAATTTTTGAACCCATTTTTTATGTTTTCTTTATTATTTATATATATCATGTACAATGCAATTTGTGAATGTTGTTAATATCGAAAAATGGTTTTTAAGAATTAATGGTAAATTTGTGATTTATCGGAAACTTTGTGTCTACAAAACAAAGAATAATTAGGGTATCAATGTGGTGCGCGAGTCACATAACCTCCCATGCTTAAATTGGATTCTAACATAAGGAAAAGTAAGAGAGTATTTAGAAAGGTAACATAATTTTTTAATTCGGAATCCTTTCCTGCTCCTCTCACCTTGCCCTATTATTCCAAGGCTTTTCATAACTGCTACCCACTATTTACATCCATCTACTCATGAATTAATGTTGGGAACGCGACTCTCGCCCCAACTAACGAGGGTAGTGCATAGTAACTATCCATATACGTATCATATAGATCGGAGAGGCTTGACTTGGTCTTAGGATCCTATATTGGGCTTTGTCCGACCCCTAAAAGGATCGAGTTTGCCTGACCCATCCTAAGGCATGGGGTTGGGAGTTGTTGACCCATGTGGGGCTCCCTGTCAGGAATTGCCCAACTCATCTTGGGCCTTGGTTGGACTTTGCCCTATCCCTTCTAGGCTTGGGTTGAGCTCTATCTTGGTTCCTAGGGTCCGATCTTTGTTTGTCTTTTTCGAGTTGGACTCCCTCGATTGTATACTCTTTTTCGGCTAGTGGACAAAACAAATGTAAACCATAATCCTTACTCTTTGAATAATTTTTAGCCTTAGTATTTTTTGTTTCTGCTTGAATCTTTTACCTAATAACAAAAAGGGAAAGAAGTTGAAAAAAATGACAAAAAAAAAAAAAAAAAAAACCACTAAACGACGAAAACATGTGGAAAGTGAAGAAAGGAAGGGAAAGAAAATAAAATGGGAAAAATCAGTCTATGCTCTAAAAGTTAATGTTAGTATTAATTTGAACCCTAAACTTTCAGTCTTCCAATACGACCCAATTGATTGAACGTTTGGACTATGAAGATATGTTTCCCTTGAATTATTGAGATTTTTCATTCAAAAGTATTAGATAGTGTAGACATCTATCTCAAAACCAATTGATAATGAGAGGAGTAGTCCACTTATCTTATAAAAATATCCTCACCTTATCAATGTGGGATTCTCAACATGCCCTCTCAAGATGATGCCTCTTTTGTGCTATCAATCTTGAATCGAATCTCAATTTCATTTTATTGGACCAAATACCCATTTGGGCTTTATGGACTCTGATACCATATTAGATAGTGTGGACATCCATCTCAAAACCAATTGGTAATGAGAGGAGTAATCCACTTATCTTATAAAGATATCCTCACTTTATCAATGTAGGATTCTCAACAAAAAGAAACTCAAAATCAATTCTTACCATAAATTCCTAGGAAGAAAAAATAGTGTTTTTTTTCTGCATGCATTAATGGTTTTAAAATAAAATTGTGATAGAGGATCTAAATTGGTTCGGTAGAAGTATAGTCAATGTATCCAAAAACAAATACTTTCCTACACATTCATGTATGGGAGAACTCTACTTTTATATATATATATATATATATAGTACCTCATATGTGCATAAATAGAGTCTCCTGCATATTCAATGTGTAGGGAAGTATTTCTCAACAAATTGAAGACCTAACTTTGTGAAATCCCTTCAAATAAGAATCTCCCTAAACTTTACAAATCTTTAACTTTTTATTTTCGATTGTTCGGGTGAATTTGCAGCATCTCAACTATTATCACTAGATATACCATTTGATTCTGTAATATTTGGATATTAAGCAAATTCATTGAGAATAAATTTCTAGACAGATATTTATTATAAATTGAATCAATTATCTCTTAATTCTCCAAAACAAATTTTACAACCAGGGGCGGATCCAGGCTTCAAGATTTGAGGGGGCCAGTTTTCTTTTAATATTTATGAGTGTACGGAACGAAACTCATGCTTCTTAACTATCTTTTCAAAACAAAGACTTACAATATTTTATTCTTAATGAACTTTATTGATGCCAAAATCTAGCTTCTGGATCAATTGGTAAATTTGTATCGGGAACGAGTACCTGCAAAACAAAAAATGCTAGGCACCGATGTGGTGTGAGCCACGTCGCCTCCGATACCTAAGTCAGATGATGAATAGAGTAGTTTAGTAAAGTGTCAAGAGTCGATTGGAACTTACCTTTTTTTGCTTCCTCTTCACCTTTTGTAGGCGGAGACCCACTTCACCACTACACCCCACTTTCCGAATTTCCCTCTCTTCCACGATCCTTAGTCATTCCATGGGAATCGCGTGATTTTGCTCCCTCCGTCGTAGTGTAGGCCTGGTCATCCTGCAGGGTGCGTTATCTTCGATAGACCTGACCTCTTCTCGGTAGGACCAAGTCAGGAGTCGGCTTCCTGATTCATTATGGGCCTAATGAGGCCGAGATGGGGGGTCATGGCATTTAGATCTCGGTGCTAGAGACCTAATCTTGGCTCCAAGGACCTGACCTTGGTTCTAGGGTCTCCACCTTGAGTTCTAGGAACTCCATTTTAGGTGCAATGGACTCCACCTCAGGTGTTAGGGACCTAGCCTCAGCTCTAGGAACTCCACCTTAGGTGTGGGGAACTCCACAGAAACTCCACCTTGGGTCCTAGGAACTCCACCTTAGGTGCAAGGTATTCCACCTTGGGTCCTAGGAACTCCACCTTAGATGCTAGGAACTCCACAGGAACTCCACCTTGGGTCCTAAAAACTCCACCTTAGGTGCTAGGAACTCCACAGGAACTCCACCTTAGGTGCAACATACTCCACCTTGAGTCCTAAGAACTCTACCTTAGGTGCTAGGAACTCGACCTTAGGTGCAAGGTACTCCACCTTGGCTCTCGGGACCAAATCATTAGGGTCGTCCTTAACGTCGTTGGGCCCATTTAGGTTGGGTATTCTGGAAGACCATCCTGCCCAAGTGTCATACAAATATCCCTACAACAAACTTCATATAAAATTTCTTACTAGATAGGTGACAACAATAAATTGAACCCATAATTTTTTTGATTTTACAAGAATAATAAATCATGATAATTGTTGACTGAAAATTATGTTTTATAAATATAGTAAACAGTTATCTTCAAATGTCAAAAGTTTGACTTCACGCGCTAAGCGTAGTAGCTCAGCAACATCACTTTATACAAGATCATATCTAATATGTTCTTAAACTCTCAATAATATAATATTATAGTTTCTTATAAAAATTAATATTAAAAAATATTTAATAACAATAAACACTATTGTGATAATATTTAAATGGTATTTGTAGATATAATTCTTAGAAAAACTATAATTATTATTTATAAAATGGAGATAGATGTAAACAATATAAAAATATATATAAAATTATGCTTTAAAATATTCATTAAAAAACAATAGAAGTACAATTCTTAAAAAAAAAAAAAAAAAAAAAAAAAAAAAAAAAAAAAAAAAAAAAAAAAAAAAAAAA
>JBBMKA010000021.1:6583539-6616867 GCA_037833695.1 Sechiopsis laciniata | reverse complement strand
TATATATATAAAAGATAGATAATTTTAAAAAATTTTACTTTTGTGTATAAAAAAGAAAGAAGAAAATATTGGAAAAAAGAAAAGAAAATTGGAGCCTACGATAATAAAAGAAAGTTGCTCAAATATTTATATTTCCATAATTCTTTTTTGGAAAAAGAAACAAAAATTAACTCGATTATAATATCATACTATCCTATTATTTAGAAAGAAAATATATAAATGCGATTCAATGAATAACTTTAAATGTGATAAACCTTAAATATGACACATATGGCACAATATAAGATCGAAAAAGAAATACAATAGGAAAACAAATAATATCATAATTGATTTTTCTTGTGATAAGTCCAAGCAATAAAAACCAACAATCCCTTTTTCTTACGTAAACAAAATCAAAAGGAGTTGTACAAAACAAATTAATATGATCCATTAAAAAATAATAATAAAAATAAAAATAAAAAATTTAAGTCGTTTGGAAGTTCCTTGTTTGGCTGCATTGATTTCGGATGGCTAATTTTTACTTGGTGTTAGGCGTTGGGTGGGATTGTGATAGCCACAAACATGATTGAGTTTGTTATTGACAAAACCCAATATTTTGTGTACAAAAATAAATGTCTACCCATACAAACATCAACACCAATTTGTTATTGCATTTCTCTAGAGTCTTGTTTCATAATATTTCTATATGTTATTCTTTTATTTTGATTTATGAATCTTAGAATGTTTTTCTTCTATTTCAACAACTTCAACCCCACGTCAGAGGACCAGTCATAAAAATTGATATTTGGCTCTAATTTAATTAAAAGGAATAGTACTCTCTAAGTAGGGTTTGTGGTTCTCTTCCCCAGTTTGTACTAAAAAAATACTTCAATTTGTAACACAAAATAGAAAAATGAAAAATGTAAAATCAAATAATTATTTTTGAGGATTTTTTTTTTTAGAAGAAGTTATCTTTGAGTTTGAACCCAAAGGATTTATGATTAAGATAATATTTTCGAAAATTACTTTTTTAGTCCTATGTTATTTAGTTTCAATTTGGTTATATGTTTCAAAATTGAATATTTTTACTTTTAACATTTCAATAATATTTACTTTTGGTTATTGTGTACTTTTTTTTTTAATTTACTTTTATATTTATCTTTTTTAAAAAATTAAATTCATGTGAAAACTTAAATAATCCATTCATCCATATATTAAAATTTAAAATTAACCTAATTATCATTTTAGCCAACATTAAATAATTTAACTAGTGATTTTGTTATTTTTGAAAATAAAATAAAGTATTATTAAAATGCCAAGAGTAAAGTAGTTTAATTTTGAAATCTAAGAATTAAATTGAAACTAAACTTCAAACTAGAATAAAAAAATATTTTTCTCTAACTTTATTTGATTAATTTAATTACATATTCATTGACAAACATAAATGTAACTCAATTAGAATAAAATATATATTTTCGATCGAGAGACAGATGCAAATTGCTCTACCAACATGAAAAAAAAACTTAGATATTGATTTACCAAAATGAAAACGATGACTCATGGGATGCACATTAATATATTCTTTTTTTTTATTAATATAAATATTTCAAGTTGTCCATCATTTTTTTTTAATTTTTTTTTATTTTTAAGTTATCCACTATAATATTTTATTTTAAACGCTATCAAAATTATATAGCTGAAAAAAAAAAAAAAAAAACTCGCAGCAGCCGTGTTGTTGGTTTGGTTGGCTGACCACAGCACCCGTTTACTTGCTGTTGGATAATCAGCACACGAAACCCGGGTCAACCCGCTTTCTAAATTCTAGATTCTGAATTGATATATATATATATATATATATATATATATTTATTTACAATTACTTTATTTATTGGATTTTCAAAATTGAGAGAAAGTTATTTGTTTTTGAAAATGAGTAAGATCCGGTGTATTTTTATAATCAAGGCCGAAAAATATACAACAAAGTTCAACACCATTTCACATATATTTATTTACTTTTAATTATTTTCATTTTGATTATAAATTTGCTCTTATATCTCTCTATTGTGAAACTCCATTCCTTTTACAAATTTGAATCTAGTCTGTTAAGGCATTTATACTTCTTTTAAGAGGTCATTTTATAGGTTTCTGCTCGTTTGTCCTAATATTCTAAAACATAACTAATATTTGAAAAAAAAGGATTTGGACTTATATTCTCACGCCTCCTAAGTTACACAAGATATCATTACAACTATGATCTTATTGATACATTATTAATTGACTCGATACGTCATTGATTGACTTGATACATCCTTCAATAAAAAAAAATTGATACATCTTGATATTAATTAATTAAAAACATGGTGGTTACCCTTAATCTATATTGATAGTTTATAAATTCCATGTATATGCTGGAAAAACCTCTCATTATTACCATATGAATAAGCAACAAGTGAAAAATCAAAGGAAAAACAACAAAATAAAAAATAGTACGAGAATTCATGTGAAAATATATAAAAACCAAAGAAAAAAATTATTATATGAAAGATTGTTGCAATATCCGTCAAATACATAAACATTTTTCAAAATATATACTTTGGGCATAAGAATATATAAAAAAATTAATTGAGTTAGTACACTAAACTTAAAATATTTTTAATTGAAATGTTTTAGATATAAAGTTACATATAGTGTTTGGAGCATAACACTTCTTTTGTAATTTCAATATGAAAGAACCGATTCTAATATTTTTGCCAAAATCTCAACAACATTTTTTTTTACATTGAATCGTGAAGGGTACTTTCTTTGTAGCTTTGGTGTTTATTTACATTTTTCATTTTTTATATGTATAATTATTTTTCAGCAGTTTCCTTTTTTACTAGTATAAATATCGATTCAATGCAAGTTGAAAAAAAATCTAGTGTTTTAAGTTTCAGGAATTGTTCTTAGGTTTTCAGAAAAAAAACAAAAAATTGTTGTTTAGCTCAATATGTTCAAGTATATACATTCAAATAAGAGAAAAATGTGCTTCTAAAAAAAATAAGAGAGAGGGAATCTCGCCCCTTGTGTTTTGTCGGCTTTGATCGAGGATTGTGCTCTTTTTAGCTCCAATTAATTGGTTGTTTGGTTTTTTCAAAAAAAAAAGAGAGAGAGAGAGAGAAATGTTATTGAGCCTAGAAACAACGATTTTGAAAGTGGGCCGCCATATAGCTTGACGGGCCAGTATTCTCTTTTGGGCCGACCAGCCCAGATCATTGATACTCAAAATTCCAAATAACAAACAAATGGACTTGGATAGCCGAAGTTAATTTTTTATCTATCGAAAGCCCTAGTTCAGAAATGGACTTGGATATGTTATAAAAAAAAAAAAAAAAAAAAAATCAAACAAACAAATGGACTTGGATAAGCCCACTAAATAAAAAGTATATAAACAGGAAAAAAATTAGGGGTGTATTGGCGAATTTTTTAAAATTTAAGAATAAAAATGGCAACTTAACCAATGAATTGGGATAATTGTTTTAGACCAATTTAAATTTTCGAATTTATCAATTTGTCAACTAATTTGATCTTATATATTAGAGCAACCAAATAGAGTTCAACCCAAATATTTTTGGATTAGATTTTTGTGTTATTTTTTTCCGTTCCAAAAATTAACTCATAATCGATGTGTGATAATATATTTAAATTTATGTTAGTTATCTTATTAGTGCATGTTAATATATCTAAATGAGTCCAAATTTGATAACTCAAAAGCTGATCCAACCCAAAAAAATTTAAGTCATAACTCAATCCAATGAGAAGAAAATTATTACTTCCCTACTCTTACTCTTTGAGTTGTGTAGTATTGAATGTTCAAGTTGTTTGTTTTTTGTTAATCCTAATTCAAAACAATTTAAAAAAAAAAAAAAAAAAACCCACAAATTAAATTAATTAAAATAAGAAATTAATTTGCAGGCCAACGGGGGAGTTCTACTCAAGTACAAGAGCAGCTGCCAGTTCGACTACGCTCTTTGAAGAACAAAGCGTTATTCTTCTCCGCTCGGATCGATAACAATTAACTGGTAATTTACTGCAATTAATATTCTCAAATTTAGATCGTACAATCAATCCGCTTTTGCATTTTGCACTTTTTCTTCCCTGTGTCATAGATTTGGATCAATTAGTTGCAGAAGATCCGGTAGGTTTTCAGTCCTAGTTCTTTAATCGGCAATGAATTTTCTTATAATTTTCAGTTTCTTGGTATTTTTTTTAACTTCAGATCATTCCCCGTCCGAAGCTATGTCCGAGAAGAAATCGTCTGACGCGGCCGACGATTTGCCGATCTTCAATGCTGAAAATTTGCAAAACAATTTGAAGATTATCTATTACAGGTTTTTCGATGCTTGAACGATCTTTACGTGCTTGTTGATACGAATTGTCTTTGTTTCCCTGTGTCGAATGTAGTTGAATCCTTTGAATACTTATTAGAATGCTTGTTACGGTAGTTGAATCTAAATTACACAATATGCACTTTACGACCTAGACTGATTTGATTCAATTTCTCTGAGTACCAGCATTCAAATTGAGTAGCTTCTAAGAACGGAAAAGATAGATTGATTATTATGATTCGTTTGAGTTTTGGGAAATTTAGATTGTAAACTTCGTATTATCTTTTGCAGCCGGACGTTTTTGTCTATAATTGGGGGAGTAATTGCTGGAATTTTGGGATTCACAAGTCTGACTGGATTTATATTCTATTTCCTAGTCATGGCAATTACTTCAATTGGACTTGCAGCTAAGGCTGGATTCTCCTTTCATTCGTATTTCGAAAGCTGGAACCAGATTCTACTTGATGGCTTTTTGAGTGGTCTTATGGTAAGTATCATCTGCTCTTATTTTTTAGATTTGAAAAAGTTTGAGGTATAATAGAGAAGAGGAAATAAGAGAATTGATTGAATTTATTTGCTTGAAACTGGCTTTTGTTGAATTCTATTTTGATTAATGAATATTCAGATCTAGTGCTTCTAGGTTTTCTAAGTTAAAAACCCTTGCATGTTAGTTGCGTTGCATATATTTGTTCTATATTGTAAAGATATTTGTTACATCTGGTATTTTCACCCACTTCACTCTCCTGCTCCTACTCCTTTCTAAAGTATATTAGTTTGTAATCAAAGGAGAAGACAGGTCTCAGTACTATCTTCAATGCTATTGTGCCGAAGGCAAGTTGAAAAAAGATAGTCCAATTCTCTTTCCTTTAGAGGGAAATTCCGTGTAAAAAAACCAGCATGGAGTGACCTAGTGGTCAAAATGGTTTTGGAGAACAAAGAGGTGATGAGTTCAATTCATGGTGGCCACCTTCCTAGGAAATTAGTTTTCTACAGTTTTTCTTTACATCCAAATGTTGTAGGGTCAGATGGTAAATCCTGTGATATTGGTCGAAGTGCGCGTAAGCTAGCTCAGACAGTCACAAATATACAATATAAAGAAAAAAAAAAAGAAATATGGTGTAAAAAGAAGGAAGGCCGAAATTATACTTTGAAACCTCCTTGTAGTTCCTTTTAGAGTGATTTCTTATCCTCCTGGTCAGGCAAGTACATTTTTTATATTTGTACAAATTTCTCATTACCCGTTAAGGAAAATGAAGAGAAATGCAATTCAAATGAGTGTTTACTGGGCATAAGAATTAATGAAAATTATGAAGAACGAAGAGTTTGTATTTTAATGATATTTTGAAAACCTTTTCTAAATAGTAGATGTCTTGGTGAAAAGATAAAAAAAATAAATCAAAGTAGATAAAAAAGGACAACAATTTAAGGTCGTTTGATGATGGGCAAAGGAAATAAAAAATAGACTAACAAGTTGATTTCAGGAGACTAATCAATATGGGAGGTTGAATTGTTTAGGAGTTTAATTTCTTTTTCTAGTCACTGTACATTTGCAACAGAGCAGAGATCTCTAAAGCCTTGGGGTCGGATTGGTTTCCAATTCATACAGTGAATCTTGAATGGCCAAAGACAGATAAAATTGGAGAAACTAAAAAGAGTAGGAATAAAGCCAAATGATTAATAGCTCAGCGGCATTAGTATGGCCCATGAACGAAAAGGTCAAGGGTTCGATTCCCCGAACCCCCAATTGTTGTAACTCAAAAAAAAAAAAAAAAAAAAAAAAAGAGTGGGAATAAATCCCAGAGCTCCCAAAAGCCAACGGGCTTCTCTTGGCTATGTCTTAAGATTGTGGCCTAATAAACAATGATGAATGGAAGGTTTTCAGGGAATTTGTATTCTATAGTGAGGGATTGTGTTAATGAATGCCTGTCTACTTCTTTTTAGAGTCACCAAGAGGATTGCATGATGATTTCTTTGGGGTGGTTCTGGTTGCAACAAGTGTATTCATCTTCTAAGTTGGAGTAATTTTTGCTTGCATAAAGATTTTTCAGGGTTAGCACATGTAAATTGACAGAGAAAAACATGGCTTTGCTGGCTAAGTGAGTTGGTGATTTTCCAAGGAAATTTAAAAATGGAAGCATTTTGCAATATGGTATAAGAAGTAAATATGATGTCGATTGCTTTCGATTGTATTTGAAAGAACCCATAAGTGATAAGATGTAGCATGGAAATCACTAGTGTCTTCCAAATCCTTGGTGGAAGTGTTGGGCATCTCAAAACTCGAAAGTAGGAAGAGAATAATATTTTTGGGAGGAGAATCATTAAGGTTTCTCAGGTACTTTCCAAAGGAGTTTCCTAGTTTATTTAGACTGAATGTTTCTGAGATTTAAAAAAAAAAAAAAAAAAAAAAAAAATCCTTCGTTGTGACTATGATATAATGGATAGGGTACATAAGAAAAATTTGAACTTGAATCTCTCACCCTTTTGAAGCATTCTTTGTCGAGAAAAGGAATAAGCGGATCACAAGATACTTATCTCTTTGCGTTGGCCATTCTGAACGCCCTTCTTCAAGCAACAAATATCTGTTTGTGGTCCCTTCCTACGCTAGGGCATTATCTGTGTAGAACATCTTTTGTTGGGATTTCTCTTACTAGAAAAGACAAAAACCTTCTGGAGGATGGCGATAACAATTGGATTTTTTTGTTAGGCATTTGGTTGAAAACTTTGATATTACCTTTTCCACTTCTCAACGGCATGTAAGATGGTTATCTTTTAATATTTGAGACTGTTCGGGCTAATCTTACACGCACCTCGACTATTTTCACAAGTCACAGGATAACCGCTGACCTTAAAAAGCTTGTTAAGAAAACTTGTAAGAAATTTATTTTTAGGTAGGTGTGACTATCAAGGATTGAAGTTTGAACATTCTCATTCTCTAGATGGGCTTTCTTAAGAATTCCAGAATTTTATAGTTTCTCAAATTCTGAATAACCTCTCATCATCTCAGTAGAAGACTAGAGAGCACAATTTCACTGTTAGACATCGAAAAATGTTTGATCATTGTCTCAGCACACTTTGGATGCTAAAATGAATTGATTGTCTTACACTTTCATCATGTTATTTTCTCCTGCAACAATATGTTGTTTTCATGTATTTCGATGTGCAATAGGCTAACAACACCTTTTGTTTTAATTTTGCAGTCGTTCGTGCTCTTCTGGACGTATCCTTTTCTTATAAGTTTATAGTTTATATAATCTTTGATAAGTATATCATTAGTATGTTTGTGAAAATCTTCTAGTGTGATAAAAACTGTTTTTCGTTCTCTTTTTTTTCTTCAAATAAGTGCTTTTCTTTTTGGCTAACTTGAATACTTTTCTAAAATTTTGAACTTTACACTAAAAAAATAAGTATTATTTTTCCCAAAGAAAATACTTTATCAGCATTTTCTTCTTCTTAGAACTCAAAGGACAAAATTATGCAACCTATAGAACCAATCATTTTCAAGTAAGATCGTATTTAATTGGTGTTTTCTTCAAAAAAATGTTTAAAAAAACAAATACTTGTTCTCATAGCGTAAGAAGCACGGACACGGACTCGAGATACGGATACGACACAGACACGTAGACACACCATTATTTAAAAATGCAGGACACGGATACTGTGAGGGCATGCTATTTATTATTATTTTTTTATGATATACTATTAATAGATCAAATCCAAAATATTTTAGTTACTTTTAAAACCTACCAATCTCAAATATTTTAGTTACCTCATTTTCCTTTTATCCATTCTATTTTTCCTCTTTCTTTCCTTTTTCCATTTTAATCCATCTATCTTCGATGGACATCGTCGTCGACGGCCTCCACCAAACACTATTCATTGTTGAGTTGTCGTGTCATTGGCCATTTGAAACAAATAAGTTTTAAATGAAGTGTCCATGGTGTGTCCGTGAAGCGTGAAGTGTCCGAAATTTAAAAAAAGTAATAATAAAGGAAGACACGGAATTCCGAGTGTCGGACACGTGTCCGAAGAGTGTTCGGAAGTATCGGTGTTGGACACGTGTCCGACACGGATACTTCGTCAAAATAAAAGTGTCCGTGCTTCCTAGCTCATAGCCACACTGTATAAGGCTCAATTCATTATGCTCTGTCTATTGATTCCTGTAATTATTTGCTTTCTTTCTTTCTTTTTTTTCACATTTCTACCAATTCAAATGCTTGCTTCTGTATGTCTCAAAAAAGAAAAAAAATGCTTGCTTCTAGTAATTGGTTGGCACGACCTTACTTAACAAGATCTGTACAACTGTTTCTCAAAAAAAAAAAAAAAAAACAAGATCTTACAACTGTGTACTTTGAGTTCTAAGAAATTATATGTTGACTATGTTTTTCTTGACACAAAAAAGATTTGCCTATGATATTGTTCATATATTCTGAGTCCGGAATGCTGGAAGGAGTTCAAATCTAGACTAGCTACTGCAGCTTTCAGTACAATTCGACTCGAGCCTTGGAGTTCTGAGTGAGTTGTTAACTTTTTCGTATCGAAATTGAGTTATATCTTTTGATCTCCTTCCACCTCCTAATGATAAACTGACAAGTTTATTTATAATCCTTCGTTACTATGTTTAGAATCTGTCAAGTTTATAAGAGCAGGATTTTCTGTGCTGTATGAGTAAAAATTAACATAGGTTTTGTTTATTCTTTTTTACCCGTTCTTGAGATTATTTTATCTGTTGCCTTATGAGTTCATGAGAATTCATAAATCACAATGGATTGTTTGGGAAAATTAATTCATCATAGATTGACTTAGTAATAAAAAAGACTGTAGGGGACTAAGAAGGAATGTCGGGGAGTAAGTGTTTGTATGATAAGATTAGTTAAGATGTATATAAGCTAACACAAGCATATGCGAATATAAAAAAGAGAAGTCGACTTAGCTTGCTTTATTAACATTTTTTAGAATCGAGTAATGGGTGTTGAAAACATTGATGATCTTTCAAAACTTATTTGATTGATTTCAGGTTGACTTCAATTTTATAAATATGTGGATAAAACACAACTGTTTATTCATTTTTCAAAACAGGATCTATATTTTTGTTTTAAAAAATTTACGGGAAAGTCTAAAAATGAATTTATTTGTTAAATAAATATTAGAAAGTAAATCAAAATATAATATTGAAAGATTGGAGACAAAATTAGATTTAGAATTTTGGTTAAATTACGTTTTGAACAGTATTTTTTTAACTAAAAAATTGTATAATTTTTTAAAGAAACTTTTAAAACAAATTATTTTTTACTTAGGTGCTATAGTTAATACTATTTTAAAAAATTTTATATGCATCTTTATTTTGACTGCTATAAGATTTTAATCCTTTTAAAAAAAATTGTATTGATTTCCTTTTATTATGATTTTCACACTTATCAGAGAGATTTGACTTCTCTAATGATACAAAAACAAGAATTTAAAAATTATTATTCTAAATTATATTTCATTCTCATTTGATTTTTGGTTTTATAAATTATAATTCTTTTAATAATTTTTTTTACTATAGGTTTCATATTTCTTATAAAAAAAATTGAATTTTTAGCCAAATTTTGAAAAATAGAAATAAAATTTGAAAATTACTTTTTTAATTTTCAAAACTTGTTTGATTATAAAAAACAGAAGTAAAAAGTAGTTAAAAAACAAAGAAAATCTATTTTTTTAAAAATTTAAAGAATAGTATTTATAAATTTAATTTTTTTAAAAAAATTATTATTAAATTTGGCATTTGTTTTTAAATCTTGGCTTGGGTTTTGAGGTAAATAATAAATGAAAGAAACTCACACGTAAAAGGAATATTTAAAACCTTAAATTTTTAAATTAGAAAACCAAGTCTTATTTGATAATCATTTGATTTTTGAAATTTAAGTTTATTTTTACTTATATTTCCTAGAATGTACTCTATCTTTCCTACAATATTTTTAACTTTCCTTAAAAAAGCATGTGAATTCTAACTAAATTTTTTTTGGAAACTACTTTTTTTGTTTCCAAATTTTAGTTTGATTTCTACAAATATAGGTAAGATGTAGATAGTTGTTGTAGGTTTAAATTTCAAAAATAAAAAACTAAAAACAAAATGGTTATCAGACGATATTAAATGGATATATATATTCTTTTCCTTTTTAAAGTTCTAACAACAATATATTTAAAGTTAAAAAGGATTAATCCTAAGATAAGATTGGATAGGAAATTGATAAATTGTTCTATAAGAGGTTTGTTGGAATTAGGAGCATTAATAAATTCTTGCTCAAGTTAAACACATTTAACTATAAAGTTTTTTTTATTGAACAACCAAAAAAGAAGGTGCACCTTGTTGATATAGGTAGTACAAATAATTTCTTTTAAGCTTTCTCATTCAGATGTGGACTTAGTTCACTCGGACGTCACATGCCCACTAGCTTCTGCTTTGATTCGTCCTCGAACCACATTTTACTGGGAGAGGTTCGGTTCTGGTACCATTTGTAACGCTCCAGGCTCATGATTTGGAATCCGAATTTACCCCTATGGGCACCGACATTCCCTTGCGTCTCCCACGACTTGACCACATTAGCAATGGGCCTTCATCCCCTTTAAGAATGAAGACTGTCCCCACAAACCAACACTGGTTCTTTCAGCATGTTTTGTCCTCACTCACACATCCTAGGAAAATTTCTAGGAGGTCACCCAACCAAGAACTACTCCAAATTAAGCATGTTTAACTATAAAGTTCTTTTGTCTCCAAGGGGTGGTTCGGTGGTTGAAGACTTGGGCTTTGAAAATATGCTCATTTCAAGGTTCCAGGTTTGAGACTCACCTGTGACATTACTCATTCGATATCTCCCGGTACCTGGCCCAGGGATGGGCGTGGTTACTCTTTTTTCAAAAAAAAAAAAACTGTAAAGTTCTTTTAATTGAATCAGTTCAAAATGGACAAAAAGACTACAAACCTTATATAGATGATTTTAGTATTCTCAAATAAGATAAGGGTTAAATATCAATTTTAAAATTTCGTAATCATAAAATTAAATTAGATTATTAACCACCCATTACTCAAATACATATGAAATAGAAGAATGGGTATATTGAAGTAACATCATCCGCCCTGTCGCTCTTCGTTGTCACGTCCAAATCCATATGGATTGCGTGTTAGAATATGATTAAAGTTTTACACACAAAATTCCAAAAAAATAATAATAATAATAAGCTCTCCTCTTTCTATCGCTATACAATCATTATCCTTTTCTTTTGTCATGGTTCACATGCTTTTTTTTAATGGTTCACATGCATTCTACTCAATGTAGATTTTTTTTAAAAATGTTTCTTAGGGTAAATTGTAATTTTAATTCTAAAAAATTATATATATAAGTTTCAAACTTTAATAAATTTAAACTATCTTTCAATGTTTTATTTTGACAATAATATTGTAGTTTAAAACTGATGACATTTCATTGATAATAGCATATGGTAAACAAGGTATGACATAGATAAAATAATGGCAAATGGGTTAGAAAAACAAATCAAGAGGACATAAAGATGTTTTAAACCATATTTTTATTTGACTTGTTTGCTCATATTTTATCTAGGCTACTTTTCTATGCCCACCCGTTCAAATATAAAGAATATATAAATATCCTTCTGTCACCATAATTAATAACAAATTTTTTTTAGTAAAAAATCAAATAAAAAACTTAAATATAGTCAACTGTTCATAAAAAAAAAAACTGTTAAGCCTCTTAAGCATGAAAGCTCAAAAAAAAAAAAAAAAAAAAAAATCGACCATCAAAAGATATAGTCTTTTATTGACCCATTAATATTGCATTTAATAACTCTTTTAGTTCTCAAAAAATACTCGTACTATTTTTTTTTTTTTTGAAAGAAAATGCTTGTATTATTAATTATATGTTTTTATTAGGTTTTTGAAACATAAAAAATATTGTGTATAATAAATCTTTTAGTTCTCAAAAAATGCTCATAAACTATTATATGTTTTATAGGTTTTTGAAACATAAAAAATAGTTCACAAAATAAATTACTTTTTAAACACGAAAATGGAAAATTTATAATATTTTTAGATAAAAAATTGAAAGTTCACAAAACTATTAACTAATTTAATTATAAACATTTATTTTAATTCTTTTAGTTCAAAATTAACAGATTGATCGTCATATAACAATACTATCTTATTCATTATATTAACTAAGTGGTAATACTTTTTAAAACTAAATTACATTATATATTTAATACTTTTAGTTCATAATATATCTTTTAATGTTAATTGAAAGAAAGGATCACAAACCTTACGTAGAGAGTATTACTCCTCTAAAATAAATGAGCCAAATGTTGATTTTCATGATCGAACTCATGGTGTTGTTGAATTAAATTACCACCAAGTAATAAAACCAATACGTCAATTCTTTCGATAAACTACATAATACTAAAACTGTAAAAAAAAAAAAAAAACAAACTATATAATACTAATAAGAGCTTAATTCAACTATTATAATTAAGAGATCATGAATTATTTAAGTATTTCTAGTGGTCAAGTAACTAATTTCTTAAGAATTTTTTTGACATCAAAATGTGATCATGAATTACCTGAACATTCATAATAGTCACATATCTAATAAGAATAATGAAATAGATGAGATTAAAAAAAAAACCAACAAAAATTGACCGGTTTAACAAAATTAATTTTAATATTATTTTAATCTAAAGAAAGGATTTTCTAAAATATATATATAAAGAAAAAATATCGGACTTCCCTATTCCAAATGTCATCTTGGTGAATGTAGAGAGTTCGAGACGGAAGAGATGAGTCGGAGATGGTACGCGCCAAGTTTCCGGTGGCCGGAATTCAGTCTTCCGCGGCGGCCGGCGTCGTTCAGTTGGCCGGATTTCAGTTTTTCAAATCTCGGCATCGAGTGGAGCTCTCCAAACATCAGTTGGATTAATTTATCGATTCTCGACGATTTGTTATGGACCTTCATCGCGCTTCTCGAATCCCTAGTTCTCATTACAATGCTCTCCTGCTTCTACTTGTGCTGTGGATTTACTCTATGAATCGCCGATTATGTATGTATGTTCTGTATATTCCTCTCCATCGATTTGCTTGCTTCTATTTCGAAATCTTACCAATTATATATGCCCCGTTGTTTGAATTTCTTTCGATTGTTTGTTTGTTTGTTTGTTTTGCGCTTGATGATTGTGTTCTTCGTCTTCTCGATTAGCATCAGGATCCGTAACTAGAAATCGAAATTGAAAGTCTAGGTCTCTTAATTGAATCGATTTGAACAGCGTTGAAAATGATTTTGAGAATTCTTTTGAAGAGACTGGTGAATTTCGATATGAAATTGACATCATCTTCAGTGTTTTGTGATGAATCGTTGTGTTTTTCATTCGATTACGGCGAGTTTAGGAGTTCCTTGTTTCGATTAATTTTGCTTGTGTGATGATCGTCTTACTGTTATTTGTAGAGCTTCATGAAGATGATTTGGGAGACTTTGTGTAGATTTCACTTTTTTATCTGCTTTTTTCATCACTGTGTTTTTCTGCAAGTGTTGGAGAATTTAGGAAAAGAATGGAATCTTAAGTTTTGTTTGGAGAAAGCAAATATCTGAGGAGATTTTTTTTTTAAATTTTATTTTTATTTTACTAAGAATAGGCATCTTTCTGAGATTTTTTTTTTCTTTTTTTTTGGTTTAGGAAATTAATTTATACCCTAAATTATTCACCAAACTTGTAATCTCTAAGATCCCAAAAAAGTGACCTAGTTGGTTGAGGCATGATGTTTTTAAGATATACTCCTTTCAAAGTATTAGGTTTTTAACTTGATTATATAAATTTTTTTTTATTGTCTCTCAAGTTTGAAACGCTAAACGACATCCAAAATTCAGAGTCATAAAAAAAGAAAAAATTTTATTTGATGGATTATTCTCACAAAATAATTATAAATGTAAATAAATTTTTAAGTAATTATATCCATAGTCATTAATATGGTTTAATACTATATTATAAATATTTATTAATAATATATTTTTCCTAAAGATTAAGTCCTCATTCTTTGGCTGAATTATACTAAACTATTTCAATTATGACTTCAGATTTTAACAAGATTTATGTAAACCTTTCAATTTTGAAATTGTTTTTCTCTTAACTTATCAAAAATATCTATTTTGTTTTCTAACCACTAAAGAAGAATCGTTGTATAGCTAAAGACAAATTTTGTTTACCAATATTTGTGTGGGAAAGATTATATATATTATTATTGAAAACCTACACTAAAATGATTTTTTTCTAATTTCTCTTCATTTTTACTTTTAAAAATAATTTTCATTTCTAATTATTTATTTTTAATCATTTATTTATAACTATTCAATTATTTCTAACTACTCATTTTTAATCATTTTCTTCAAATCAATCAAAATAACTCATTTTTAACCATTCATTTTTAATCATTTATTTTTTAACTATTAAAAAGAACTACATCCAAACAAGATTATGACTCTAACTCTTCTATATAAAACTAAATTAACTCTTCTATACAAAACTACATTCAAACGAATTTTTGACACAATTTTCAATTTTTAACTACTCAATATAACTCTTCAATAATATAATTCTTTATCCTAAATCCTACCTAAATATGTTAAACAAACACCCCCTTGCACTTTACATGAGTTTATTTTTCTAATTTAAAAATGGCATAGACGAGGAATCAACATTTGAGATGATAATAAATGTCTTATTGATTAGATTTGTTGTATCAACGTTTTTTTTTAAAAAAAAAAGACTACCAATTTACCAACATATTGTGGTTGAGACGTGAACTGTGCAGACTGACATTAAATGACAAAATAGCAGTGGGGCTAAAATAATTAATTTAGAAAGATCATAGGAATCATAATTACTATTTTTAAAAATGGAAACCAAATTATGTAAATCATAAAATAGCTAATTGTCACGGATAATTTGCTTTCAAAAAAAAAAAAAAAATTGCCACGTATAATTCACCCACAATTATGATTGACTTGGTATATTTTAGAGGTTTTATGACACTGAAAATATTAAATTCTAATTTTCTAGCAACAACAGATACCAAATTTGTAATCCAACATTCATGGATGTACAATAAAATTTTAAGCTTCCATTAGATTTATATCTAATAGATAAATAACATTAAAAAAAAAAATTAATGTACAAGGAAGGACAAAATTGAAAGTTCGTTGACCTATGAGAGACAATGCTTAAAGTTCAGGGCTTAAACGTGTAATACAAAAACATTGAACTGAGAATTCAATTACTACTCGTTGCATTAAAAAAATAATAAATAATAATGACAAGAAATTTAAGCAAAAAATTCAAATATGGCTCGTTTCATTTCACAATAAGCTCATTTTTGAAGGTTAAACATTCCTTTATTTATAGGCTAAGACGAACGAGTTCAGAGCTGAATTCTCTGTTATGAAATGTCCACAGAATTCTAAAACCAAAAGTTACGTAGTTTTCATCCAATTGAGAAATAATATACTTACTTCCTTCCTCCAACTGCAATAATGGAAGAAACCTTCTGGACTAACCTCGAAGGAATTCGAATTAAAACTGGAAGATGGCTGCTCCGCTCGATGGCTTGGAAGCAAAGACATAGAGACCGAGATCGTTCTTGTCGATGATCCCTCTGTCGATCCTCGATTGGTAGAACTTCTCCTGGTGTGAATTGAACCAAATGGGGAAGTCTTAAACTAAGTTCAAACTTTCAATTGGGAAGAAGATATTGCAACTTTCCCAGTGTTAAAAACTAACCTTTAGATTAAGAATGAACTGGGGAACAATGGCCTCTTTTACGAGAGCGACTGCACAGCCACCCCATCCTGCTCCAGTTAGCCTGGCCCCAAGAGCACCGTTGTCCCGGCATATCTTTACGAGTTCTTCCAGTTCAGGACAGCTGGGAAAACAAACAAGACGAGGAACTATGTAACGTCGGGAGTCTGACTGCAATCGACAATGCTAAACAACTTAACAGCATAGGTTGTCATGATTGAAACTATGAAGAAAATATGCAATTTTTAAAATATATTGGTGAGTACCAAGCCAACTTACGCATATTTCAACTATGTTCATGGAACAACTGTCAAACCCAACTACATTTAGTTGTTAAGGTAATTCATACGAAATTAATTCTTAGATAGATGACTACTATAGATGGAGCTCATCATCTCCACATAAGTTATGATTTACCAGACTCTTAGCCTCTTATTTGACTACTAGACTAACCTATAATTATTAGAAAAGATACAACAAAGCCATGAAAGGAATCAAGAAGAAAACCTAACAATTTGAGCTAGTTTTGCAATTTGTATTTGATTTAACATGTTGAATGGGAAACTGTAACTGAAAATGCTCATGAACAGAGCAAAGATGTCCTTAATTGCTCAAATAAACAAGATTTAAGAACACTATTAAATGTGAAATGATCTTTACCTGCATTCATAAAGAACGCTACAGCTGTAGTGACTATCATTCATAAGATCGCCGAGCTTCTTAAGCTTGTCTTCCTCACTGTCAGAATAGAAAAATTTAACATTAAATGGGAAAAAAGAAGTCCAATTTTCGGTCACAAGCTTCCAAGCTAAAATATTTTGAGTAGGGGTTAAAAATATAAGGAACTTAGTATAATTTTGATAATTTTATGGACGTAGCACGTAAGGACATAATCTGTAATGGAAAATTTTGTACATTCGCTTCTGTTAAAGCCAAGGATGCTAAAAGCTAAAATCCATCAGTCAGGTTTAATTTTTCTTAAGAGAATGACCAAATGCAAGAGTAATGAGAACATTAAAAGGCTATTAGACAATTCTACAAATCATCACCTTAAACTTGACGACACTGCATCCTTGAAAGCGAAGACTCGCTTGGCTTCAGAGTACACGTGGGCCGCTCGCTAAAAACAACCGTAGCAAGAGAGAAAGAGAGAGGGTTAAAACATGAAACCATAGAGTTGAATAAGTAATGACTAGTCTTCCTTGAAAACAAGGGACAATAGAGATGATTAATCATGACTTTGACTACCCTAGCTAGAGACTTAGAAACATGAGATAATAGAGATGAATAAGCAATGACTATCCTAGCTAGATAAATAGACTTAAAAACATGAGACAATAGAAATGAATAAGCAATGACTGCCCTAGCTAGAGAAAGAGACTTAAAACATGGGACATTAGAGATCAATAGGCATTGACTAGCCTAACTAGAGAAAGGAGACTTAAAAACATGGGACACTAGAGACAATAGAGATGAATAAGCATGACTACTCTAGCTAGAGAAAGAGACTTAAAGACATGGGACAATAGATATGAATAAGCATTACTACTATAGCTAAAGAAATAGACTTAAAAACATGAGAAAATATTTATCAAAAAAAAAGAACATGAGAAAATAGAAATGCCTACCCTAGCTTGAAAAATAGAGAGTCAAAACATGGGACCATAAAATAATAATAATAATAATAATAATAATAATAAATAAATAAATAAATAAGCTACAAGCCTACCCTAGTTTGAAATTGAAGAAATTTCAATTCGTATGAACGGAGAGTAGCTTAAGGTCCAGATGTAATGTTACATGAAAACGAAACGGTAGCAATTCCAAAAATAATATACCTGATACAGCTTGAAATGCTTAGCAGCTTTTAGAACATCTAATGAAGTTGGGGAATTGGCTAATATGGAAGGCAGATTGTCCACAGTGATTTGTTCGATTTCTTCAGCTGTATAGGGATCCTCCTTCAACAGTTCCTTTAGCAGAGAAACAGAGAGAGATAAGAATATGTTGATAACTTGATGAAGATATGAATGAATTTTAATTAGTTCATAGTATTAAAAATAGGAATGAATGCCTCATTCCCATGCTGGGACGTGGGACGGCACTTTGGCATGAGGTTTAGAAGCCTATGGGCATCCACAAAACCCCATCTATTCAAGGGTATCCCTTTTCCATATCCCTTTTCCAAATTGTGTGGTTTTGTGTAAAAATATCCCATGGCTGTCTCACACCAGCATTCATAAAAATATTAAGAAAAATGATAAAATAAGCAAACATTTTCTGAAAATATTTTAGAAGATCGTATAATTTTTATAATTTCCATCATCACAACAAGTACTTTTGTGTTTTCTTTTCCCTTTTAACAAGAACTGATAACAAACTTTGTTGGGTGTGAAAAAATCAAGAGAAAATACCTTGACAGCAAGCCCAGGATCTGAAGAATTACGCTCCTTAGCAAATGAAACACACTGCCCTTCCACATCAGATAAAGTTTTCACTTGTGCTATTGCATCTTGTGGTTTCATCCCAAGCTTTATGCCTAGAACAATCTGAAAAGGCACCCCGAATCATTATTTGGACACATTTTAATCGAAAGCGTGAAACATAGACACCAAATTCTAAACCGTAGGCAGAAGGAGAAGGAAGATAAATAATGAAAATACCTCAAGATTAGCCTATAATACAACTATAAATTCCTTAGGTCCCTTTTGATAATTTATTTTGTTTTTTGCTTTTGGTTTTTTATTTTTAGTTTTTGGTTTAAAAAAATAAAAAACGATAACTATTTTTTGTTTTTTGTTTTTTAAAAACTAAAAATACATTTGATAACCGTTTTTGGTTTTTCAAAAAAATCAAAATTTATTGTTTTTAATATTTAATAAAATAAGATAATTTTAGAATACCATTGATCTAAGAAACCTTAAATTTGCAGGTTCGAACTTTATTTGTGTTGTATTTTAATATGAGAAAAGAATTACATAACTTCATTCATTAGAGAGACTACATATATATAGGCTCAAGGAAACCCTAGCTAGGAATGGGAAAAGACTATAAAGGACAACACTTAAAACTAACTACTAAATAATCTCTAACAATTTGTAGTGTTTAACTTTTGTAACATTTTTCCAAAAAAAAAAACTAAAACTGGTTTTTAAAAGCTGTTTTTTTTAAAATAAAAAATCAAAATCAAAATCAAAATTGGTTATTAAACAAACCTGTTTTAACGAAATGGTTATTAAACGGCCTTAAAAGTTGGAATTTCAAATAACATTCATTGATGACAATGTAAAGAATCAAATAATGATATAACTCAAATAAAGGCAGCTAGTGCCCTATATCAAGAATAGATGAAGTTGCATCATGTTCAGAAGAAAATAAAACTTACAGCAGCAAGTCGGCACTCGACAACTCTGTTATTATAATTTGTGGCAGCAGTGACTGCTTTCTGTGATTCGGCTAGAGAATGGGCTATAACAAAAGTCCCACCAGCAGGAAGTTGCACATCAGTAGCACGAATAGGATTGAAATCAATCAGCTCTGCAAACCCAGATTTGGCCATGACAGAGATTGCCTGCCAAGATAATAGGAAAGCGTTACAATCCTTGGAAAACATTTGAAACTAGAAAGAAATTATCATATTGACCATTACCTAGACTTGACATGTAGCCATAGATCACTTCCTAAAAGATTGAACAAAATAGATGTAATCACACCATTGGTGCTTCAATTAAGCGATTGTAATCAGAATCTATCTGTGGTCTTCACAATAAATTAATATAAAACAAAACCCACCAGAAGCAGAGATCGATTAATAGGAACAACATTGTGTCCAATTGGCCTCTCATTCGATTTGTAAAAATTGTTCCCAAATGACTGTGATTAGGTGGTATGTAATATTAAAGGTTATTCTATAACTATTAAGAAACCCAATAATTTTTTTAAAAAAAATATTTAACTTAAAAGAACAATTTCAATCATTCTCCTAAACAAATTATTCACGAATCACAAGAGATAATTAAAGAAATAAGGGGAAAAAAAGTTTTTAGAGAACCACTTTTTTTGTTCAGTTTCTCGATGTCAAGTCTATCAATTGTAAAACAAGTTATTTTTTGTACCTGGTCCATTCCACCAGATTGTGTACCAATGTGTCGTTCACATTCACAGGTGAGTTGGGCGAGATCTTTCTGTAACCACAAGGGAACTTTTGTTAGATAACTTAGATTAACATAACTAAAAATCTAATAATTGAGCTAAATTATTTGATGTGACAAAAATCAACTTCGCCTAGTCCAATCAAGTTAAAGCACACCTGCCACACCATGTGAGTGTACCAAAGTAGCATTTGGTAAGTAGTAGATGGACAAATTCTTATTCATTTAACAAAAATAGAAATAAAATTGCAATCATATTCGGCCAGTGGTCCCCAAGAGTGTCTTAATAATGCTCACTACAGTGCTTTCGATTAAGTTCATAGGCCCCACAATTCCCCTTATAAGTGTATGTATTGAACCATTAAGGGTGTGTTTGGAGGAAGAAGAATGGTAATGATTAAGGGGGAATAAGAATTAAGGGGAGAATAGTAAAGGAGATGATTATGGGAGGAATGATTATTTATGTTTGGAGTGAAATGATTATGGAAGGAATGATTATTTGAGTTTGTGGTGAAGGGAATGATTAAGAGAAAAATAAAATAATAGGTATGATGAGAATGAAAATAGTGATGTGTTGTATAAAAAGTTGTTGGAGAGATAATAAAAGTAGTTAGGAGGAGAATGAAAAAAAGTGAGTTTTGAAAAACGTGATTATGAGGAGAATGATTCCCGGTGGCCCAAATATGGAGAATCATCTCCATTTCCATTCTCCCTCTTATTCTTGGTGGCCCAAACACACCCTAAGTCACTTCACTGAAATTGATCCAGAAATCACCCATGAGTTATTGTCTCTTACTTCAACCAATTAGTACACAATGCAAGTTTCTGTGGGTTCAAAATCCAATGGCTTATATCAAGCGAACAAGTTATCTGTGAACCAAATCTAATATACTAATAACAACCAATTGGGAATATCAAGACCTACCACATATTATGAGTTGAGATACCACCGAACAATTAACAAACTCAATATGCAAATTATCAAGTTAAGATCCAAGCCAGCTTAGACTACAGTAATCAGAGCATGAGGGAAAGGACATACACCTTAGGAAAGTTGGCACCAAAAGCAGCCATTATAGCAATGGTAGAAGAGCAAACAAATGCCGCAGAGCTTGATAATCCAGACCCTGAATGAAAATAACAATTCCAACATTACTTTCTCACGAATAATTTGTACTCCAACAAAAGATTGAGCTATTGACTTTAGTTGTTTTTATTAAAAAAAATTCTAACCTCAAAAGATAAAATAGCAAGCATATTTCCTTAAAAACGGCTCATCATTATCATTTTGTAAGAAAAGATATAAAAACAAAACCTGTAGGCACTGTTCCATCAACAAGAACGTCAAGTCCAACAGGCACGCCAACATCTTGCCCTTTTGATTTGGCAAATTCGTAATAGCCTTTGTATCTGAAACACAGGGACGCAGGACAGGTAATTGATCAGTGTAGATTAAGAAATTCTAAGATCATTACATTTTTTACACTATAAATTAGATCATGCTAGTTTAGATTAAAGTTCAACACTGTATTGAAGATACTGATTAGGATAAAAATAACACCTAAGAACATTCAAAATCGAAAGAGATACAATTTGTATACACACCCGCAGAGGAAATAGTGTCCCCATTTGTGATTCTTCAAGTCAACTTCCTATAAAATCAACAAGAGAAATGATAAACACATAATAGTGTGAATATCTTCTAGTTGCAACTTGCAAGAACAATCACATTATATAAATAATATAATATAAGTATGTAATTTTCAAAACATTGTAGAATCCAATACTAACATAAGTTCAAATATGATATAAAATAAAACACCACCTATCAACAATTGCAGCATCGTAGCATAAAAATTCTGTAAGAACACCTCGCTGACACCAGAGAAAAAGCAGGACGAAGATTGACTAGCAGAAAGAAAAGTGAATTTTACAAATCAATTGGCTCATACCTGATCAGGATCAGCAGGATAAGTACACATCGAGTATTTATCATTAACATTAGCAATTCTGAGAAGATGCTCAGCCTCTCCAGCATCGTGTTTCCTTATCACCACGATCGTGTCTTGCCGAATTGCCATCGGCAACACCGAGTATCCTTCATAGTCAATGTGCTCTCCGATCAAGTTCACTCTCCCTACACTCCATCGTTCATCCAAAAAACGAAATTACAACAAGGATCTAACAATTAATCAATAAAAAACACTATTATCAGGACAGATAAAGCAAACTAGAAAAGAAAACACACAAAATACCTGGAGAACGAGCAAAAACATCAGGAGCATGGCCGAAAACTTGAAGAAACTTATCCTTCAGATGATCAAATCGAATGCGAGCTTCTTCAAGCTGAGATCCATCGCCATAAACCGGTTCTAGAGAAGAGAAAACAGGAACAGGAAGATCCTCGTGCTTCGCCATTACTCTTCTTCTTCCTACAACTTCCGAGCAGAAATCACACAAATTCGAGTTCAAGAACAGGTAAAAATTCAGAAGAAATCGCAAAGTAAGATCTATACACGATCAAAATTCAAACTCATACAGTAGCTTCTCCGATCTGGATTTCCGGCTCGGATAATCCTCCAATCAATCCGCAAGAAAGAGCAAAGTTTGGTGAAAATGAAATATTCTATAAATATTCAGAGCAGTGTGATTTTTGTTTTGCTTCGAATGATCAATTAATTAAAGAGTTTGTTTATTTGGTTTAATTGTACAACGCACGGGAGGGGCACGTGCGTATGAGCCAAAAGTAACACGTCAGCTAGGATTAAAAAAAGGTGTTTATATTTATTTTTTTCTTTTTTTTAATTTTGTTTTTGATAGAGAGATAAGGAATCGAATTTTTATTATTGTATAAAAGCCTGTACGCTTGGGTCCAATAATGGCTGCTTCATAGAAAAGAGCTCAAAAAGGCAAATTGGCAAAAGAATCCACATTTCTTTTTTCTTTTCCTCTTAACATTTAATACTTTTAAAAGGACTGAAAAAAAAAAAAGAAGTTATATGAAAACTTTTCAAAAATTTGTTCACAATGTTTCCTAAAAAAATAGCTGTCCACAATATTTTAACCTGGGTTGTTTATTGAAGGCCCAAAGTTTAGTGAGCCTTCGATTTTGACCCAATTAACAAAAAAAAAAAAAAAAACTGTGAGTGTGTGAACTGTGAAGTGACAATCGCAATGTTTGTTTATTTTTATTTTTTATTTTTTATTTAAGAAGAATTCGAACTAATAACTCTATACTTACTATTTTATACTAGATGGTATTATAGTTATGTTTTTTTATGGGTGATAATCGAATAGTTTTTATTTTTATTTTTATTTTTATTTTTTTGAGAATCAAATAGTTATTATGTGATATAAACTCAATTTATGTATTGATTCAAAAAAAAAAAAAAAAAACTCAATTTATGTGAATCGAGGCACGACTTGGGGTGGGAATGGCTCAACCATATAAAACATGTGAAAGTAGACAGATTTAAAACCACTAATTTTTTTAGAGTAAATAATAAACTTAGTCCATGTGAGTTGAAGAAAATTATCGTTAAAGTCGGAGCAATGTAGAATTTTGTCCTTATAGTCTTAAAAATTAGAATTTTACATGGAGTTAATCACAACAATTACTAGACTTTGGGAATCAATTGATCAAAATCAAAGTCCAAAGTGTGTAATTGTTACAAACGTCGTAATGTAAGGGTAGTTTATGCAATTTTTTCAATATATAGAAGTTAATTATTTATATGTCAATAATGACAGTTAGATTTTATCAAACGATAAGAACTACATTCTAAATTTTTTAATTATAGCAACTATATTCCTAACTTTCTATAAATCATACTCTAGTTTTTAAAGTTATAGAAACCAAATTTATAATTTATCAATTTTTAGCACATAAACGATATTTGAAGGTTGGAGATTTGAACTTACAGTATTTAGATCAAGTATATATGCCAATTACCGCTAGCTAGATGAATCCCACTTTGACTAGTATCCAGTATTTTTTTTTTTTTTTGTTTAAATTCAAACTACAATTGTGATGGAAGATTTAAATTTGTGACATCTGGACTGCATGATGTACTGAAACTCTAATTGTCGTGAGATTCAAACTTGCACAAATTTTAAAATGGAGATGAGGTTTAAAATTGAACGTCTAGTCAAAAAACCCATCTATAATTTTTGAGTTATTAAAGAAAGAAAACAAAATAAATAAAAAACACTTCGTGAAGGATGACACAATTTGTCGAAGGCTCGAACTTTGAAGATATACACCTTTTCAAGTCCCAATTCGAGACCCCACAGGAAGATATAATTTTGACGAAACCCCAAAATCAACATAAAACTTTTCTTTGGCTCAATGTTAAAATATCTATATGCACCACCCAACAAATAGTACCTCCAAATTAGATCCTCTATAAACTTTACAAATCTCTATGGGCTTTGACAAGCACCACACATACATGTTAAATATTTCACTATTTTCACATGTTCTTATTCAACTTGGTTTTCTTTATATAGTCTAACACTAAATTTAGTATTTGATTTATTCTTGTCTTTATAGATGATATTATCACACAAAAGATGAATTCAATTTTAACTTAATAATCACTACTTTCAGCTCCTAGATGGTACCTTAAAGGTTTGTTTCCCTTTTTTTTAGTAATCTCCTTTAAAATGATCTTTAAATTATTTAGATTCTTACTCCTAGTTGGTAGATATGTTACTAAATATGTATGAGTATTTGGCATTTATGCTTAGAAGTTAGACCAAATATAGTGTTAAGAACATATTATTAATCCATGTTCGTCCATGTCGTCCTGCTTTTTATTAGGCGTATTTGCATGTGTTTACCCAAAGCCAATTATCTTTATCTTAAAATATATATTAAAAAAAAAAAAAAAAAAAAACTTTGAGCTATGTTAATTCTATTCTATCCCAAGTTAAATTAAATTTTATTTATTAATTAAATCATAACTCCACTAGTTTTATTATATATCATTGATTAAAAGATCAAATATTTGAATCTATTCTCGATCACATGTTGTTGAACTAAAAAAAATATTCTTTGTATTACTCTAATGTTTTTTTTATTCCAATAAGGTAGGTTATTCCTCCTTGTATATAGCCTCTTATTTACCATTTATCCATTGATATGCAAAGTGTATACCCTATAGCTTAACAATTATAGGTTAATCTTGGTTGAGAAGATCTTGAGAAACAAAAATGTTATGGATTCATCAAAAAGTTTAGAACTTTTCCTTTCTCTCTCTTAATATCATAAGTATTAATATAAATAAGGTTAACTTTTTTACATTTCTTGTAAATCACGAATTTAACTTGGAAGAGTTTTAAAAATCCTAGCAAAAGTTTAAGACAGCTTACCAAACAAAAGCTAATAGAAAAATGAAAATTAGTGGTATAACAAAAACTTCTTTGTTTTTAAAGATATTTGTGTATTTTTTTTTATTGGATTGAGTTATTAATTCCCCTATATATTATGCTATGATATATTGGAATAGAGAAAATTTTCATCGACAGCCAAATATCATACGGTCAGATAATTTGTCTAAAACGGGTAATCTGGCCACTTGTACTTAAGATTTGCTGCACATCAAACCCACATGGCTAACTTTTCTTGTTTATAAAGGACTTTGGTTTTTTCAAATTTTCTAGTTCTTGCTCCTCTTTCTTGTCAATGACAATTCTGATGGTCTTGCACACAATATGGACCAAAAGTCCAAAATTCCTCCATGCTTAGCACCTCAAACTTTATTGGCATATTTTTGTCCGTGAAAAGGTTCTTGTCCATGGTCAACATTTCACAATCTCAAAAGTCAACACTCTGTTAATTTATGATCACAAAAATCCCTTGTTCCATCTACCTTAATTTCAGCAAATTTTGAATTAAACTAGATGTTTGAGGAGACTAATCAGAAAAGACAAATCAAATTAAGCAATAAACCAAACAGCTCATCAAAATGGTCATTGGGTTGGTTTTTGTGATTTACACCTCACCCATGGTTTAAAATCATAACACTTGCCTTATCAAGCTTCCTGTCTTTCAAACAATATTTCATTTTACATTATTTTAAGAAAATTAATTAGCAATATTGGTTAAATATATAAATAAAAATATTAAAATACCAGTTTGGTCTTTGTGCTTTTTTGTTTTAGTCAATGTACTTTAAGAAGAAACAAAACTTAAAACTTAGTTCTATAGATTTATGGTTAAAAAATTAACGTCTATTAACTTTTCCTCTACCATATTTTAAAGATATATTCACATTTTATCTTTTTTGGGTTAAAATTATTAATATTATGGAACCAAATTCTAATTAAACTTAATGTCAAACTTATTATAAAAATTATTTCTAAACATTCATAAACACCCAAGAACATAGACCAAAACAATCTTTTAATCAAAGAATATAGGAATTGGCCATACATTAAAAGATCATGGTTTGAAATTTAATGGTTAAAAGAGAATATATATATATATATATATATATATATATAATAAGATTAAAGTATTAACATTTGAAACTTTGATACTCGAAGTCTAAAACTTTAAAAAAGAAACCTCTACAATATGCATTAATTTATAATTATAATTAAAAAGAGAAAATTTGCAGTATCCATTAGATTTTTTTTTTTTTTTTTGGAATACTAGTATCCATTAGTTAAAAGTTAAAAAACTATATACATTTAAAAATTAAGTTGACTATCCATCCTTTTGTAAAAAGTACTTTAATCTCTAATTAAAAGAAAAAAATATCACTAATTATGTATAATGCAATGGAAGCCCACACAAAAGAAACTACAAAATATAGAATTTAATGAAATGAGGAACTTTGGTGTAAAATCTTTTTCTTTCTTTCTCTTTGAAATTTTCAAGTCAAAGTTCCAAAGTCACCATGGGTGGAGATTCTCTATGAAGAAGTTAGCATCTATATACCATCATGAAAACTTCTGCTCTTTTATCTATATATATATATTAAGCTTGCTTGCAATGGCAAACAAGCTGCTGCATGAAATATGCTGTAAAATATTCCTCAAACTTCTAGTTTCATGCGAATATTTCGTTACTATAGGAATTTATTGAAAATATGTATAAAATACATTTTTTAAGGAATGATACTTCTAAAAATCGATGTATATAGCATACACCAAAGAGATTACATACACGAATATGAGATTAAATATATCCTAAGTAATTTATCAGCTAAACCCTTGCAAAATTTTATATTTATGCTTTTTTGTATATATAATTCGTAATTTTGAAAATTTTGAAGGGAGCGAACTAGTAAAAAAAACATGAAAACCTTTTAACCTTAGGGTAAATCGAAAATGTGAAGATTGTCCCCTCTTTGGTCTTGAGTTTGAACATTAATGTCTTTTTCCGATCCATTTTGTAATGTATAAAAACCCTAAACCCTAATTGGAAGAAATGGGCAAAGTGCAGAGAACATGAAAATATTGAGCTAAAAACGACAAGATGATTATATATTATCCCATAACAAACAACTTGGTTTTTTGCTAAGATTAGTTTACAAATATTATATTAACTTCCTAGTAAAGCACAGCTAATATTCTAATATAATCATAATCCCTCTAAGAAACGCTTAATGAATAAGCGTTTCATAACCATGAGATCAGAATCTGCCAAAAAAACGATGAAAAATGGCTGATCTAAATTTCTTAACGTACCGAAAGAGAGAATTTTTCAAACTCTCTGATAATTTAATTCATCCATTTTGCTCATCTTTTGGTTCCTTCCTCATTTGCAATGGCACCAAGTCCTGCAATAGCCCGTGGTCTCGAAGCAAGGAAGCTTGAGTCGACGATGGCGATGGTGATGGGAAAGAGGAGGGAGGACGGGGACTCGGCAACGACGAGTCAATTGTTAGAAATGGTGGTGGAGGGCTGTACATGAAAGGCTCGGGAGTGTTGTGTCGGAATAGAAGTTTGGCGGCGGAGGGATTAGTGACAAGGGAGTTCGTGGATTCTGGTAGGATTCGGATGCTCCCTCGTGGCAATACTGGACTTTGGTGAGTGTGTTGGCCTTCGTACGTCGTGATGACGATCGAATGGTCGTCGGATGACCGCTCCACCCTCTTCTTCACTCCACACGCTGCCGTGGTGCAACGATAATAGTTTCTGTATTACAAATTAAATAAAGATAACATCTCCATTAGTGTGATGCTTTCACAACGAAACTATAACAGAAATCAAACGAAGTTAATTCAAAGCGAACAATATCATTGTAAAAAATATGAAAAATACGAGCCTCGGATAAGGGCTGTTCTTCACCGCCTTTTGCCCATACTTTCGCCATCGGTAACCGTCGTCAAGATGATCAATATCACTCTTTGTCATGAAAGCAAATCTGGGTTCTCTTTGCTTCTTCTCGTTCTTCTTTTTTGGCTTCAACCTAAAACCAAGACAACAACTAAATCTAATCAACAAAACCCCATTAACCACAATGAAAAATCAAACAAAAAAAATTCCATTTTTTGCCATTTCTTTATGTTAATAAAAAGAAAAAAGAAAAAAGAATCATCAAGCTCAAAATTACACCACTAAATCAAATCAACAAAACCTCATTAACCACATGCCTTTTCCTCACTATTATCCCAAAAAAAAAACATCTATAGTACAAAATTACCAACAATATCTTTGGTAGTTCAAATCTGTAGCTCAGATCTAAAATAGATAATATCATATCAATGTAGGAAAAAAAAAACACTGATCCATATTAATTCCGCTACAAAAGATTTCACAAATTGAAACCCGAAATTCAATCACACTTACACTTTAGAAGTCTTCTCAATGTTGTCCTTGTCAACCTCTTCAACGGCAGCAGCTTCATTAGAGGAAGAATTAGAAACCGATGAAGAATTAGGCGTCGCCGGAGCATTAAGCACCTCGGACATCTCCGGCACGGTGGATGCCGGCGAGGAAAGCGGCGGCGCCACCGTATAAAGCAAATCAAACAAAGAAGAAGGATTACAATTAAAATCATGGGTTCCAATTCCGCCACCAAGCAAGTCAAAGGAAGAAGAACAATTAGAAGATTTATTATCATTTTCACATGGTATGTCGAACATGCCGGAAAAACCAAAGGCTCCGGCCGGAAAGTCGTCGTAAAAAACCGCCGGAGAGGAAATTCCGGCGGAATTTTCCGAGCCCATAAATGAGTCTTCAAATTTCTTCTCCATTTTTGTGGATTGATTGGAATTTTGGGTGTTAAGATCACAATAATAATAATAATATTCTTTTTTTGTGGGAGAGGAAAACAGCTTGGGGTGTAAGTTTTCCCACCTAGGATGGGGTGACCGACAGGTGCCGGTAAACGATGGGCATGGAAAGAAGAGCGACTGGATCGGTGCTCAATAAATGACAGAGGACTGGTGAAAAAGGCGACTTCTAAAACGCGGAGTTTTGACTGGTTAAACCGGTTCCAGTGTAAACTAGATTCTTAATGACGTGTACACGTAGGCAAAAAAAGACAATTTTTTTTTTTTAATTTTATTTGTTTTTAATGTGTTTGTATATATGTTTTTGTTTAGAAAACATTTGTGTATATAAATGGTTAACTTAGGGTTGCATATTTAAATCATTATATATATTCTTTAAAAAAAATTATTATACATAAATATGTAACCTCATGATTAATAAGTTAAATATAATGGTATTGAAGCTATGCATGCTTCTTTTATCTATTGAAAT
The DNA here is from genome assembly GCA_037833695.1 of Sechiopsis laciniata. Taxonomy (NCBI): domain Eukaryota; kingdom Viridiplantae; phylum Streptophyta; class Magnoliopsida; order Cucurbitales; family Cucurbitaceae; genus Sechiopsis; species Sechiopsis laciniata. The sequence goes on along the minus strand of JBBMKA010000021.1, from coordinate 6,586,821 downwards.
TATCGGTCAAAATATATCTTATTAATATCATACAATGATGAAAAAACATGTAATTTCACCTAAATCGTCAATTTAACACAATCAAACTACCTTATTATTGGGCATTTTCTTTGACATTATAACACTATGATGGCTAAGGTAGGGATCAAGTAACTAGAGAAATTAATTACTTAGCTATATTTGCGCCGACATAATATTAAATTTGAAATAATGGATCAAATTAGAAAAATCAAACAAACGATCAAGGGTTGAAAATGCATTATATTACAATATCTTGAGAATATTCGAATTCTTTCTTTAAATCTAATCCTAAATGAGAAAGATTACAAACAAAACACTCGATCAATGGACCAATAAAGATAAAATAGCTTGATTAATAAAGTGTATGTCAAAATAGTATGAAAAAATTTCACCAATAATCAAAAAGGAAATAAATTATGTCAAAATTTTAGAAAAAAGTCAAATATAATAAAAAAAAATGATTCAATAAGATTAAAATGATACATTCAAATTCTCGACAAAAAAAAAAAAAGTTGATAGATTCAATTAAGAGAAGACTTCAAATAATTGAAATTAATTATTTCACTTAAATGAAATCAATGAATTCAAAAATTAAAATAATTGAAAATCATGAATATTTTTGTTATATAAAAAATATTTTAAAAACATTTCTAAATTTAAAAATGAATGTATACACTAAAATTTACTATCTGCAATAAATTTCCAAATATTCTTTAGTTTAATATTTTATGATTTTATTTATTATAATCATATACTTTCAAATGCTTTATTTCATATATTTTTTTTAAAAAATAAAACTTAAAATCTGTCCATGTGATAAATTTGAAGTTGATTTGTTCTTTTAAGCAAAACTAGTTAAATAATAATCATAATTTTAACACAAGAAAAAATAGCAATGTAAATATATTTTTAAAAACTAGATGAAAGCCAAAAAATTTAATTTTTGTAATTTTTTTTTTATAAAATATCGGAATTGATTTTAAGTTTTATTGACAATATATGGACTATAAATAAATATTGAAAATAAATATTGAAAATAAGAATACCAATATAAAAATAAATTTAAAGTAAATAGACAAAGTGGTATTTTTAATATTTTTTAGGCAAAAAGAATTGCAATAACCTAATAATATAGTGATTTAATTTCTTTATGTATAATGTAGATTCGACCTAATCTATTTCAATAATTTGTTATTTATATTTATTGAGATCAAATCATTTGTTATTCCTTACTCAACAAAAAAAAAAAAAGCTTTCCTGTAGAATAAGCTTTCTTAATGATGTATTTATTCCCCCCCCAAAAAAAAGAATAATAATTTAATAAGCTCTTCAACATAAATAAGCAAACGATGATATGGAATCAAGAATTTGATTTGCATAACAATTATTTGTGAACCATGCAGTATAATTGAAATTTGAGAGCTTTGTTAAATTAGATTTCTTTCTATTCTCCCAAAAAAAAAAAAAAAAAAAAAAAATCTTTCTTTCCCTTTTTAATGAACTAAACAAAAATTAAATTATATGTCAAAACATTAACTTTTGTTGTTGTTATAGAGTTAAAAAAAAAAAAAAAAAAACTTTGTTGTTGAATGTTATTTTTTTAAAAAAATAAAATAATAATAATAATAATAAGCTTGAGTGATTGGTGTATTATAATTCTTTGTGAAATATTTTTTTACTAAAAAATGTGTTGGTTATGTCAGACATTTTCATATGTTTAGGTTTATGTCTACATACATGATTATTTGACCATCTCTATTATATTGTGGAAATATCAATAAAATTTAATAATTTTTCTTTTTTTTAGAATAATAAAATTGTCATTAATATGAACATAATGTTAATAAAAATAATAAACTAACTTATTTAAAAATGATAAAGTACTTTTTTTTTTCTATAAACGTTTTAAAAAATATTCACATTTTTAAAAAATAAAATAAGACCTCTCCATTTCATTTATAACAACCGTTAGATTTTGTGATAGGGCAAAAATGCCATTCTTTTCCTTGATAGATTTTTTCTTATGAAAGCATTATTATTATTATTATTTTAAGTACAAATTTGGGGGAGGGGGACCAAGTCGAATATCGATTTTCGAACTTGAATTCGTGATCGTAGAGTTGAAATAAATCTTTTTTTTTTTTATGAATGCATTATTAATTTTTATTCAGCAAACAATAATATAATTCTAATAATATTTTATATTAATTATGAGATTATATATTGGAATTTTCATTTTTTGAACAAAAGGCTATTATTCACATTAAAAAAGCACGGAAAGAAAAGCTCTAATTGTAGGGAGAGAGTTTGGCACGTACGGTTCCATGTAGGTTGTCACTTGAAAAGGAAAAGTATAAAAATGTAACAATTAATATATTTGGTAATTAATTAAAGATGTTAAATTAGATGGTCTTGTTCGAAGCTTGTGGGCCTTTGCCTAAAAATCCCTGGCCCACAACTTTTCCACTAGGGTTTTAAAACAACAAAATGACATTTATACCCCCATCAATTAGGATTTTATTAAATAATTAAGATTCACCCTTTCATAATTTCAACTGTATTTTTATTTTGATGTTAAGATTAATTTTAAATTCTAAAAGTAATTACGAAGAAGAAAAGTAATTTAGTGGCATTAATTTATTCATATCACAAGTAATTTAGTGACATTAATGTATTCATATCACTTAGGTTTGAATCTTCTTTACTAATGACCTAGTAATTTCATTATTTGATAGAAATCCAATTCAACACTACAATCACAGTTCAATCTTGGAAATCGATATTTGACTTTTATTTTAATTGAGAGTGTCTCTCTATATGAGGTTTGTTGGTCCCCTCTCTCAATTTGCATTAAAAAAAAAAAAAAATTCCCTAATTTTAGTTGATTTGAAAGAAGAAAAAAATAACCGAATGAGTCGACGGCGCGGTTGGTTATCTTGTTTGGTGTTAATCTATTTCATCTCCAGGATCACCAGTTCGAGTCAAAAGCAGTAATGCATCTTCCCCGCAATTTGTACTAAAAAAATAAAATAAAAAAAATAATCTATACTAAAAACTATTTCTCAGGAAATAAAGTTGGTAAGCTGTAACTTTTCTTGACAATAATTTTTTTCAGGGACATTCCACACCTATGAATAATGGATGCAACTTTTTTTTACCATTATTTAAAATAAATAAATATAAACATTTTTCCCAAAAATTTGGTCACTAGATTTTTTATTTTCAAAAAAAAAAAAAAAAAAAAAAAAAAAAAAAAAACAC
>JBBMKA010000021.1:6553168-6575201 GCA_037833695.1 Sechiopsis laciniata | reverse complement strand
AAAAAAAAAAAAAAAAAAAAAAAAAAATATATATATATATATATATATATATATATAGTTAAATAACAATTCAATGTAGATCTAAAAAAATAATTAGAAGAAGAGATTCGAATCATTGATCTCAAAAATATATTTATGCTCTTGAATTATTACTTTTATTGATATTTTTTAAAATATTTTTTAATACCGAGTCATAAAAATATATATTTTTTAGTATAAGTTTGGGGTTGTAGAGTGAAAATTAATTAATATCAAATCAGATAACCAATCGCGTCACTGACCCATTCAGTAAGTCATAAAAATACTTTAATTAATAATAATAACTCAATCTCAAAAACAAATAATTAAAAAAATAATAATAATAACTCAAATCTAGCCACGCAATTTTTTTAAAAAAATGTCAAAAAAAAGTTCGTTATTAGAAATGACCAAATTCTACTAAAAAGTATCTAACTCACAACTAATCATAAAGAAGAAAAATACCTAAACATCTGACTTTCAGCTTTCAAATTATCTTTACTAGGTCTCTAAATTTTTAATATGTTCTTAAATTTTAATTTTGTATTTAATAGATTTTTCTTTTTAAAATTCAACTAAAAATAGAAGCGGGGGATTCCAACTCACCTCTTCTTTTTCCGGTCATATATAATCACTCAAACTCAACTCCTTTTAACTATATCTAGTAGATCTCTTCAATATTTTAAAGAGTTCTCAAATCTATTAGGTGCAAATTTGAAAGCTTATGTCACATATATTAGATAGGGTATGACGAGACACTTCCAATGAGTCATAGTGCCAGTCGTAATAGTGCTAGCCACCTGTCCAACTAGGGACCCATAATATGTCAATCCATATCTATCGAATAGAGCTGCTAAAGACTAGTGGTTCGGGACAAGAAGACCTCCTCTCTTCCTTTCGATGTTTAAGTAGATAAGGCTTCTAGGACCCAATTTCTAGGGCTTTTAAGGATGGACTCGCAAGTTTCCCAGGGATTGATCTTGATCTATAGTTCCTTTTCTTTCTCTCTCTTGACCAATGCTCTGGCTTCGATTTCGATGACACATGTGTCCACTAAAGAAGGGCTCGTATTTGACAAATTTTGAGCAACCCCCAACCTTCGAGAAGGCCACTCCTCTCTCTTCCGGCTTATTGTGACCTGACCACTTTCATGCTTCGTATGAGAAGTTGTGCTTTCGATCTTGTTCTCAGCTCTGGGTCTGGTTCTTTAGGCAAGGCTCTTTACTTTTACAGGGTAGTTCCCTTTATGGTGAATGAATTCGTGCTTAGCTGACTTTTATTTGTTTGGTTACAGTTCATGCCCAGAAAGAAAATAGCGTAGGCATCGCAACGACTACTCTTTCTTTTGCGCTAGGAGTTATGTCATTGTCATTTAGTTTAGCGGAAGAAAACGAAAAGGAGATAAAGTCCTAACTAAATCATAACACAAGCTACACATTCCATCTATTTAGTCGAGGATGAGAATTTGGGGGGAAATCTTAACTGGATTCGGGTTCCATCTTTACTAATCCAATAAAAAAAAACAGGTTTTTAATTCAACAACAATTTAAATGAAAGATTTGATATACTTCTTAGTTATCCATCATTTCACTAGAACTATGCTTTTATTATTATAAAATAAAATGATATTGTTGATATATACAAAATTAATTTTGTTGTGTAATAGATTGGTTGATTTAAAATTTTTTTGAATATGACAAGGATCTAAAAGTCACAAACGTGAAAGTTCATAGACCTATATATATATATATATATTTGATATTTTAAAAGTCAATAGATTTATTAAACACAAAATTTAAAGTTTAAGTTTCATCCTTTTAAAGTTTAATGACTTAACCAAGACAAGTGGCAAAATTGCCTTAAGAAATCTTAGTTTATGAATTCAATAGTTTTTTTTTTTTTTTTACATCCAAATGATTGCATAATCAAATGGTATGTCTAATGAAAATAATTGAAATGTGTACAAGCTGCTCGAATATATGTATTTTTTAAAATAATTTTATTGACTTACTAAATACATATATACAATTTTAGGAATTAAAACTTATAATTTTACCTAATATATAACTTACAAGAACAAAAACGAATCAATGTAGGGGTAGTTGTACGAGAGCATTTTATAGCACATGGATGTCTGTGGGAGACTACAATTTTTTGCTCAAAACACAAAACTTGACCAACCAAAAAGCAAACAAAGCAAAAGAGCTCAACTTTTTACTCAAACCAAACACACAACAAAATCTTGGGAACTGTTATTTCTCTCATATAATTATTTTTTAATAATCAAACAAATTAAGTTTTTTGAAAAAAATTTGGAGCCATATGCAAGATTTGAGTGATAGATAGATAGATTATCAAAATGTTTTATACCTTTTAGTGACAAGTTGACATCATATCCTTCACCAAATCACTTCATTTGGAGGGTCAATACTTCCAAACTTTTTTTTTTGTCATCCCTTAACATCTCTATCTATTTTATGTGTTTTTAAAGAAAACCAAGATTCTCTCTTAAGAACCAAACTTTCTTTTCACTTTATTTACAAATTTGTTAATTGGTTGACATTCTTTAGAAAAAAAAAAAAAAAAACCTTTTTTTTTCTCATTTATTTACTCAACTCCTAACCTCAACATCTTTATCTATTTCATATGCATACCCCAACAAATTATATATCTCAATCATCTATAAAATTAAATATATAGGTTAATTTATATATAATTTCAATTTTTAAGCCGTGTTTGATTGTTTGTTTTTTGTTTTAAAAATTTAAACATGTTTTTAATCAAATTTTTTACAAATAGTTTCATTTTCCAAATTGTAAAACTAAAAAAAATGATTATCAAATGAAATCTAAATTATCATGTTTGTGCCTAATATATATTGGTCTTTAAAATTAAAGATGTCAAATGAAGTTTCTAAAATTTTAAGTTTATGTCTAATATAACATGCTCATAAATATTTTAAAAAATTAAAATTAAAATTATATATATTAAACATAAACTTGAATTTAGTGTCTAATAGAATAAATTAAGAGTTCCAAAATTTATTTAACATAAAATCGAAAGTTTAAAAATTTCCCATACACATTTTTTAGCTTTTGCTTTTTTTTTTTTTCAATACATTGGAAGAGGGGAAATCGAACCTAAACCTCATGGTTACTAGGTCGTACAAGATGCTACTAGAGCACTACTCATGTTCGCTATAGATTTTTCTTTTAATTTAAATAGCTATAGTACATCTATCACTTATCAAACTTCACTCTCTCCTTAGACATAGTTGACTTATAAAAATCCACCACACTAATTGCTTATACAGTTGTTTATGTTAGCTTGGGATTAATTAAAATCATTAAAAATTTCATGAAGTTGGATATTTTCTTAAACTCTTTTTTTTAAAATAATATTTTTTTAACCTCTTGTATGTTAGCTTTGGGATTAATATCATTTAGAAATAATGACGTTGGATATTATTACTTTTTTTTTTAAACTCAAACATCAGGATTTGTTGAGTTACTATCTCATTATGTTGTATGACTTGGATATATATATATATAACTTGAAATTGACGGTACAAATATTCATTACGACGAAATTGGATATTATTTATGAGTCTAGATTTGTAACTATATAATGGATTAGTTGAGTAGTTAGTTCATTTATTATTAAATTGTTGATATATATATATATTAATTATAATTAATAGAGTGAAACCTAATCCGTTGACCTAAATCAATTATCAGAAACATGTTCATTTAGAAAAGGAAAAAAAAAAAAAAAAAAGCAGCGATAATTGCGGCATTTGGAAGCCATCCCAATAATAATATTATAAAACAATTAATTTATCAATTTCAAGACCCAACTTTTAAAATTCATTTTGACAGAAAAGATCTTTTATTTAAAAAATAGAATGGAGAAAGAATTCAAAGTCAACAAAATTATATTTAAGAAAAAAAAAAAGAAAGAAAAAACTCAACAAATTAAACTTTTTATATAATTGCTTCGAATTGAACGTTGAAATTAAATAATAAAATTTCTTTGAAGCCGTAGTGCTTATAAAAGAAAAAACGCGTATGGCGCATGAAAAACGACACCGTCTAATAATGACAAAAACGACAAGTAGAAAAAGAGAGAAAAGCGGTGAATGTAAATCTGAAGACGACATCTCGTTTTCCTTTTGGTTCTTCGTCCGACATCCCTCTAAATATTTTTGTCCTATCAACGTAAAGTGTACGTTATTTCTTTTTTTATTTTTCTCTTAGGTTAAATTTATTCTTCCATGAAATCTTAACTATAGTTTAGTAAATAAGATACTTTGTTACTTTTTTTTTGTTTAAAGATTTGATATCTCACTTTTACCTTGGTTTTTGTAGAGATGTGTGTATTTTTTGCAAGGTCGAGCTCCACAGGGAAGCACTCCCGACGAAAAGATGAATCTCCATTTAGACAATGAATTTGAGAGTGAGCGGAAGAAAAACAAAATTATACAACTTAAATGAGGATGGAGATGAGAAATGTATTTTTCATTCCCATTTTTTCAATCCACATCCGGTTTATATTTTTAATATAATTTTTTTTCTAAATTTTTTTTACTAATTTAATCTTTAGATAAACCTTTTTTTTTCGTATAAATATTTATTTAAATAGATATTTTCTTTAATAACTAACCATCTAATTAAAAATATTATATATTTTTCAATGAAAAACTAACTATTTGAAAATATTATTTTAAAATACTTATAAAGATTAAGATTAGAAAGAAAAAAAAAATTAAAAAAAGATAAATTTCCTATGGGAACTTGGTTCTGGCAATTTTTCCAGCGAAGCCCACCCCAATCTTCATAAGAGAATGGTGAATTTTATAGATACGAAGATTGCTTTTGGAGGTGGAGATGGAGATGGAGAAGTCATTTTCAAGTCCCACCCCAGCCAGTAAACATCTCTATGTGTTAGACTAATACACATAATAATAATTAAATTGTAATAGGTTAAATCTTAACTTTGCCCATATGATTTGTAAGAAGTTAGGTAATTAAGTCTCAATAATTTGATACCAATAAAGATTGAGACTGCTTGATCTATGATTTGATGGAGAATTTTCATCCTCAAATATGATTGAATTAAAAAAAGTATCAATAATTTAATAAAAACTCTCCTAATTAAGTTGTTCTTAAGGATTGTTTTTAATTATTTAAAATATATGAACTAAATTCTAATTTTATATAAATTATTGTGAAAGATACGCTAAGCTGCGCCGAAATTTATAATTTAACATTTTCAATATACTCCAATTTGCAACTGCTGTTTCTTATTTATTCTTTTCCTACAACATGCTTTTATTTTATCTGGTTGACTTTACTAATTTTGTGTCTTATATACTGTGTTAAATCATTATTCATTTGTCCAACCATCCTACTAACATTAAAATAATTATCCATGCTAACAAAAAAGTATTTTAGCATCATCGATTGAAATAGCATCATAAAAAAGCATTAAAATAAAAGGTTAATGAATTTAATATATAATAATTATCTACCTATGCTATGAGATTTTTTAACAACTATTTATTATAGAATAAGACGATTATATCTTATAAGAATAGATATACACCTAAGAATGCACATAAAAGTTATTTATGATGTGTTTGATCGAGTATCATATGATCAAAATACTTTATATTTTACTTGGTCAAAATGATTAATTAAGCATGAATTGTCTTCATCTTATCCAACAAAATTCACAATTTATTCAATATTTATTCTAGATGTGCTCTTGTCCAATTGATAGCACAAAAAGTGAGCAACTTGTATGCCCTGATCTCTAGTTTTGTCAAACAATTGGTTAATCTTTCTTTTTTTATTAGAGAATCAATTGGTCAATTTTTCGTACATATTTGTTTAATTATTTTGTAGAAATTAAACATTTTAAAATTAGAAACAAAGCATTTGAAGAATATAGCAAATTAAAATTTCAATCATTAAAAATCCAAACGTTTTTTTTATATATAAAAAAATAGGAAATTGAAATATTTGAACCTCCATGATTAAAATATATATATATATCGCCAAATTTTAACAAAAATATTTTAGAAGAGAAAAATTGAGAAGCAAAGTTTGAGAGGTTGACAATATTATTGCATTAATGAGAGAGTTTGATCATCAAAGTCGCCTTCAGTCAGTGTAATGGTTGGGTTGAATTTGACCCAAACATAACCAATAACCATATTAAATTGATTAAAAAAAATCCTATTAATAAATTGATAAGACTTGGTCAACATTAGTTTCTGTTTTTTTAATTGTACCATAATTAAAATATTTGACATTCCTAATTCAAGGGAAAGAATGAGTCAAAATTAAGCTACTAGTCTTGAAAATTTTAAATTAATCAAAAGATTAGAAGATATGTAATTCAAATTATATTATTATTATATAAACTCAAAAGAAAATTTTATTATAATATGACAGAAAAATACAATAACCCGTGACCTTATAACGTTAAAGGTGGATTCCAACCATTAAACCCAAGTCAATTATAAACTATGACCTTTTATAATAGTTATAATAATAATAATTATTATTATTATTATTATATTATTATTATTATTATATATAAATAAATAAATACTTTGTTCATTGCGATTGGAGATTCTCAACGTGGAGTAGGTAACTGGGTCAGCAACTTTATATAGATAAAATCTTGTTGCTTATATTTGTGGAGATATATTTGAGTAATATAATCTTTTTCCACGTGGATATTACTCGGACTTGATTTAGATCTCTATATTTGATAAACACTGGTTTGCATTTCAAGACCAATGTCTAACTACAAAAGTAGTCATTAGATTCTAATGTAGGATCTTGTGAACATGATTTCTTTAAAATAATATTGATTATGATTCATTATTCTTTTATGAAATCCTAATTTCTTTTATATTTTCCTTTGTTAAATGGAGTATTTGTTTCAATATCAGGACTTTTGATACTACATCTGATAAATATTCACTTTTGTATCAAAATAGAAAAATAGATGTAAAATCTTCAACATCCTTATATATCTAAGTTCAAAAGAGTAAATTATGCATTTAAAAAAAAAAAAAAAAAGTCCTATAAAAAAGCTCTAAAATTTCAATAGCTAACATGAAATTTAACAAACAAGGGCGGTGGTGCAATTAGTTATCGATCATGAGATTTAAGAGTTCATCAAACCTCTCACTTCATTTTCAGAGTTGAATCTATGATCGTAAAGTTGAATTAGAATACAACTAATCAACAAGCTAACACACTACTTAACTCTTTCGATAAACCATTTTACTATCGACCTATTTGATTTTGTAATAATTATATTTTTGGAAAAAAAGATTCATTTACTTTTTTCTTTTAAAAATAAAAGAGATATTTTTGTTATTAATAATATTTGAAAAGATGACTCGAATTAATACTTTTATGATTATTATATCATATACGATGCCATTAGATTTATATGATAAAAGAAGACTCTTTGACTTTATGAGGGTTTGAAGAAAAAAAAACTGAAGTGTTAAAGTTTGTCAAAGACGTGACGAGCCATGTATTAAAACAGTCATTTAATTCAAAAACATCATCTTCGTTACAATGTCAATGAGGAAGGTCCCTATTTTATTTGGTCGCCGCCACTTTATTATGCAGTTTTGTGGGACACAAAATGACCAAAACAGTTCCTTTTATTTATTAGGATAGCACAATATTTTTATTTCGAAATTGGTATCAGATCTCTACGATTGAGAATAAATATTTTAATTAATTGATCAACTTCACAGATATAAACTTTTGGTCAAATATATACATTTTTTAAAATTTAACAATGGAACGAGGGATGGAATTCATGACCATATAATAAGTTTATATGAATGTTGTTGAGTTACTGGTTTAGATAATAAGCTAAACTCATGGACCTATATTTATATTAATTTAACAAAATTAGTGATGTATATTTGTAAGTGTGTTTTAATTTGTTGATACGAATATGTAACGGCCCGAATTTTCATCACAGTTCTTCAGGTATGATTTTCGGTTCGTTCGGTTGGTTTGTTGGGTTGTTAATGCAGTTTTAGCCCTAAGGGGTAATTTGGTAAATTCTTCTTTAGGGTCAGTTTAATGATTTAATCAGTATTGGAGTTAATAATGTGATTTCAGGGCATTTGAGGCTAGTTTTGCACTTTAGAGATAAGCGCCAGCTGGCCAAAGAAGGGGGTTTAGGTTTATTGCATTCTTTCGACGCTCTTTTCATAGATTCATTCAGAGGAAAAGCCAGGGATCGCCAAAGCCTTTTCCTTCTCCATCGATCTCTGCTCCTTCCTCTATTGTTCACCGTCCTTTCCCTTCGTCAGTCTCCTCCTCGTCGACCGCAGCTCATCCTCGAAGACGTGCGTCCGCTTCACACTGTGCCACCGATCGCCTCTGTCTCACGCTCGCAGTCGAGGCCGCACGCCAGCGCAGCCCTAGTGGAGCCCCTACGCGTAGCCCGTGCACACGCCAGCATCGCCAGCCCGCATGCGCCGTTGTTTGCAGTCCCGCACCGGCCAAGCCTTTGCCTCGTGATTGGACCTCTGATCCTCAGGTTGGGTAATGCCTACTTTCCCTTGGGTTCCTTGTGTTATTAGTTGGCTGGAAAGTTATTAATTATTCTAGTTTTACTGTTTAGGTGGTGTTTTGTGCGCCGTTGGTATTTGTAGCTCAATAAGTATTTTATATTGTTCTGTATTGTTATCAGGTAAAGATTCCTTGTCGTGGGTTGTGTGGACCCTGCGCTTGTTTTCATTGATTGCATTTATGTTGTATGCCTTATTGATTTCCAACATGTTTTAGAATTCTTGTTATGTGATATGTGATGTACCACTCGTAGATTTTAGTTGTTAGGTTGTCATCATCTAAAAGCTGAGAGGACACGACGTATAGTTGTCCCCACAGGTCAGGACTGGTGAGGATTGATTCCCACCCCCGACAGTCAGGAATTGAGATACGATGCGCTTTCCCGGCGAAACCTAGTTTGTAGCCTGCTAGAGTGGGATCTCTTCCTTGGTGTAAGCCTGTCATGGAACGATCCTTAGCCTCAGGTATTAGGTGTGAACATGCTGCCACAGTTTGGTGGCGAGGGCCTCCCACCATCTGTGGATCAGTGAACACCATTCCTTGTAGTTAGGCATGTAAACCTGGACTGGCTTAGTTTGTGTAGGCCTACATTTACCCCGATTTGTAGTAGCATGCAGTGTGCACGCACACGCATCAGATGCCGAGAGGACAGCTCCATTGGGCTGATGTCGTCAGTACATCGTTCCGTTTTGTCTAGAGCCAGACACTTGGGTGCTCTTTCAAGTGTCCAAGATAAGCATAGTGAGCTGATCACTTAGTCGAGAGTTAGAGACTCTTGAGGTTTGAGAGTTATGTTGATAACTCATTCTGAATTATGTTGGTTGACTCTATTGCATGTATGCTAGGATGCTAGATGATGTGATGCTTGCGTACTGTATCCCGGCTGGGGTTTTTATTGAGTACCTTCATACTCACCCTTATTTATGTGGTTTTCCACCAGGTAACTTGAGGCAGCACCGAGATAGCAAGCGGAGGAGCTGATGGATCATGGGAGTCTGTTGTGTTAGTTTTATATTAAGCATTATTGATTGTTCCGCATTATAGTTAGGAGGAGTTCTCTTTTTTTTTTTTTTTTTTATTGATTTAAGAATTCTTAATAAAAACTCTTGCCAGAGGCTTGATCGTGTTTAAGTTATTTTTGTTTGAAATAGTTATATTTAATAAAGTGGTTTTCTGTTTTCAGCTGTTATTTCTGTTTTAAAATCATGCATGTTTAGTAAGAATGGGTGTAGGACTGTTTTAAAAGTCAGGTTGTTACAGAACATGCTAATTTCAAGCCACAGTAGTTAAAACAAATATTTTTCAAATAATAGTATAAAGACAAAAATAATCTGGTTAAAAGTTTAGGGATTAAAATAGATATTATGAAGATTAGTTTAGAGATTAAAAATGAAATCAATATAAAATTTAAGGATCTAAATGTACTATCTTCAAAAGTTATCAATTACAATTCAATTATTTTTCATTTATGTATGTGACATGGTCATATTTAGTTAATGGATAAAGATAATACTAAAACTTTTCAAATGGTAGAGATCAAATTTTGTTTAAAGATATAAGATTAGTCATATATATGTATATAAGTTAATTTTTTAAGTTTATATATAAAAAAAAAGAGTTAATTTTGTAAGTTTAAAAAAACTAGTATGGATAAAAATTGATGGTTATATATACTTTGATCACAATTTTCTTTAGTGAGTGCAAACAAATAATGTTTTTTTTTTCTTTTAAGAAGTATTCATATAAAGTGTGAAATTATTAATATTAAATTTCAAACAAGTGATGTTGTATAGGAATCAACCATTAGAAGAATATCCAATGATCACTTTGTATAGTTTTTCATTTTTTATTTTTTTATAAGTTGTATAGTTTCTTTGATCTTTATCTTTAGCTTTTGCCTTTTATTTTATTTATTTCTCCTTCCTTTTCTTTCTTTTCTTTTCTTTAACTACGCAAACATGAAATTCAAAAGCCTTTTCTTTTAAAAAATTTCTTCTTGTAAAAAAAAGTTATAGTTAGATAGAGAAACAATTAAAAAAAGAAAAAAAAAACAATCAAATCTAGAATCTGAAGATGATGGAAGAGATTTTGATTCTTATTTCTTTAATAGATTAGGTTGGAGAACTGGAATCAAATATCTCATAATTATTAATCTTATTAATATATCAATTAAAGTATATTATATTTTTATTGATGGATATAATTAAATTTACTCTAATTTCTAAAATTTAAATTTTTGAATTGATTTTAACAAGAATAAAGCTCTGGCGACATCATATCCAACTTAACATCGAAGGAGTTATAATTCGAATCTTGAATTCCCACCTCTGAACAGCAGATATGACTAGGTTAATTAGTTGCATTCTTCATATTTGAAATTCTTGTGGCAATATTTTATTGTAGTAAAAAGGTGAAAATGTCGCTAATATTGTAGATTTCAAATAAGGACTCTTAAGATTGTCGCTTTACAAAAACCTTTAAAGGAATTTCAAAAAAAAAAAAAAAAACCTTTAAAGGGAGTTTAATTAGTAAAGAAGATAACTTTATCTCGTATGTTTTATAATTTCATTAAATAGATATGAGAATATTTTATAACAATCTTTGGACAAAAACTTATCAAAAGGTTTAAATTGCAAAGTTAAAGTTTAAGACTGCAACCACTTAATAGGTTTAAAGTGTTACTTGATGAAAAAAAAAGATGTTTGAATAAAATTTAATACAACTTGAAAAGTTCGGGAGTAAATTTTAATTTTGTTTTACTCCAAAAAAAATATCATTAAGGAAAAAAAAAAAACTCAAAATATTATCATACAAATAATTTTCCGTCTTTAATATATATTGAACTAAAATTTTCACTATCAATTAGTTTTAAGGTAGAATTCTATTATGTAATATAGTATCAAAACTGTAGTTGATCCATAAATTTCAATCCAACCCAAGTGAATAATTTGGACTCTACCAAAACGAGCAAAAACTTCGGTCCACACAAATTCAAATATAATATTTTAAAATGATATATGGGTGCATAAAACTCATATTATCTATTACAAATCAACCTAAACATAACACAATTGGTTAAGATACATATTTAGACCGAAAAATCAAATATTTTTATCCTCTTATCCTCACACAAAAAAGTCATAAACAAAGAAGAAATAAAAAGAATAGAAGCTAAACAAAAAAGAAAGTTAGAAAACGAAGTTTGGCAAAAGAAAGGAACATTATTTACCTCTTTTGAACTCTTTTTTGGTAACAAACATGCACACAAGTTTAAGAATTTGAATAATTCCAAATTCCAAAATCCGAATTTTCTTTAGTTCCTCGTGTGAATACAAAGCCGCCGAATTGCATCTTTCAGTTTTAATGTTAAAACGCGAAATTCATCATTATAAAAATCATCTGAAACAGAGAAAGATAAGAAAGAGATAAAATAAGAAAATGGGTAATTGGCTTTCAAAAGTGGAATCATTTTTTTGTTGAATTTTTTCTAAAAAGAAATCTTCTCGTAAGCTGTCAAAAAGTACAATAATTTTCAAACTGACCCATCGTTTAAACACGCAAGCTTCCAGATCTACAGCCCTTTTGAGGAACCCTAACTTTTATGTGGTTGATATTATCATACGACATGTCGTCCTCCTATCCCATGTTTCGACCAGTTCTTGTATACTTTCATTATTTTTAAGTAATCATATGTTAATATCATTTACAACTTGGTAATTAAGATTTTACAAATTTAAAACCTAAATCTTAAATGTAGTTAATTTTATATATATATATATATAAATATTTAGATTTTTCAAAAAGAAAAATGTTAATTTATTGATAGATGTTCACTATATTAACTTTTTTATAAAGAGATCACTATATTAACTTAATTCTTTTTTTTTTTTTTTGTTCTTTAGAACGAGAGTTATTTATGGGTTGATTTCTACTTCTTACTAACTACATTGTTTTTCTCTTGAATTTTCTTCAAAATTTCCCTTTTTTAAACACTTTTTTTTTTTTTGAGAAACTTTTTAACACTTATTTTAAGCTCGATTATTAAGACTTTTTTTTTTGTTTATTGATTCTTGATTGACTTGAATGCAATAGGAAATAATATTGATCAACAAAGCAAGAAGGAATCCATCGTTATTGTTTGTAACTTGAATTATAAGTTTAAACTATGAAAGTTGCTAACTTTATTAATTTAATATCTAAATCTGAACAGTGAAAAAAAAAAAAAACATGTAATTGCAGTCCATTTGTACCCTATACTTGGTCGAATCAACTAACATTTATCTAAAAAGCATGCAACATCAGTATTTTAAAACCACAATAAATCTCAGTTTAAAAATTGAAGTACATAAGATTGTACAGTTTAAAAGTAAAGCCACACGCAACTGAACATTGCTTCTCAATCTAAAAATCTATAAATAAATTCGAATATTTCATCCCAAATTATTCAACTAAGAAGAATAAAAAACCCCCCACTTAAACATCAAACAATTGTAGTTTAACCAAATCCATTATTTTTCTACTTTTTAGAACAAGATTCTAATAAGAACTTGTTTGAATTCACATTCTATTTTGTACTTTCACGGAAGACTAAATTATACAAACCACTCCAGAAGCTATTCTCAAAAGCGATTTTGAAAACAAAAACAGAGCTTATAAAGTTAAGATTCTCAAAACCAAATATACCATCAACCGAGTAACGTAACTAGGACGTACATCAACCCGAAAAATTACAGCAGCAGAATCTAACAAATGTAACAGAACAGGCACACAAAACTTCCTAATATATAAAAACCTCATGCCAGACATAGGCATCACACTTCTGTTCTACAATGGGTTTTCTTTTTCTTTTTCTTTTTTTGGTTATGGAGAGTATATGTGAAAGTGTAGGTGCAATCAGAACCCTAGAATAAAAAGGTTCATTTTTTTGACAATGACATTAAAGGAAAATTTTGAATGGCCTAAATTCAAAAGGTATGGATCAGGATGGTACTGCTAATCAGGAAATGGATTCTCTGCCAACTAATGAAATTCGAGGGCTTAAGAAAATCTTACGAGTCTTCTACAGTGGTGCCAGCTAGCTGAAGTCGACGCTGATGAACGTCCCAGTTGTAAACACGGGCGATCGTCACCTGATTACAAGTTGTGCAACAACAGAATTGTAACAAACTGGAGATGAACTAAGCAGTCAGTCTTTGTTATAAAAATAATCTATATGTTATGCCAAATATAACAAAGTTGTACCATAGATTATGGATAGAATCTTAAGTAACAAAAGAATATGATTTCAAATTAAACTAGAAAGACAGTTTGCTATGATTTTTTTTGTTCTTTTTAGTTATCCATGACTAGGTACACCTCAACTATCGTCACAAGACATACCGCCTCTCCCTACGGCTTTTGAATGTCAAAGAAACCCGTAATAAATTAATTCTTAAGTACAACCACGTTGAACATATGCAATAATAACATTTGAAATCTTTTGAAGTTTGCATAAGATACGTTGAACATGACGAGCATAAACACAAAATCAAAAGTTAAGAACTCTTTCATATACTTGTAGACTTTAGATATTTATTAGTGACAAAGTTATGAGTTCAAAGAAAAGTTCATGATTTAGAGATTAAACTTGTAATTTAACCAAATATGTTTACAAGCAAATTTTATCTTCAAATTATGTAGTATACTTGACTACCTACAACAAAATGAAAGGATGTTCAACATCGGTTAATGACTCAACACAAATTTACTTCAAATAATTAGCAACCAACTCGGGAAAAAATGTAAGTCCAGTTTGATAACCATTTGATTTTTTGTTTTTTATTTTTTAAATTTAAACTTATTTTTACTCAAATTTTCTACAATATGTTTTATCTTTCTGTCAATTTATCTATTTTTTCTCAAGAAAGTAGGTGAATGCTAACCAAATTTCAAAAACAAGAATAAGCTTTTGGAAACTACTTTTTTTTGTTTGCAAATTTAGGTTTCATTTCTAAAAATATAGGTAAGATATAGATATTCAAATAAAAAAAAAACATATGATAAGATAGTTGTTGTAGGCTTAAATTTCAAAACTCAAAAACTAAAAATAAAATGGTTATCAAACGGGACCTAAAACTTCAATTCATAGTGGTATGGTTTTGGTTTTTTAAAATTGTGTTTGTCTTCCCACAAATTTTCGACTTTCTCAACAAAACATTTGAATTCTTAACTACATTTCAAAAACAAAAACAAGTATTTTAATATCAGCCTATTTCTGCTTAGATTTTGAAAACATTTGTGAGAAGACAATGAAACTCATACATTGATCCACATGGATCCAATCCATGGTGATCATCTACCAAATAATTAATTTTATACGAATTTCTTTGACAACAAAATATCATAGGGTCAGGAAATTTGTCCCGTGTAAATAGTTAAGGTACACATAAGCTGGCTAGAACACTCACAGATATTAAAGAAAAAAATGAACTCATACATGAAGATAGTGTTTATAAGTTCAATTTTAAAAAAAAAACAAAGGTCTTGCTTGATAACCATTTGATTGTTTGTTTTAGTTTTAAAAATTGAACTTATAAATATTATTTATAAGTTTTACGTATGAGTTTCCTTATTTTGTTATCTACTATTTCAAGTTTTAGAAATTAAAACGCATGCACCTCATCTAAACGAAATATTATTATAATTCCAAATTTTAAATTATAACCTCGAAAACGCATGCACCTCCTCCTCTTTCTCTTCATTCACCTGCATTCCAATTTCCCAACGAGTCTCCCACAACCAAGAAAAACTCGTGTGCCTCGTCTTTCTCTTCATCAGACAATGACATCATCCACCAACGACATATTCTCACCATCAGTTGACTGCAACCTCCCCATAAACATTGAGCGAGCGTGTCTCTCCAGCCTACCAATAAGCTTCGTTTGTCGACGCGTTCCTCCTCTAACAAAGGTCTTCTGTGTCGTTCCGCTCTCAGACTCGTGTCCGTTGCCAACAACTCCTCTAGTGTTGTCACACTCTTCCAGTGACATTTCCTCTAGCAACCTCGACAAGCAACAACAATTATTGGGGAATATTTCTCTTTTCTTTGGCGACATCGACACAAAGCCTCCAATAACACTCTTCTTCGTATTTCTATCTCCATATTGAGACTTCTCTATGGTTTTCGGTGTTGGAGTTTGTAAATTGATTTCGCCCTTTGTATTTGACCACTGATTGGCATACTTAATCGGTCTCATTCTTCAATCATGGAACTTATCTCTTGTTTCGATAGTTTATCTATGTAACTTTTTCACTATATCAATGAAATTATTTTGTTTCTTTTATATATATATATATATATATATATATATATATATATATAATAAACTAACTGATTAAAAAAATAAAAAATAAAAAAAGTTATCAAACAAGACCAAAATGGTTATCAAATGAATGTCTTCCTACATATTCCGACCATTTTGACGGCTGAATTTTCAATAAATAACTTCAAATTCTGTCATGTTTAGAGTTTCCAAACAATGAGTTATGTTGCCTAATCTTGAAAAAGGAAGCATTCACGTTGTTCTGATTTTTCCGCGAGAAAATGGCATGATTGGTGATAATGTGAGAGAAAATAATTCATAGAAAGGGTACCTACCTGTGTTATTGTCACCTGGTCCCTCAAAAACTGTAGATCAGCGATAAGAACTTCTAAGCTCGCTTTAGCATTTTCAAGATTCTTCAGTAGGAGGGCTGTGGCCTGCACCAGCAAACGTGAAAACAGCTATAAGTGTCCTTTATTCCAAAATTGGATAATAAAAGGAGAAAATAATTGAATTTTTCTTTTTATAAGTATCTGAAACCTCTTCACATGAATAATCCAGCATAACATTTGCACCAAGCCATAGACAAACTGAGTCGGTTTTCTCAATGCGAGCCCGGGAATATATGCCTTCAGAGATCTCAAAATCTGCTACAAGTGGCTGTGCATGATAGCTAAAGATAAACAGATTGCTTAAGAAAACTTAAGTTTAAGCTGGTAAAGAAAGGAAACCCCGCAACTTAATAAAGCTGCTTAAAATACTACTTCATTAAAAGTAGATTATTTTCCAAATTTCCAAGAGAAAATCAACAAATCCAGTTGCTACCTGCTATCTAAGGCTATTTGACAATTGCAACCGATAGTTGTAGTCCTATATTTCAATTTTAGCAATTAATCATTTTTCAGTAAGCTCTAGTAGATTCTTATGCTTACAGCCTGTGATTTTTTCTCTCTCTCTTTCTCTGTCTCTCTTAACTCTAACTCTTTTTTCGTCAAGAAATCAATGGGAGTAGCACAAAAATAAAATTGCAGGAACTGTTTAGGACTTAATTATTGGAAAGGCGGACAATAAAACTAGGACCCCTTTTATTTTTGTCAGGTGCACAATAGATAACTATATATACAATTTTGAACAAGAACATAGTAAAAATGAATGCCTAGAAAGCAAGCACCCCTAGGAAATCTTTTTAAAATGCTGCTTGAAAATAAATTTCAACGAGATAATACGGTATAATGCAATTCATGTACTCATATGATAACCACATATCTCTAAGATGGTAACAAGATATAGAACCAAAACTAAGCTACCATTGAAGACAAAAAGAAAAAAAGACAAACCTCACCAGTGGCTGCATCCTTCTTTGCTTGTAAAGTACCAACTATATCCAAACACTTCTTTATGTCTGGGATCTTTGCCTGACAAAAAAATGATGAAAGGGTAAGTTGGGTAACAACAAAGGATGATAGTTAGGCCACACATACAATATTTCCTTCAACTATGAGAAAATATTAAATATTACCTGACCTAATAATCAGATACAAGCTACACATCTTTTTTAAGATTTTGTGAAGTCCCATTTATTATGAGCGTGCCTAATTATAATGCTGAGTGCCTGAGAGCACATCATTTCTTCGTTAAATCAAACATGTATGATGTATTACCTACACACACAAAACATGTGCCCTTGCTTAGCCTTGGGCGTGTATTTCACTATGTTTTTTACTCTGTATTATAGGAATAACTTTAAATCTAATTTCAGGCATCGCAATTGTAGTTCATGACTTCATGTTATCTGCCAATGATCACAATAGAACTAATAATTTTTCAAATTCCCAACTTTTTAATCTGAAAGCTCCTTAATTTAGAATGATCTTGATGCCTAATTTCACCAGTTGTTTAGCTTATAGCCAAATTGGATTCAACAACAGGGTGGATAGAAACAGACTCTGATAATATTTCACAACTTCAACGTGAGAAGATCAACATTACAAAAAGAATCTAGAAAAACAGAAAGCAAGTATTCAAAAATAATAAAAATTAAAAAATAAATAAATAAATAAAACCTGCAGGTCCCTTTGTTGAGCAAGGAGCTTCATCTCCACTAACTTGTATTGCTGAAGTCTGCATGAGATATTTGCATAGTATCATTAAAAAATAAAAAATAAAAACAAAACTATGCAAAATGGGGAGAAAAAAATAAGAATATCTTCCCGCTGGACCCTAATTTGTAAAGCACATGAAAGAATTGAATGAAGCAAATATATATTCGCTATGATGAACGATCTACTAACAACTTCACATGTTCAAGATTAAATCCAAACTTTAAGCGCAGAGAGAGTACAAAGATTCAAATCAATCAAGCAATAACAATAACCTAAGTAATCTAAAAGGCATGTAAATCTCTAAGAGTTCTAGCCTCAAGAAAGTCGAGGAGCTCAAAAATATTGCTCCAAATTACTCTTCAACAATAATGCAACTCCAAGAAAACAACAAAAAATATATTCTAGAAAGTCCAATACACTCTCAACCACTAGAAACTCGTAAACTTCCACAAAAGTAAAGCTGCAACACCACGACAAGTAGCGATAAACAAAAATCACTAACACATACATCAACTCCTCAATACATTGATTGCAGCCTACAACTTAGAACATGACTTCAAAGTGCCAGAAAACAATTATCAACAACACATCAACACAAACTAGCAAATCACTGACGTAACATAAAGCGAAACACAGATTCAAAAGCATCAATCAACATGAAAAACACCGACATTTCCGGATTAGAATCAAGTAAAAACAGAAAGAGAATGAGAGAGAGTACCGCTCTTGGAGAAAAGCAAGGGCGGAATGAACATCGAGGCCTAACTGAGAGAGATAGGTACGAACGTCCTCCACGAACTGAGCCGCCGGAATTCCTCTTCTGTCAGTGACGGCGGCGCCGGAAGAAAAAGATGGCGGCGATGCGGAAGCCATTTCAGATTGGAAGAAAAAACTCAAAACCTCCACAGAATCAAAACCAGAACAATCAGTAGATTATTCTTTGAATTTTCTTTTCTGGAAAATGATATTCAACGTCCCAACTTGGGCGACAACGATGATGACAAAAAACGACGTCGTAGGTGCTTAGTCTGGCCCAATATATAAATGGGCCGAAATGATTTGTTATTGGGCTTGCCACTGCATGGAAGATTATTGGTTTTGGGCTTAAGGCCCAAAGGTTTAGGTTTTGGGCTTGGGCTTGGGCTTGGACAATGTTTTGGGGTTTATTCCATATGTAATCTGTTTTTTAAATACATTTACGAAAAGAAAATAAAATAAGAAATGAACTAATATGTTTTAAATCCAAAAATTAAGTGAAGGGTAATGATGTATGCTTAGTGGATCCATTTGATTAGAGTTTTTTTTTTTTTTTTTTTTTTTTTTTTTTTTTTTTTTTTTTAAACACATTTGATTAGAGTTTTAGTTGAATAAACATATTGAAAATTTGACTAACACTGATTCAATCAAAATAAAACTTTAGAAATTCGTATACGATAGTTAATTTATATTTTATGTCCACCTACTTTCGAGATTGTTCTATTTTAATTTTTGTACTTTCAACTTTTGAATTTTAGTCATTTTAGTCATTGTACTTGTATTTTTAATGAAATGTTAGAAATAAATTATAATTAAGAATAAAATATCATTTATGTGTTCTTCAATATTGATTTGTATATTTATGAGATATTATATAGGATTTGTCAAGAGATTCTTTTAGATTTGATCTTTGATATTTGATATATTATATATATTCGTAGAAAGTTAATAAAAACCAGAACGCTTATGTTTTTCTCACAATTTATCATGTATGAGAGCTACCTTAAAATAGGGTTTCTAAAAAAAAAAATTTGGTTCGTAGGTTTGATCTGCTCCAAAATATTTTGGTGTCGGCGACATAATCAATGAAAATTTGACAATTCGTGAAATCTGTGCGATTAATGCAATAACGCATCTAATTAGCGGTATATTTTGTTCAGCGACGTGATCCGCTAATTAGCGGTATATTTTGTTCAGCGACGTGATCCGTTGCAGTTTGATCATTTATGAAATCTACATGATTCATGTGATGCAATGAAATTCACGATGAGATTGATAATAGAAGTAGCATCCCGTGTGCATCATGGAGTAACTTGGTTTTCAAGACTTTATTTTCAAGTTGGGTCATGTGTATTTACATACTTCAACTTGAGAGAAGTGTTATGAATAAATTATAGTTAAGAATACAATATCCGATATTCTTTCTAGGATTTATTAGTATATTTATAAGATATTATATAAGATTTATTAAACTAGAAGGCTTATGCCTTTCACACAATCTATGATGAAACTTAAAATTAGTGCAAACATAATTTTAAGTTAATTTTTATTAAAATTGGTTCCTTTCTAAAATTATTTTTTTTTTAAATATAATGAAGAGAAATTTTCTAAGAAAAAGTTTAAGAGATGAATTTTGTTTATTGAAAATAAGATATTTGAAAACTTGAACTAAAATAACACATTAACCTATTATTATTACCTTTTATTTATTAGTTATTTTATTATTATTTTTTTTAATTAAACTTTGCACATCTAATATTACATTTCAATGTATAAAGTAGATGTAACGATTAACAACATGCTAATAGTATCCATTAAACGATGGTCTTTTTCACCATCCACTTAAAAATTTCAAAGGACAAAGAAAAAGAGACAAACCAAGATTCATTGTATTAAATAATGAAGTTTGGAGGTTGGGGAGTCACAATCTCCCAAGGTTAACAACAATTTGGGGAACAAGATGAGAAGGAAACAACCTTTTTTTGTGATTATTTTTTAGGTCAAATAAAAATTTATTGAAGGATTTGATGCAAAACCACCCAACAAAATAAAAGGATATATATATAAATAAGGAGTTGTCTCAACAACAATGGCTTCCATAACCACTAATTTTATAATATAATAAGTAAAAAGTTTAAATGACAAAATAATTGCCTGATTAAGAAGAAATTGAACATGTATGAACCAAATCCCACTTTAAACTAAATTAGGTGGAGTGGAGGATATGTCTTTTGATTTAACATTTAATAATTTTATATTTGAAAGATGACAAGATTTTTTTTTTTCAAATCAAAAGAGGACAAGATAATTAGCCTAACTACAAAATACTTTTATGCATTAATGGTGGCCATGCTATTTCAAGTCGGCAACTCCTAGTTTCATCCCCACATATTATTTAATTTCAATTTTTTTTAAACAGCATATTATTTAATAATATCTCTTTGTAGTTTACTTATTTGGACTATTGATTGATGGAATCATAAAAATTTAAAATAGTAATGAAAACTCTTTCATTTTCTTTAATATGTGATTTGAATCTAATTTAATTTTAAAGTTGAATATCTTTACAAAAATCAAAATCAAAATCAGATATGTTCGTATAAGGAAATCAAATTTAAATAAGATTGATGAAAACTACAAGTTGTAAGTAATAGAGAAGAAAAAGACACAAATTATAGTGATTCAGAACAATTCTTTACATTTATTTTTGAACTGGAAAAGCAAATTTCATTACTTGCTTCTCAAATAATCAAACACAAACTAAACCAAAACTATCATTTCTCTCCCAAATGCTTTCATAATTGCTCTAAAGTACCTCAAATAAAGTTCTAGTGATATAAAGCTAATATAAGAAAGCAAACAAGTAGATAAAACTTCAACTTACAAAAAAAAAACCTAATTCATAGAAAACCATACTCATACATTTTTAGAGAAAAATCATACTCATACGTGAACCTTTTAATTCGAAATTTTTTGGGTAAAATGGAAGTTCTCTTAAAATATTCCATCCATATTGATATATTTTTGGCATTTTATCCGGTTCCAAATTCAAATAAATAAATAAATAAATATATATATATATATATACTTTATGGAATTTAAAAATATCCTTTTGAATCTTACCTGTCACATTATCTTTTCGATCTCTCCGATTTCTAGGAACAGACGTGGTTACCCTTGTTTCAAAAAAAAAAAAAAAAAAAAAAAAAAAAAAAAAAAAAAACCCCCCTCCCCC
>JBBMKA010000021.1:6477106-6553068 GCA_037833695.1 Sechiopsis laciniata | reverse complement strand
ATATATTGAATTAATGTAAATAGATCTTTTAGTTTAAAAGATAGAAGAGTTTTTTCTTTCTAAAAAAAAGACAGAAGAGTTTTTTTTTTTTTTAAAGATAGAAATTTTGAGGTAGAATTTCATCTTAACATTTTATATTTAGTTGTTAAAAACTGTGATAAAAAGCTATAAACCTAAGCTCCTCGGACGTAATTTAAACATGTCGACCTTGAAATCCTAGATCGAAATCTGACTATTGATCATTTACAACTTTTTCGCTGGGTATTTTTATGATGTAAAATTACATTTTTACCCCATCAATTTAGGGTTTTATTAAATAATTTAGGATTAGATAATTATGATTTGATGTTAGGAGTATTTTGAAACTAGAACTACAAAAGTCTATGTGAAAGATGTTTCTTGGAAATAAAGTTGGTGAGCACCATCTTTTTCTTCACAAATTTTTTTTCAAGGCCAGCTCTATTAATTGAAACCTATATAAACAATAGAGAAAATATGTTTACATAAGTATCAATAATTATACCTCCCCCATTTTTGTGGGTAGCCAAATTTTTTAGTTACTAATTTACACTATTCAATGTCATTTTCTTAAGCTTAACCATAATTAAAAGTGAGAGAATTATTGAAATGCATAACTTTTTGGTTAGGTCATGAACGCATACTGTTATCGATTGAGTTATTATTTTCATTAACTTATTCTAATATCTTTTTATTTACGAAGAGTTATTAGTTGAAATTTCTAAGTATATATATAAAAGAAATATATTTTGGTTTCTTTAAATTATATAAAAATCCCACTTGAAATATTAAGAAATAGTTTGATAACATTCTTTTAACACGAACTACAAGCAAAAGCAAAATGTTAACCAAATAGAGAATAAAAAACAGGAAGAAATCGCAAGTAAAATCTAGCCTCGATTAAGCATTTAAAAAAGTGTTCATTTTTTAAGTAAAAGGAGAAACTAAAGTAAAATAGTTCATTAACAAAATGCCCAAAATCAGCTAAAAAGTATCATTTTTTTAGAACGGCTAAAAAGTATCCTACTTACAATGACCAAGAACATAGTAGAAATTAAGAGCCTAGTCATATATTCATATAGATAATCAGAAAATTCAAGAAAATTGGAAATTCAACTAAATTGAGGCTATACATAATGATAAATCTTGAAATCAAATTTCAACCTTCAATTGGATGAAATTAAAATTTAAAACTAAACTCGACTCGGTCTGTATAATATAAAGTTGTGTATTAATCTCCAAACTAATTATGCCAAATAGGTTATTTACCTTAAAAAAATATAGAAAATTTGTAGGGAGCTCTTCCCACAAACGTAGATAAATTTTAAATTATTTGCAATCATAATCATTAATACAATTTAATACTGTATTATAAATATTTATTTACTATTTGATAATATTTATTAGATAATATGAGGTTCTATCTCAAAATCAATTGATAATGAGAGAAGTAGCTCATACATCTTGTAAACATGTTGAAAAATCCTCACTTTTACAATGTAAGACAATTTTTACACAGTGAGTATATCCAACAAATTATTACTTTGTTAATTTATATTTTGTTTTTAATTTTTTTTTAAAAACATATTTGTTTGATAACCAATTTATAAATACAAAATATGATTTTTTTTTTTTTTTTTTTTTTTAATAATCGGAGAATTGGGAGTAAGCCATCTATAAAAAATTGTTTAATTTAGATCTCGTTTGATAATCATTTCGTTTATGATTTTCGATTTTTGTTTTTAATTTTTTTCAAAACAAGTTTGATAATTAATTTTGTTAAAAAAAAAAAATTCAAACATTTTTAAAATGTTAAAGAAATTCTAAAAAAAAAAAAAAGTAAATTTTAAAAATCAGTTTATATATATATTTTTTTTTAAATGCTAAAAAAAGTGATAAAAGAGGCCACAAATAAAGTTCAAATCCATAAATTCTAAGATCAATAATATTTTTAGATGTTTTTATTTTATTTTATTAAATATTAAAAACAATAAATTTTAATCTTTTTAAAAAAACAAAAAACACCCCGAATGATTTTAGTTTTTTAAAACTAAAAACCAAAAACTAAAAAATATATTTATGTTTAGAGATTTGTAAGTCAAACTAATATATAATTCATAAAGTGTAGTGATGGATGCATATTATAGCACATGCATGTGTTGGGGAGACTGCAAATTTGTGCTCAAAAGACAACTTGACTAACCAAAAAAACAAACAAGCAAAAGAACACAACTCTTTTACTCAAACCAAACACAACAAAATCTTGGGAACTGTTATTTCTCTCATATGCAATTATTCTATAATCAAACAAATTAAGTTTTTGAAAATAAATTTAGAGTCATATGCAAGCTTTGAGTGATAGATTATCAAAATGTTTTTATTTTTGAGTGACAACTTGATCACATCATATCCTTATCCTTATCAAGTCACTTCATTTGGAGGCTCAATACTTTCAAACCTTTATTATTTTTGTACAACCTTAACCTCCTTATCTATTTTATGTGTTTTTTTAAGAAAACCTAAGATTTTCTCTTTAAGAATCAAACTTTCTTTCACTTTATTTACAAGTTTGATAATTGGTTGACATTCCTAAAAAAAAATCCATTTACCATTTATCAAATGATCTTTCTCTCTTTTTTAAGCAAAAAACAAACTAAATTTAAATACTAAGGGATGTTTGTTTGTCATATTTAAGGAGGATTTAGATGGAAGATTTTCTCTTCAAAAATTTATATTCAAGCAAGTTTTTATTAATTCTTCCTCCTTTTTTACTTTTAAAAATAACTTCTCATTTTTAACCATTAACTTTTAATCATTCATTTATAACTACTCAATCATATTTAACCACTCATTTTTAATCATTCATTTCAAATCAATCAAAATAACTCATTTTTAATTACTCATTTTTAATCTTTTTTTAACTACTCAAAATTATTATTCATTTTAAATCTAGATTCAAACAAAGTTTTGAATCTAATTCATCTACACAAAAACCACAATCAAACAAGTTTTTGGTTATAACTCTCCATTTTTAACTACTCAAAATAACTCTTCACTATAACTCTTAAAGCTAAATCCTCCTTAAATATGATAAACAAACAGCCTCGTAAGTCATACTCCAAAAAATTATATTTTCAACTCTTTGTTCAAATACAAAATACCCAACCATGACTTAAAAATAAACAGGAATATATCAATCCTAAAAAGTTTCAACTTTCAAAATATCATATTCCGTATGTAAATATAGAGTTTATGAACTTTCAATTTTATGTCTAAGAAATCTTAAAAATTTAAAAATATGAAATAAGTATCTAAGGCCCGCTTCATAATTATATTTGGTTTTTTATTTTTTGTTTTTGAAATTTAAAATTATTCCTACAATATTTTTTTGAGAAAGTAAGTAAATGTTAAATAAATTTTAAAAACAAAAACAAAATTTTAGAAATTACTTTTTTTTTTTCTCAAATTTTGATTTGGTTTTTTAGAATATAAATAAGATATAAATATTTAAATAAAAAAAAAAAAAAACTTGTGGTAAGATAATTGTTATACACTAAAATTTTAAAAATCAAAGACTAAAAATAAAATAGTTATCAAAGATCTAAACTTTCCATTATTTTGTATCTAATAAGTTCCAACGTATCTAACAATTATTAAGATCATTAACGAATGTAAAATTAAATTTAGTGTTCAAGTATTTATTAAGCATTAATTGAAAGTTTAGGTATTTATTAGATACTGGTAAAGTTAAGGAATCTTAATAGGCACAAGATTAAAAAGTAGAAACTAGGCTTTAAATAAAATAACCAAATAATTTATACAAGCATTTTTCAATTAAAAAAAAAAAAACTACCATGTAATTGCATGCAATTACTGTTTATGTTAGCTTCTGATTAATATCATAAGACATTGGATAAATTATGGAGTGGTTTAGAGGGCTTGAGGTAATGTATTTAATTTATGTAGTCATCTATTTAAAAATTAATTTTTTATTATTTATTTGATATTTAAATGTTGTAAAATCAGACAGTATACCTTGTGATATTAACTTAAACTGACCCAAATAATCATGGAATATACATATATATATTAAAACCATTATGATTAATACCATAATGTTGTGTAGCTTGTGATTAATACCATTATGTTTTATGACGTTGGACATTATTTAGCTTGGGATTAATATCACTACGTTATATGACATTTAATGTTATTTAAAACCCTAGTTTTACAACTCTATATAATGGGTTAGTTGAGTCGTTACTTCATTGTTATCCAAAGTGTTGAACTTGATATTAATTATAATTAATACAGTGAAACCTAAGTCGTTGACCCCAATCAATCTTCAGAAATATGTTCAACTTAAAAATCAAAAAAAAATGCAGCGATAATTGCGGCATTAGGAAGCTATCCAAACAATAATATTATAATAACGAAAACAATTTATTTATTAATTTCAAGACCCAGCTTTGAAAATTTCATTTCAACAGAAAAATTCGTCTTATTTCAAAATTGAGAAATAGAGTCAAAGTCAACAAAATTAATTTTATATAGTTGGCTTCCTAGTTGAACGTTAAAATTAAATAATAATAAGGAAAAAACTAAATTTTTTAGACCTTATATTTTAAAATTAAATATTTTTATTTTTGATATTTCAATAATATTCACAATTAGTCATTCAGATAACACAATCGTTAGTTGACTAAAATGATGATTACACTAATTTTAAATTTTAATATATTGATGATATGATTATTTTAGTTTTTACGTGAATTTAATTTTTAAAAGAAAATAAGTATAAAAGTAAACTAAAAAAATACACAATGATCAAAAGTGAGCATTATTGAAATGTCAAAAGTACAAATATTTAATTAAAACTTAGATACCAAATTGAAATTACATCTCAAACCTATAGTCTCAAAAGTTAACTTTCCTTAATAATAATTAGGCATTTAAATAAAAACTAGGTTAATGGATAAAAAAAAAGGGATTTTGCATGTATAATAAAAAATGGCAAAATATTTATATCTATTGCACAAAATCAAAATTAATTCATTTGTAGCAGAAAATCCACAAATTGAGTTCTATCACTAGTTAAGTTATATTACTGATGGAATTCAATTACTGATAAACTCATTTTATCATGTATTAAATTCTATCACTGATAGAAAATTGAGTTCAATCACTGATAGAATTCAATTAGTGATAGATTCATTCTATCGCTTGTTAAATTCTATCACTGATAAAAAATTGAGTTCAATCACGGATAGAATTCAATGAGTGTAGACTCATTCTATCGCTAGTTGAGTTCTATACTCATAAAAAATTATGTGATGAACTATTTTAGAAATTATACTGCAAATATAATATTGCTGAGATTATATTTCCTAGAAAAACTTGTTAAAAAATTATTTTGACTTTTTTTTTTTAATTTAACCATATTTAAGATTTGAACCGGTGATCAACGGGTAACTTTGTTATACATGATGTTACTAAGGTACTTCACCTTTTGAACTTTGTATTTTAAAATAATATAAAACTTATTTCATTAGTTCGATAAATTTGAAATTAATTTTATTTAAATTATTCGATAATTCTAATTTTAATAAATGAAAAAGAAGAAAAAATGTTCATATTTCTAAAAGAAATGTATTATGAATTTAGTTCCGAGTTCATGATGAGTTAGTGGTACTCTAAATAGATTACTGATCATTAAAAAAAAATTAAGAAAAAATTGTTATATAGATTAATTTAAAGACGACCTTCAATGTTTAAAATGATAAATTCAATTCAAGATGACTATCTAAAATTAATTTTTTACAAATTTTCTTGACATCCGAATTTTATAAAATTAAGCGGTATGTCTAGTGACATTACTTAAAGTACACGCAAGCTAACCTTATATATATATATATAAAAAAAGGAAATTCCATAAATAAAATTAGGTATTTTTTAAATCGTGATTTAATTTTATGACGAAATATATATCAATTGAATTATTATTTTTATTTTAAAATTAAATATTTAAAAATATGTAGACCAAAATATAATATTTATTTTTTTAAGAACAAAATAGAATAATTTTTAAGATATCTAAAATAATATTTTAATCCAAAATTCATTTTATTTTATTTTATTTTGAGCAAAATTAAATTTTAAAATTTTGAAGCGCTACAGTATAATTTATTAAAAAAAAAGTGCTTATGAAGAAAACGCGTATACGGGCACAAAAAACGACGCCGTCTAATAATAACAAAAACGACAAGTAGAAAAAAGGAGAAACGCAGCGAGGGTGAATGTGAAGACGACAGCTCGTTTCCTTTTGGTTCTCCGTCCGACATCCCTCTATATATATCAAGAGTTTGTTAAAATAATATTTTTGTGTTTGTTTAGACTTCGAATTTTATTTTATTTTAATCATTAAATTTTGGAGTGGAGGAATTTTTTTTTTTTTTTTTGGAACGGAGGAATTGGAATCATAACTCTTGATATATATATAAACGATGATTCTAGATACTTAAATATATGTTGATGTTTGTTGGGTTCAAAAGCATAAGTTGATAGACTACCTTGATCATTTTGGCTATAATAATTTTAATTTATTTGATTTTTCACTTTGAGTTCAACTTAGTGGATAAAATACTTACTATTTCTTTTCTAATTTTGGATATGGATGGTTTGATCCCTGTTTCCATTTGCACGTTATCAATTTTTTTAAGGAATTTACCTTCAATAATACATTTTATATTTTTTTTATTATATTTGGAGCAAACTTTCTAAAATAATTTATCAATAGTACAACTCGACCAGTAATTGAATGATTCTGGTGATGATAGAATTCAATGAGTGATAGAAATAGAATTCTATAATTAATTGAATTCTATCGGTAATAGAACTCAATTTCGATTTTCTCCTACAAATGAATTAGTTTTAATTTTATGTCATAAATGGAAACACTTTGCCCTTTTTTTTTATTACACATCCAAAATCCCCATTTGTTTAGCCAACTCATTTATTTAATTTAATTATTTTGTTCGCTTTGTTTCTTTATTTTGTCTACATCGACTTTCAAATAATTAACAATGTTGGCGATGAACTTGTTAGAAAAGGAAATCTAAAGATAGAAATAAAAAATAGACAAAAACATGGTCTAATGATTATAAATTAGTCTAATAATAATCAAGAGAGTACGCAAGAATTAAGAAGTTATATATTTAATTAATAGTCACCATTTATTTAAAAATTAATTTTCTACTAAATTTTCTTGAAAGTTAAATATTGTTAGATTAAACTATAATTTATTATATGAAAATAATCGAAATACACTTAAACTAGTTCAAACGCTAAAAAATTTTTAGGTTGTCTTTATCTTTACCAATGTTGGCGTAAAATGATTTATAAACATAAAGTGCCTATCTTCATCTCGTCCAACAAAGTTAGCTCAACCTAATCTATTAAGTCAAATAATTTTGAATATTAAATTGGCTTAGTACTAAATTATTCCTTAACAAAACAATGATACACACACATTTAGGTGTATTTTGACCCAAACATAACTCGTTATTAAAAAATTGATGAAAAACAAAATTATGTTAAATAAATTAACGATACCTTGGTCAAACATTAAGTTTAAAATCAATGCCAATACCTTTTTTTTTTTTGTAAGAACCATATAATTAAAATACTTTGATATTCATGGGGAAGGAGTCAAAACTAAGCTACTATATTTTAAAATTGTAAAATAATCAAAAGATTTGACGATACCAAAATCCACTTTAAAATTATATTATTATACACTCGTAAAAAATTATTTTATTATATGGCATAGGAAATTACAATAACCCGTGAGCTAAAGTTGGATTCCAACCGTTCAGCCCTAAGTCAAATATAAACTATGACTTTATTTTAATATGAGTAATATATGTTTTTTTTTTAAATAATAAATCTTTGTTCATTAAGATTGGAGCATGTAGCTTATCTTCGTCCATATTTATCAAACAGTTAAAAAAACAAAAGAATATATAAGTATAGAGATTAAAAAAGTTTTTTTTAGTTAACAACAGTTAGAATGGAGGAATTAGAATTGATGATTTTTATCATGCGTATACTAATGGCAGTCGAATTATTTATTTTGTTAGCTAATTTTTAAAATTTTTAAAAAACAAATGAAACGTTTCCAGAAAAAAATTATCATAAAGAATTTAGGCCAACAATAACTAGCATATATGTTCTACTTTCATTTGATGTAAAAAATAAAAAAAATAAAAATCTACTTTCAACCTCCAAATATTTTCCAAATATTTAAGTATAAAAATAAAGGACCAAAATGAAATATATGTTCGATTAAAGAAAAAGAAATTCCCACTACCTTTACAGCCAATAGAATCATTCAACGAGTGTGCTTTCGACCATTTGATTTTGGAATTTTTATTTTTGGAAAAAAAGAATCAGTTTCTTTGTTATGTGTGATTGAAAAATAAAAGGAGAAAGAAATAACTTAAAAAGAAAACAAAACAATATAGGGTGTCAAGGACATGGGACAAAGAAAAAAAAAAGCATTCATTTAATTCAAAAACATCATCTTCTTCAAAATGTCAATGAGGTCGGTTGCTATTTTATTTGGTCGCCGCCACTTTATTATTCATTTTTGTGGGACAGAAAAAAACCAAAACACCCCTTTATTTTATTAGGATATTATTTGGTTCTCATTTATTTTTTATTGCATTAATGTTTTTTTGGTAAGATTTATAGTTTTTCTCCACCAATTTGTATTAAAAAAATAATTTCTTTAATAATTTTTTGTAATATTTCAAATTTATAATATTCATTACTAAATCTACCATTTTTATTAAGAATATTAGTATAGTAAAAATCGATGTACGGCTTTACCACAATTTTTAAGTGCGTGTAAAAAATTTGATGTTGGATTTTATCACAATTTTTAAGTGTGGGTAACAAAAGATTTTTTTTTTTTTTTTTTTTTTTAATAGGTGAGTTATTTTGAATAATTAGAAAATCGAAATTTTAACAATAATTTGTTTAGATGTTAATTTTTATAGACAATTTTGAGTTTTTATTTTATTTATTTATTTTTAACTATCCACTTGCATCAATTTTGACATCAAACTTTCAATATCATCAAATTTAACCTTGTTTTCTCACAATGCTCCGTCTTGTCCCTATTATTTCACAAAATCGAGCTTAGTTATAAGTGAGTGACTCAAACCACTTACCGTCAATACAATCGAATTCCTTCAAAATAAAAAATTAATGATAATAATAATAAGAAGAAGAATAATGAGAAGTGGATGAGGGGGGAGGAGGTCAAGTGCAAGTACAAAACATTCAAAAAATAAAATAAAATAAAAGAAGAGAGTAAAGGGAAAATAAAAGAAAATTAGAAAAATAGCAACTTGTTTACTTCTTTGCAAGTTTTTTAGTAACCAAAATGCACAAAAGTTAAAGCTTTGAAAAATAAAATTCGAATCCCTATTAAAGTTTCTCGTGTGAATATAAAGCCGCAGAATTGAACCTTTAATTTCACTGCTCAAACGCCAAAATCATTATGACAAAAATCATTTCCAACTATCTCAAAAAAAAAAAAAAAAAAATCATTTCCAACAGAAAAGGAAAGTATAAATACGTAAATGCTTTTTATTTATATCAAAAGTGCAATCATATTTTCGTTATAAGCTGTCAAAAAGTACAATAATTTGCGAACTGACCCATCGTTTTTAACCCATAACATAAGCTTCCAGATCTACAACCCTTTCGAGGAAGTCTACGATTTTAAATGGTTGACATTATTAAACGACATGTCGTCCTCGTATCCCATGTCTTCTGCTTTTTAACACTTAGTTTTTCTTCGCTTTTGCCACTTTACTTTTCAATTTCAAACTTCAAATCTTTTGTGTGTTGCTCCTTGATTGATTTTGAATAAAATAGGAAATTGATCGAACAAACGAGATGGATTGTGCTCAAGTTCATGTTTAAATTATAAATTTCCAAGTGTTAGTGCTATTTGTTTCGGCCAACAAAAGCAATCACTTAAAAATATTACGATATCCTTAAGATCAAGAGACAATTATTTGAATTCACCTCCCTAAATTAAAATTGAACTCAACAAAGTGTTATCTATTTCAACTTTTTTACTTTTGAATATCAACCATAATGTTATACAATTTTTTTTAGTTATTATTCTTAAAATTAGGTTAAAATAACATTTTGTTATCTTTACTTTTAATATGGTACAGCTTTGCCGATTTTTTCTTTCTTAAGAACTTCAAATTTATCATGGTTACAATCACCAATTTTATAAGTTTTTTTTTTAAAAAATAAATAGAAATAAAACTTTTCTTTTTTGAAATCGTATTGAAATAAAACAGGACATTTTGAAAGTACATAAATTTAAAGTTCAAAAACTAAAATGGTATTTTGCACAATTGTATAGTGTATCAACCTTTGAAAGAGAGAAAAAGTAGTGTCTTATTCACTAACCTATGTTTGGATTAACTTTATATCTTTAATTCCTAATCGGTGGGGGTAAACTCTTTGTTGGAAGAATATTAGCCGATTTGGAATTGTAACACAAAGTAGAAAAACCAAAAAAGACAAATGAAAAAGGCTGACAATTAAACAAAATTGGAAGATCCATAAAAAGAACGTCAATCGTTGCTTTAAAAAATGGAATATATTACCGCATCTACCATAATAAATATATAACACATTTCCTACATGTATCTAATATTTGGTAAAATCAAACATTTTGTCAAATAAACATACATTTTGTCAAATAAACATGCAGCATCAATATTTTTACAACTATTAAATCATAATTTAAATTGAAATACCTATCCTTGCTAACCAACTCAACCATACTTATTCTATAAAAAAAAACTCAACAACTAGTTAAAAGACAAATATTTTTTACCTCTCAATCAAGAGGTAAAAAGATCAACAAAAAGAAAATCCACCCAACTATCATAAAATTGTAGTTTAACGAATAACATAATTTATCTACTTTTTAGAACAAGAATCTAATTAAGAACTCGTTTGAATACATTCTCCTTGAAAGACTAATCCAAACAAACTACTCAAAAGCTGATCTCAGAAGGGATTTTGAAACAAAAAACGGAAAGTAACGACCCTATTTGATAAACATTTCGTTTTTTATTTTTTATTTTTGAAATTTAAGTCTACAACTACTACTCCAACATATGATTTTCATTACTTTGATATCTACATTTTTCTTATATTTGTAAAAACCAAACCAAAATTTAAAAGCAAAAAAAATAGCTTCTAAATAATTGTTTTGCTTTATAGATTTTAGCTAGGATTCATATACGTCATTAAGAGAAGATGAAACCATAATTAGAGAATTTGAATAAATACAAGCTTAAATTTTAAAAATCAAAAATTAAAAATTAAATGATAATCAAACAGAGCAAACGAAGTTGGATTTTCAAAAGCAAATACACCCTAAACCAAGTAACGTAATCAGGACGCCCATCAACCCAAAAATTACAGCAGCAGAATCTAACAAATGGAACAGAACAGGCACACAAAAACTTCCTAATATATAACAAACCTCATCCTAGATATAGGCATCACTTCTGTTCTACAATGATTTTTTTTGTTGTTGTTATGAAGAGTGTATGAGAAATTGCAGGGGCGATCAGAACCCACAAATAAAATAGGTTCCTTTTTTGACAATGACAATAAAGGAAAATTTTGAATGGCCTAAATCCATAAGGTATGTATCAACGGTACTACCAATCAGGAAATGGATTCTCTGACAACAATAAAATTTGAGGGCTCAAGAAACCTTACGAGTCTTCGACACTGGTGCCGGCTAGCTGAGCTCGACGCTGATGAACATCCCAGTTGTAAACACGAGCTATCGTCACCTGCATAGTTGTTGTGCAATAGCAGAATTGTAACAAACTGAAGATGAACCAAACAATAATCATCTATATGTATGCTAGATGAAACAGAGTTGTGTTGATTATGGATGGTAAGTAACAAGAGATTATGATTTTACATCAACTATAAATAAACAATATTTAGAATTGCAAAATAATTGAATTTTGTGTTTGATTGTCTGTGAATCTATTTAAAGAAATGTTGAACATGAAAAGCAGATAACAAAATTGAATGTTTAGGCTTTTGATAACCATTTTGTATATGGTTTTTTGGATTTTGAAAATTAACTTGTTTTTCTCAACGATACTTTTTCATGTACGTTAAAGAAACACTGAATTTAAATAAGTTTTTGAAAACTACTTATTTTAATTTTCAGAAAATGGCTTAGTTTTTTAAAAACGTATGTGCAAAGTGAACAATAAAATTCATTGTTGAAAGTAGCATTTTATTGGTTTAATTTTTAAAAACTAAAACTAAAAAATAAAATGGTCATCAAATATTACCTTAAAAATCTTTTTTTTTTTTGGGTAAGAAAAAATTTCATTAAAAGATGAAATTATAAGGTTACATCACTAGTAAGTAGTAAAGCTCCAACATTACAAAATAGTCCTCCAACGGTTAAGAAGGTATCATAGCTATAATTACATACAAGGAGGATTGTTTAGTCCAAAGATTTATTAGACACACAATTGAAAATTAAATGATCAAAATCTATTTAACTCTTTTAAACTCTAAAGATTTATTAGACACACAATTGAAAATTAAATGATCCATTAAACACATTTGACGTTTCTAGACCGGTTAGACACAAAAAAAGGACTAAACTTGTAATTAAACCAAATATCTTTACAAGGAACTTTATCTTCAAATGATGTAGAATAACTGACTACCTACAACAAAATGCTGGGATTGAGACATCGGTTAATGACAAAAAAGTCAAAACTAATTTACTTTGAATAATATGGCATCCAAATCAGGTAAACTAAGACTTCTTAAAAATTGTTTATCTTCACACAGTTTCCTGCATGGTTTTAACCATTTTTTAAGGATACTTATGTTTACAAAACATGGTTTAAATTTTGAATATATTAGGAATAACAAAAGAAGAAAAAAAAATCTCATACATAAAAAAGAAGTGTTTATTTAGCTTAATTTGTTTTCAAAGGAAAAAAAAAGAAAAGAAACAAAACAAAACTAAAACTAAATAGTCAAATGAAACCTTAGATATTTGAATGTCGTACAATTTCACATTCATTTATTGCAAATTCCGACCATTTGATGTTACCTTATTTTTAAAAAGCAAGCGTTCACGTTGTCGATAACGCAAGTGAAAACACTCGCCAACTAGTTGAAACAGAAAAGAGTACGTACCTGTGTTATTGTCACTTGGTCCCTCAAAAACTGAAGATCAGCAACAAGAACTTCTAAGCTCGCTTTAGCATTATCCAGATTCTTCTGTAGGAGGGCTGTGGCCTGCACCAGCAAACATGAAAACAGACATAACTAGTGTCGTTTATTCCAAAATTGGATAAGAAATGGATAAAATAATTGGAGGGAATTGTTTTAGAAGTATTTGTAACCTCTTCACACGAATAATCAAGCATGACATTTGCACCAAGCCAAAGACAAACTGAATCAGTTTCTTCAATGCGAGCCCGGGAATATATGCCTTCAGAGATCTCAAAATCCGCTACAAGAGACTGTGGATGATAGCTAAGCATAAACAGATTGCTTGAGAAAACTTAAGTTTAAGCTGGTAAAAGAAAGGAAATCACACAACTTCATAAAGCTTAAAATAAAATATTAGATCTTTAAAAGTAGAAAACTATACTCCACGAGCAATCAACAAATCCTTAAGCTACCTGCTAAGATAAGGCTATTTCATAACAGCTATCGATAGTCCTATACTTTGTAATTTCATATTTTAATAAAATTGTTTCTTATCCAAAAAAAAGACAGCTATCGATAGTCCTATACTTTTATTTTGTCAGTTAATAATTTTGCAGTAAGCCCGAGTAGATTCTTATGTTTACAGCCTGTGATTTTCTATTTTTTTCATCTTATATTTTGAGTCCTGCACTAAAACTGCATTTTCATTGGAAGAGTAGGATGCAGACAGTTAGCACTCAAATAAAGTTGGTCTTTTAAAAAAAAAAAAAAAAAATTAAAAAGAAGCAAAGTAGCATAGCAAGTGACCAATCGGAGCATGGTGAATGGTTTATCAGTCCAAAAACACATCCCCGAACCAAATGGTATAAAATTAGAAGTTGAATCTCAAATGGAAAAAATGAACCAGCACCGGGAGAAGATGAACACTTCTCATGAGTCAGGTAAACTTAATAATTTACAACAATGTAGTGATATGTAAATATAAACTTGTAATATCAGATTTAAAAAACTAATCTTTTTAAAGCTATAGGAAAATAATTGCAGAAACAGTTAGGAAAGCAGAAAGATAAAGTGAGGAGAGGACCCCTTTGTTTTTGTCAGGTTAACCGAGGGACAAAATAGAAATAATTAAGTTCAACTTGCACGCCCCTTGACTAATCTTTAACAACAACCGTTTAACCCAACTACATTTGGTTTTAGAAAACACAAGACCTGGCTAGGTAGGTGGCCGCTCATTCCCTCTAACCAGTTTTTTTGGAATTGAACTCAGGTGCTCAAGAATATTGGGGGCCACACACAATTCCTTTAAACCGATTATTACTCTTATAGAGCTTACTAACCACTAGGTCAATCCAGAATGATTATTTTTCTTATTTCTTTTAACAAGAATTTGAAGAACAAAAAAATTTGGTACATGCACCTCGCTTCAGGAAAGCATGCACCCTAGAAAATCCTTATAAATGCTACTTGAAAATAAATTTCAATATAAGATAATATAGTTATATCCTGCAATGCAATTCAACTGATAACTACATATCTCTAAGATGGTATAAATAACCAAAGCTACCATGGAAGACAAAAGAACGAACCTCACCAGTTGCTGCATCCTTCTTTGCTTGTAAAGTAGCAACTATATCCAAACACTTTTTTATGTCTGGGATTTTTGCCTGACAAAAAAAGGATGAAAGGGTTATAAAGAATGATCGGCCACGAGCAAAATTTATGGTTACATAAAATTTCAGTAGCTACCAACTATGAGAAAATATTAAATATTACTTCAACTTTATAATCAGATACAAGCTACACATTTTTTAATTGTAAAGTCCCAATTATTATAACTAAGAAAGGGCCCTAACTACAATGCTGAGAGCCTGAGGACACAATTTCATCATTAAACCAAACACATATCACCAACACACATAAGAGATGTATCTTAGCTTACCGTTGTGCATGTTTTTAACCTCTGTATTATCAGATATAGATAATCTAACTTCAGGGTTCACAAACGTCATTAATGTTATCTCCCAGAATCCCAATGATCAAATAGAACTTGTAAGTTATCAAATTCAATTCTTTTTAAAAGGATAGCTCTTTTTTTTTAGTTATCTTAATCTAATAACTCCTTAATTTAGAATGCCTAATATCACCAATTGCTTAGAGTATATCCAGATTTGGTTTGCATTCAATAATATGCTGAACAGAAACAGTCTCTGATAATATTTCATAACTTCAGCGTGAGGACGATGTAAAAGAAAAATTGGGAAAATGAAATACACAAGACCTGCAAGTCCCTTTGTTGAGCAAGGAGTTTCATCTCAACTAACTTGTATTGCTGAAGTCTGCATGAGATATTTGTAGAAAAATCATTTTTTTTAAAGAAAAACTATACAAAAGGGCGGCTAAGCAACAAATATGTCTTCCCGCGTTGACCCAATTCTGTAAAGCATAAGAAAGATTTGAACAAAGCAACATTTTTTTCCTAAAAACTACTAGCAAGATTCACATGAAGTGCAAAGTAACAATAATCTAAGTCATCGAATCCAATGCATGTAAATCTCTAGAAGTTATAGACTCAAAAAAGTCGAGGAGATCAAAAAGAGGCCTTTAAATCACGCAATCGTGAATCCAGTAGACCTCGATCAGAATGAAACGCCAAGAAAACCACGGCAAATTAAATTCTAGAAACTCATCAAGTTCCACAAAAGTAAAGCTGCAATCTCACGACTAGCAGCGATAAACAAAAAATTCAACTTCACTAACACAAACATCACTTCTCAATATAGTAATTGCAGCCTAAAACTTAGAACAGGACATCGAAGTGCCAAAAAACAACAATTAAGAACACATCAACACAGAAATTCATTACAAGTAACAGAAACTGAAGCACGGATTCAAAAGCATCAATAGGCATTATGAACTACACCGACATTTCCGAATTGGAATCAACTCGAAATCGAGAGAAAAAGAGAGAGAGAGTACCGCTCTTGGAGAAAAGCAAGGGCAGAGTTAACATCGAGGCCTAACTGAGAGAGATAGGTACGAACGTCCTCCACGAACTGAGCCGCCGGAATTCCTCGTCGTTCAGTGACGGCGGCGCCGGAAGAAGAAGACGACGATACGGAAGCCATTTCCGATTGGAAGAAAAGCCCAAAACCTCCACAAAATAAAAATCTGAACAACCAGTAAATTGCTCTTCGAAATTTCTTTTCTTGAAACTGAGATTCAACGCCCCCAACTTGGGCGAGAATTATGATGTTGAAAAACGACGTCGTAGATATGTATTTTCTTTTCAGCCAATTTAATGTCCGGCCCAATATCTTTGGACCGAAATGATTTGGGTTTGGGCTTCCATACCTAAAGGTTTTGGGCTGAAGGCCCAATAAGTCAACTTTGGGCTTGGACAAACTCAGATCAGGTTTTGGGGGTTGTTCCATGTTTCTAACCTATTTTTTGGAATATATTTATAAAATTTTAAAGGGACTAGTCAAATTTAGAAAATAATTACAAGTAAGATCACTTTAAACAATGAGCAAATATAATCACTCACATACTTTCTTAAAATATTTTTATTTTTTTTCTAAATTACTTATAATACTTATATTAATGAGTATTTATAACACAATATAATGGTTTTATTGAGTATTTATTATACAATATTAACATTTATACACTTTATAATTTACCTACATTTATAATTATTTTGTGAGAAATTGTTCATTTCTCAAAATTAAATAATATTTGTGGATAAATAACATACCAGCAAAGCTATAGCCATAGGATTGAATGTGGAAAATAATTGAAATGAACTAATATGTTTTAAATTAAAAAACTAAGTGAAATATAATGGCATAGGATTAAGTGGGCAAATTTGGTTTGAGTTATAGTGGAATTAACATATTTAGAAAATTGACTAGCCAACCAAAAACTAATAATTGACTATCACTAATTTAATCAAAATATTTTCTATTTAAAACGCAAAACAAATTAGGTTGGTTAACGCTATGTAATCAAATCAATTTGATTGGCTGGGTTGATTTTAATTTTATTTTTTTTTAAGCTAGTGCTAATTTCGTTTGTATTATTGTACATAAAATTTTACGATTGGCAAAACATTCTTGAAAAATAGGAGAATTAAAATCGAGAAATGTGCAAAATATGAAGTCAATGTTGTCTTAAAGCATAACCAAATTAAGTTGGCATTACTCTTCTTTGACGAGTCATGGATTTAATATTTTTTTGTAATTTATGATATAATATTTATTTTAAAAAATGTATATAAAAATGTTTACAATCCATTTAATTTTTAAAGGACAACCAAGATTCATTGTATTTAATGAAGTTTGGAAGTTGTGGAGTCATGATCTCCATAGGTTAACACAACAATTTGGGAAACAAGATAGGAAAAAAATAGCCCTAATTTTGTTTTATTTTTTTCCTTTTCTTTTCGTGATTAGTTTTTGGGTCAAATCAAAATTTGTTGAAAGATTTGATGCAAATCCACCCAACAAAAAAATTGAGAAGTTCCTATTCCTACAACAATGGCTTCAACAGCCATTGATTTTTCAAGATAATATGGAAAAAGTTATGAGTATAAAATAATTATTTAATCAACAATAAACTTGAGGATAATTATTTAATCAAAAATAAACTTGAGGATATAAACCAAATCCCACTTTAATCAATATTTCATTATTGTATAGTTTATCAAAAGAAGGAAAAAAAATTAACCTAATCACAATCTAGTTTTATGCATTAATCATGGCTAGCCTATTTTAAGTAGGTGGATCACCACTATTATTTAATAATATAATTGAGTTTATGCCTCAATAATTGAATTTTCCTTTTTATTTTTTGAGATTTGTGGAGAGTTGAAGGGTTTGAATTCTCCCATTCTTGAATTTTTTAAAAAAATGTTTTTTTTTGTTTTTTTTGTTTTTTGTTTTGTTTTTTTTTTTTGCTTTTGAATTGGGTTATTCTTATAAGTTTTTGGAGTTGTTTTAATGGTATTGGACTTGTTTTTAGTTCAATTTAATAAATATAAAGTTGCTATCAAGAGTAATAGTTCACTAAAATTAATAAAAATTTATGAATTAAAAATTTATGAGTTTGAATCTTTTTATTTTAATTAAATTCAAAAAAAGAAAATAGATCGTCGATTTTATTTTTTGATTTAATTGATTCAATGGCTTTGTTCAAATATTTGCATGATTAGATTTTGATATTATCAGCTGAAGATTAACGTATCTAATGACAACTTGTTTGACTAAGTTGTTTAATTATCAAATTAAATTTAGATTAGATATTGGCTCTCTAGATATTTTTTTTAGAAAATGGCGACTCGTTGAAATTGAAAAACATATATGATTTTTTCTAAACGAATATTTTTGTTCTTCTCCATCCGCACTTCAATTTATTTGAAGTTTATTTAAAGAATTTCTTATAATAAATTAGAACCATGGTTGTTTCATAACTTTGAAGAGACTCTTGAAAAA
Source organism: Sechiopsis laciniata (assembly GCA_037833695.1). Taxonomy (NCBI): domain Eukaryota; kingdom Viridiplantae; phylum Streptophyta; class Magnoliopsida; order Cucurbitales; family Cucurbitaceae; genus Sechiopsis; species Sechiopsis laciniata. The sequence continues at coordinate 6,534,247 of JBBMKA010000021.1, read as the reverse complement.
TTAAGTTTTCATTGATAACCATTTGATTTTTTATTTTTAAAATTTAAACATATAAAAAATATTTTATCATATGTTTTTTTTTTCTTATTTGGATAACTACATTTTACTAATATTGAAAACAAACCAAAATTTAAAAACAAAAAAAGTAATTTTTAAAAGTTTATTTTTATTTTTGCAAGTTTGTTAGCATTCACATACTTTCTTAACGAAAAATTGATATATTATAGGAAAGATGGAACACATGGTAGGAAATTTGAGTAAGAATGTATTTGAATTTCAAAAACCAAAAACAAAAAATTAAATGGTTATCAAACGAGACCTAAAAGATTTACAAGTTTAGTTCATATGTAGTAGCTACCTATTTGAAAATTAATTTCCTACGTATTTACTTAGCACACAAATATCATAGGACCAAAAAAATTATTAAGTAAAAAAAATCAAGATGCATATAAGCTAGTTCGATCAGACGCTCACATGCACTATCAATAAAAAAAAATGATAATAATAAGTATTGGTTGGTTTCTTCTCACTAAGTAATTATAAATGTAGTCAAATTTTAAAACATTTGCATTCATAGTCATTAATATCAATGACATAAAAGTATGTGACAATACTTATTAAAATCAATAACTACATCTACAAATATTTTTAAAAATGATCATATTTGTAACTATTAAAAAAAAAAAAAAAAAGTCTTTTTTCATCAATTAGAGGTCATATAAAGTGAATTATTGGGCAACCAACATTAAATCTAAACCAACCGTTGCTTTGTTACGTTATGTCAATAATGCTGGCGTTTATGTAAGCCTAAATTCTGTAATTCATTCGACAACCACATAGTTGATGGTTGAGTGTCCAATTGCAATTCCTATAAATATGTCTACAAAATGATTTTTTTTTTTTTTTTTATATGTCCAATAATTGATAACCAAACCAATTAATTGAGCAGTAGCACAATTACATTAATTAATGTACATCCAATAATCAAAAGATCATGAATTCGAACGTTACTACCTCTAATTGGTGTTGAACTTAAAAAAAGAAAATTACCAATCAATTAATTTCATTTTATGATTTTAATTTTAATCTTTATATAGATGTTAAAATGATTTTTAGTATATACATGTTTTATTACATCAAAGTCATTAATGTTGAAGACAATAAAATTGTGTCTAGTTTAATTTTATGTTATTTGCTACCCTTCTATAAGACTTGATTAAGAAGCAATATTTGTTTCTTGCTATTAAAGGCTCAAATATAGGAAATTAAAGGATGAGAATTCTAAACTTTATTCCTAGCTTAGCATAGAAGCATATTGATGAAATTGACAAAAATTGTAAATATAGTAAAAGGTAGGATGATTAGAGACTAATTTAGCACGTCTAAATACATGTCTTATAAATGCAAGAATGTTGCCCTCAAATTCCAATGCAACAATTTTATTTATTTTTAAATAGATTCTCAACACAGTTAAGTTCAATTTAATAACAGTCACTTAACTTAAGAATTAATTTCTCACAAATTTCTTTCACATAATGTTGTAACGTTGGATGGTTTATCTCGTAAAAATAAACGAAATGTAAGTAAACTAGACTATATATATATATAGTCTATGTAAACACTAGAGATTGGTATACAAAGCATTTATTGCTATTGTTGGTCTTACATCTACTGGTATTATGAACACATGGGATAAAAAGTTTTAATGAGTCATAATGGAACTTGTGTTTTCTCTTTAAAGTATAATTTTTGTTTAAATGCACAACGGAATATGCTTTTACATCCAAGTTGTTGTTAGACTTTAAAGTTAAGGCACAATTATTTAATATGACATTAAATGATTATATATCCTAAGCAAAAATATATTTTTAGTTTATAATTTTGAAGTTAGTTTTAGTTGAATGATGATAAAATTAAAAGCTCAACCGATTATAAAATCATAATTTTAGGTAGTTTATGCAATTTTTTAAAAACATTATATTTATTCATCTTTAAATGATATAATTATAATATTTGATGCAAGGACTTGGATTTGGCTGATGAATGGTTACCGATAATTGGATTATAAAATTGAAAACAAGTTACGAGAAACAAGGCTAAATATCGATTGGATCAAAGATTAATGGTTTCATTGTTTAGTTACAAATTTAATGTATTATTTTTAGTTAGTTCAACTTGATTGAAATTATCGATTTCGCTTCCGTTTTTTCCGTATTTATTATTATTTTTTTAACTTCGATATTCATAAAAAAAAAAAATCTCCTTCTTTTTATTATTCATGAAAATCTCTTTCTTTTTTTTTTTCCTTTTTTTTAAGGTTCAAGAATGTGAGAAAATGAAAAGTTATCAATTTAACTATTTTTAAGTAATCATCGAGTCATGATATAAACATAATTCAATAGATAAATATCTATTATCATTTATAAGATTCAATTCTCACATGGATAGGAAAATCTTGATGGCTAATTTGTAATATGCCATTTGAAGTCTAATTATCCAATCTCCATTCCTCTTTACTTAACGATTTTTAGTGGGGCAAACCATTTGACCCCTCCACGTGGCTTTTCTTCCTCTACATTTTTTGGTTTTAGAGAAATAAAATGAAAAAATTAAATAAAATAAAGTTGTCGTTTTTGGAGGTATTTGGCTTTATCGGTGGCCTCACTCACTCACCTCACATGGTGGAAGCTCACATGGAGAAAAAGAAAATGGAAATTAAAAAAAATATATATATATATATATTGGAAATATGGGGATTTTGCTTACATGGAAATTTAGAGATTGATGGGTCCCACATGTTGCCTTGTGCCTTGACAGGTCACATGCACCTTCATCATTTTTCCCGAAATTAGCGTTTAAAACGACTTCGTTTTGTCAAAAATAAATAAATAACTCAAGACCTTCTTTCTTTTTAATTTGAACCAGAGAACTTGAAATTAGATTAAATTATAATCAATCAACTTAACTAATACGTCTATATACTAATTTTAACCTAATTCAACTAATGCCAACTGAATTAAAATAAGTACATTGTTGTTATATGATATAAAAAAAACAAATAGGTAAATTTCTAACGATTTTACTATTTTTTAAAAAACATTTACCATTGTTGAAGACTCAATCATTTATTTTAAGTCGATGAGAGTTAGTTGAATCATAAATATGTATGCTAATTAGCAAGATGCTATATAAATCTCTACCAAAAAAAAAACCGTTATTTGAATCTCAATTGTTTTTTTTTTTAATTTTTAAATAGCATCTATTTTAGAGAAAAACAATATATATTATTTATAAAAATAAATATTTTTAATGAAAAATATAATAATTTTTATGGCCTATAATTACAAAATTACTAGGTGAAAGTGAATAGAAATCGAGTGACATCTTATATGACTTACTAATCAAAAGGTTAGAGGTTCGAAACTCCACACTTCCAAATGTTGTTGAATTCATTTATTTATTATTAACGTACTACAATATGACTATCCTAATATTAATGAATCTACTATTAAAGAATTATATGTATCTCCTCAAAAAAAAAAAAAGAATTATATGTATATGTTAATTGTTACTTTGTACTATCTTATATCACACACATGCACACAGCCAAACATATCTAATAATAATTAGAGAATGTACAAGTAAATTAATATATTACAAATTAAAGCATGAAAGATGTTTTGTTAGTGTAGTAAAAAAAAAAAAAAGTATTAGCGAGACAAATTACAATGATTAAAAAAAAAAAACCGTAAAAGTTTTAGAGGAGAACTTTGTAAAAAAAAAAGTTTGAGCTCCAATAAGTTAGAGAATATGAGAGTAAACTATCGTGGAGTGGTTCAAGTAGTAGAGATGACAATGGATTAAACTTCTCACCTCTTAACTCTTTCTTTTTTTTTTTTGAAAAAAAATCTCAAACTCTTGATCACTAGATTAATGAGATAGTTATATATATATATATATATTCTTTTGCACCACAAAGTCGAAAAGAATTAACCCACAAAAACAATAGTATAGCAGAAGCAAATGTATTTTCGTGATGAAAATGTCATAAATTCAAATGTTTCACATTCTATTATAGTTGAATTTAAAAAAAAAAAATTGAAAAGAATTATAATGTTAGAAAAGGGCACCATTTAATTGTATTTATTATATGAACTTTCCATTCCCAAAGAAAGTGATAGGGATAACGAGCAGGAAAGGCAAACGCCCGTGTACTCCGTATCTATTGCGGCCTTACCCTTCCGATAGCGAAACCAACGAGTCGTTACTTTTGAATTCCACATCCCACTTTCCTGTCTCTAAGACCATAGGGTTTAATTATTTCGATAATCTTATCATATTCGCCATGATTATTTCACCATCAAACGAGTTCTTTCGTGAAGATGGCGTCGCTATTACATGGCTCATTACCTATAAGATCGAGTAATTATGAGGTTATGGATTTGAATCATTCACCTTTAATTGTTGTTCAATTTAAAGAGATAATTATAATAAAGAAAATGTAAAAAAAAAAAAAAAAAAGTACATTACAATAAATTACTTTTTTATCATCAATTAATCTCAACGTGAAACAACACTTTAATCTAAGAATAGTGAATTAAAAAAAAAAAAGAAGATCATAGCATATTCAAATTTTCTAACCCTCAATTAATATTATTTTATAAATGATATTAATAATAATAGTAAGGAAATTGACCTCAACCTCACATTCTAACTCTAGTATTATATTTACAATATAATTTTTAGAATAATTCATTTATATCACATGATTTTTTATCCGTAATAAAACTCAACCAGTAATAAAATGAATCATCAGCAATAGAATTACCGAATAGAATTCAATTTAAATTTCATGCTACAAATGAATTAGTTTTAATTTTGTGTTATAAATAAAAAATATTTTACCTTTTTTATTATACGTACAAAATCCTATAATAAAAGAGCGGAAAATTGAAACAAAAATTAATAAACGGGTCCTCTCCGGTAAAGTTTTGAGTTCAAGTGAGTAATATATGCGCCAGTCCAAACTTCAATTCATTAGTTTGAATTTTTTTTTTTTGGTTGATTGGGTATCCAAACAGAAAATCTTAAATTGGAGCCTTTGCAAAATAATTTAATAATTAAATTTACCTCAATCGATTAATTTGATCTGATTATGGAAAGGTGAAAAAGGACAAAGGAGCCACATTTGGAAATTGAAAAGATCATAGGAGTAAAAGAAGGAACCCATAATTTGATCGACAGAACTTCATCAGTAACAGATCCCCAAATTCAAGCACAAAAAACCCCCTTCAAAGATTCAGCCGATATCCCAATTCCCATTCTAAAATTGTAAAAATATAATCAGAATTGCATTTAGAAAATAAAAGAAATCAATATATATATTTATATATTTGACAGAAAATTACTTGCAGAAGAGAACAATAGGAGAGAAAAGAGATTTCTTCTTTTTCTTTTTCTTTTTTTTTTAATTCTTTTTGTGAGAAGAGAAAACTGAAAAAGTGCAGCAGCCAGAGATCATCTTGCTCATCATCAAGTAGAAGAAGAAGGTAGGGATATGGAAGAAGAAGAAGAAGAAGAGCTTGAAACCAAGTTGATAATGGCGGTCATGACTCGGATCTGCATCTCCAGAGCCGGAATGTAATCAGTTACTTCATCCAGAATCACCGGCAGCGGTTGTTTCCGGCATCCGGGAACAACCCGACCGAGACGCCGGGCGTTTCTCTCTACAATTGGCATTCCTTTCCCTCTCAACCGCAAAACGCGAACTCTCGGCTTCTTCGTTCGATTGTTTCCACTCCCACGCACTTTCTGCCTATTGTTCTTTCGAAACTTCAGCTTCAGACGGTTCCTCAAGATTGCTCTGCTCCATCTACTTCTTCCTTTCGCCGTCATTGCCAGAACCGTATCCGCCGCTTCTCGCATGGTACGGGCGACCCGCGGCGTCTCGGTCGGCACCGATGGAGAGTATGCAGGACTGATCCTGACCTGATTCATGGCGCGCAACAGCTTCGAAGAGTAAACTTGATGCTGCGCTTGTGAATTCCACTTGATTTGATCCTGATCTTGACCATCGTTTTCCTTTGCTGCTTTCTTCCTCTTCTTCTTTCTGGACGAATCGCGCGATCGCTCAGAAATCGCCATGGGATTCGGAATCAGAGACGACGCCATTAAAACCAAACACTGATCCAAAATTCAAGATATTCTCTCGCTGCCGCAACTACAAAAAAACCTTTCCACAACGAATTTTCTTCTCCTCACCGATCAACTCAACTCCTTACAAGACCAAAGCCATAAACGTAAATTCACAGATTCAAGAACGCATAAACACAAAAACAACAGTTCCACTTCCAATCAGCTAATTCACAGAGAACGGAAATCAATCAACCACAAATTCCACACAATCAATTATCAAAAACAGAAACGAACAATCAACAAACCGAAATCAAAAGAAGGCAACACAATCAATGGAATCAAATCAACATCACTAGGCTAAAATCAACGATAGTAAGCAGTAAATAACCAAAAACAATACTAATTAAACACAAAACAAACAGAACAGTAAAAGAAAAAATCGAGAATCCAGTAAGATCGATACCTAACACGGCGAGTAAAACAGAAATGAATCGGAATTTCAGAGAACGGTGGCGTAGAGAGAGAGAGAGTTGGGAGGAAAACGGAACGGAGTTCGTTGAGGAGTTTGGAAGAGAAAGCGGGAACGGTGAGAAGAGAGGTTATAAAGGAAATTAAAATTAGCAACATTTAATTTAATTTGTTATATTAAAATTTAAAAAAAAAAACTATTTTACTGTTTAATTTCCTTTTTTTCACTCCCATCCATCCATCCCACAACTTTGACTTGACTTTTAGCGGTTTGGCCAATTGTGGCTGCCCGAGGTGACCGAGGTGACCGAGGTGCCCGGGCACTTTAGTTCTGGTGAAAAACTTTTTAGCCACTGCGCCCGGGCTTGCATGTGGCCTTATGCCCCACTGCTGCCAGATCCCCCCGCCCCCATCAAACTTCCACTTTCAAATAAATCTCTTTTATTTTATCATTTCCTTTTTTTTAAGTGTATTATTAGTTTTTGGCTTTACATTGAGAAAAATTCTTCAGACAAATGTGTCGAGTAATCCAACCTTTTGTATATGTATCACCATTAAATATCACATAAATTTATTTTATAATTAAAAATATTTTTTTAAAAACTATTGGTATATATGTAAAAATGTTAGAAAAGTTTTTATCTATTTATAACTTTATTCAACTTTTCTTTCCTTAATAAGCTTCCACAAATATTATATTCATTATAATCTTATACATAGTTAATTTTATACATTGTATTTGAATAATCTACTTCAATGATTTTTTTATATATACCATTATGAAATTACTTAGTAGTTAAGAGGATTTTGGAAATTCCAAATGAGTCGGTGGCACGATTGGTTATCTGGTTTGGTGTTAATCCGTTTCCACTCTATGGTCACAAGTTTATTCCTAAAATCAGTATTTGTAATCCTCATTCTTCCAATTTGTACTAAAAAAAGAGGATTTTGAAAATTATGAAGAGATGGGTTCAATTTATGGTGATCCCTTAATCAATTTAAAAATTAATTTTCTACAAATTTACTTGACATACAAATGTTATAGAGTTAAGTGACATATCTAATAACAATAGATAAAGTGTGCGCAAACTAACTTCCATAGAGTTTAAGTCCTCACTTTAAAAAAAAAAACTAATAACCATATTTATGATTAATGATGCTACCAAACTTGTCTATGAAATTAAAATAAATTTATATATATATATATTAATAAAAGTGAAAAATTGACTATCAAAAGATCCTTGCTGTACAAGACAAGTGTAGGAAACTTATTGATCAATTTAAATACTAAACTATTGGTGAATTGTTCTACCAATACAAACTCCTAGAAAATATTATACAAACTTCCTAATTAGAAAATACAATAGTAAATCATAAATTCATGCCCCAAAGAAAAGACCCAAGCAAACATACCCCAAAGAAGGAGAATATGAAGAATAAAAAAGTGAGTATTGCATACACAATGTCATTTTTTATGACATGTTTAACTAATAACTACATTTAAAATGCGAGGTTGATTGATGTAACGCTCAATAATCTGTCACAGCGTACCAATTGTTTTCAATCACAAAATTTCACCCATTATGTGGTAGAGAGGTTTAATCATTGAAGAAAATGATCTCAGTAGGCAGACAATATAGCAATAAAGCCATCAAAAGTGGGATTTCCATTTAAAAATTATGTATATTAATGCACTAATCAACCACATTGTCAAAATTATTGGTCATTGTCATAATAAATATTTATGTACTTTAACCATATTGTCAAAATTATTGATCAGTGTCCTAATAAATTATCTCATGAGTAGAAGTTCTTTAAAACAAGTAAAATGTGGACTAAAAATAGTAATAAATCAATTGACATAAATGTATATTCATGTTATAAATTTGAATAGAGTTATATTCCTGACTAAAATGTTATGAGTTTGAATCATCTACTTCAAGAATTGTTGAATTAGAAAAATAATAATAATAAGCAAAATGTGTAACTTTATTCTCTAAATTTTGATATCATGTGTGTTGATCCCTTGACTTTCAATTTTTTTTTTTTTTTTTTTTTTTTTTTTTTTTTTTTTTTTTTAAAAACATCGTTTACCATATAACATGTCATGTCTATTTAACAAATAGATTAGAATAAAAACGCCATAGATAATTATTAAAAATGTATATTTTTTAACCAAATAAAGTAACACGCTATGTCAAATCAGTTAAATTGGGCCACTTTACTCTAACAATCTACTTTCACCTAGCAATGTCAAGCCATCGTTAAGCTACATATGCCACACAAATTCACAATTTAAGTTTTTTTTTTTTTTTACTTTTAAAAGCAGAAGATTTAAAAATAAACCCAATAATCTAAATCAATAATCCAGTCAAAGATAATTACACACAAATTATCAATCTATAGAGTCATTTCCAAACCAAAAACACAACTAAATTTTTTGCAAAGCAAAAGAATTAAAAATAAACCCAACAATCTAAATCAATGATTCAGCCAAAGATAATTACACACAGATATTATCAATCTATAGAGTCATTTCCAAACCAAAAACACAACAGAAACTTTTAAAAAGAAACCCAATAATCGAGCCAAAGATAACTCCACACACAAAATTATCAATCTATAGAGTCATTTCTAACCCAGAAACACAACTAAAACTTTTAAAAGCAAAAGATTTAAAAATAAACCCAATAATTCAGCCAAAAATAACTACACACACATAAATGATCAATCTATAAAGTCATATTTCCAAACCAAAATCTTCATAAAATTTTGTTTCCCTAAAAAGGGCCTATGAGGGAGGCATAGAGAAAGTAGGGGAGTGGGCAAGCCAGCAAGAGGTAAGGGAAAGGAATCAAAGCTAAAGGAATTTGGCCACCACTAATTGAGAAAACAATGCAAAGCAAGCAAAAAAAAAAAAAGAAAAAAAAAAAGGGTGCTAATGCATAATGTTTTGGTTTTAATTTTTTTTTTTTAATTTCCGTGCAATGATTATTGGTAGTGGGGGTGGTGATCAAATATTAAAAAAATAACAACAATAAAGTAAAAGGGGTGCATGTGCAATGTGGGTCGTTTCTTCCTTTTTTTTCCTTTTTTTCTTCTTTTTTTTTAATTCTTTATTTTTGCCTTCATTTTGTATTTGTTGGAGTTTTGGAGTTTTCCTACTTTAAAAGATGAAGACAGGTATGGCTCCACATTTCCTGCCACTACCACCTCTGTCCTCTTCCTTTTAAGAGATATTTTTTTATGCAAAAGTAAAATAGTCACAAAACAACTGCTTTTTTTGCTTTGTTTACCAGTGTTTTAAATTTCACGAGAGGTCCAGGTCTGTGTGTTTGTACATTTGGTAGAATATAAACAGCTTGGCTTCTTTCAATTTCCAATTTGGCTTTGTTTTCTGGTCAACTAATTTAGTTGATATTGCTACCCCATCTATCATCATTTCAAACTTTTAATAATAAGAATTTGGATCCGTCCTATATTGGTTATAGATTGCTGGGATTGAGAAAAAGTATGAGAATAATAATGTAGGTTGGAATAAGAAACCTGTTTATATGATTAGCATTGAAATGGGAATCTAAGGGTGAATTTGGTATAAATTTTGAGGGGCCAGAAAGTGTTTTCAGCTCATTAACTTCTTTTCCTTAAGTGTTACGGTTCGAGATTGTCTGGTTCATTAGGGAGCGTTTGGAGTGGGGAGTTGCTAACCGTTGTTGCTGAGTTATGATTGTTAGTGAGTTATCATTATCTGTGTTTGGAGTGTAAGTAATACTTACATAGGTTATCATATTCTTTGTGTTTAGGGTGCAGGTATTGGTTACCTCAATTATCATTATATGTGTTTTAGGTGTAGATAATGGTTAGTAGAAAAAATTTGGGTGAAAATTAATTTATAGGTCATATCATTTTGGGTGTAGATAATGGTTAGTAGGAAAGATTTGGGTGAGGATAGATTTATAGGTCATGAAAATGGTTATTAATCGTATGATTTCTTTAAAAGGGATTTTTGAGATGAATAGTGATTATCTAGGTAATCGTTGTTTGTTACTTGAGTAACTATTATTGGGGCATCAAATACTAAATGGTCTAAGAACCATTAACTAGGTAATCATTATTGGTGCCCCAAACGACACTTTCTTGTTTTGGTCTAACTAATTGAGTGATGATCAAGTAGGGCTTCGAAAAGACATTGTTTTTGTACATGGACTCATACATTGTATACCAAATGCCTCCTAAGTGAGAAAGAAAGAGAGGTGCATTGATTGTAATTTTGGGGAATGTGACAACCAGAAGCTAGGGGCGGTAAAAGGCATATGTTTTCAAATCATTATATTTTTGGCCAATACCCAATCCCTAGAGTCTCTCCACAAAAAACAGTTTTGCCATGTGAAACCAATACACTTTTTTAAGGATAGCCGAATGAGAAACCTATAGAAATAAAGCTGATAAAACACATTACCTAAAAAGATGAAGAGGCATCATGATGTGCCAGAGAGGCTGCCTCCCTTGGATGAAACATTACAACAGCAGCTGAAAGGCAAAATGAAATTCATTAATCATACAGGACAATTATATTTTAAGGATAATCAAATGTTAATCTAGACAAAGTCTTCACTGCTGTGGTGATTTGCTACTGTCTCCAAAGATTGGCTCAATAGTTGTAAAGAAAGAAAGAAAAACAAATGGACTATGAATTGTAAATGAGATACTTATTAAGAATATCATGGATCTGAGTTGTCCTAACATGGACATGAACATAATTATCTACCCGGAAAACTCCAGACACAAAGAAAAGTTGGTAAACTTTACCTTGGATTCGATGTTTATATTCATCCCCATATGGAAGAAATCACAGGAATTGGTTTAATAACTATTGGTTTTGGTTTCTAGTTTTTGAAAACTAAGCTTACGAACACTACTCCTTGTGGGTTTCTTAGTTTCTTATCTACTTTTTAGCTATGGCGAGTTTTGAAAACTTGTTTTCATTTTCTTGTATCTGACTAAGAATTCAAATGTTTTCTTGAAAACCCATAAATTTCTCAATACTTGGTGACCCAAGATGTCCAAAGAGAGACTGTAGATAAAGGTAGGTTCAACCTGATGCTAGGCCAATAAAAAGTTATTCCAATCAGTCTAAGCAAAATCCAAGAAGTCGAAATTTTGTTGAAAATGCTTCAACCGACCAACTTAAATCCTGCAAAGGAAGATAATGAATTCGATAGGATGGAAATCCTGTAAAGCAAACAGCATGAGAACTTTCTACTAATCATGAATTCAATCAATTATTTAAAGTTTCAGAAGGCAGCCATGGGAGGTTAATTCAATACAGTCAAAGGACTAACTTATCAATAACAGCACGGCCACTTAATTCATAACTATTGAAATATGCTCAGATGAACCAATCTAGATTATCACAACAAGGACTGTCTAAAAACTCAATGACCCAAAAAATCCAATCAATTCTATCCGAACCATTTGAATTGAGTTGGGTAATTTTTGTTTTGATTCAAATTAATTGATCCCCTTTGGAGATAAATTGGTGAGTGGATTCTTCCAAAATTGATTAAGGCAGAAGAAAACAACAAGAATTACTAGTTAAATAATATTTCTTTTACTTGTAATATACTTATCTAGATTCTCCCTTAAATAATCTAATTCAACCAACTAATCTATCCAAATCTTTTGAGCATTATTTTCATAAATGATATAGGATAACAAACTACTATTTAAATTTAATAAAGATATCTTTTTTTTTCTTACAAAGTGGTAAACTAAGGCCCCGTTTGATAACCATTTGGTTTCTCGTTTTTAGTTTTTGAAATTTAAGCTTATTTCTACTCAAATTTCCTACAATATGTTCCATCTTTACTACAATGTATCCATCTTTTCTTAAAAAAAATATGTGAATGTTATCCAAATTTCAGAAACAAAAACAAGCTTTAAGAAGCTACTTTTTTTTTTCCAAATTTTGGTTTGGTTTCTAAAATTACAGGTAAGATGTAGATATCTAAATAAGAAAAAACATATGGTAACATAGTTGTTATAGGCTTAAATTTCAAAAACAAAATGATTATCAAACGGAGCTAACTAATTAAAATCAAACTAACAAAATAGGGAAATTGTACAATAGTTGGGTAACTTAACTCGAGGTCATTTGAGTTGAACTTGCCATGTGTCTAATCAAACCCAAGGCAAGCGACAAACACACTAAGTCACAGTAAACAGAGTTCATGAGTTTTAAGTTAAAATTTATGAGGACTTTTTAGATCTATAAGAATTTCAAAAGATCTCGAACTATAAGAATTCCAAAAGGTTTTTCAACTGTCAACGAGAACAAGAGCAATAGCTTAACCAGCATAAGTGTGTTCTGATGATCAAAAGGTCATGAGTTCAAATAGCAAACCAGCATAAGTGTGTTCTTATGATCAGAAGATCACGAGTTCACTACTGTTATGCTATCATTTATTTTATAGATAACATCTGTTTGGACAAAAAAATTGAAAAAGACAAACCGATAGAGACCCTCAGAAGGTTTCCATCTGCAATGCCACATTCAGTTTCTTTGAAAATACATTAGCATGTGATGTGCTACAATACATCTTCATGGGTAACAACTAATCAAATATTCTGTTACCGAAATAACTTATAATAAGAATAATCATAGTGCATCGTGCTCACAAATTCACAATGCAGAAATTCAAAGTCACAATGACACCCACAACATTTTCTATTATATAACGTGTTCACTGTCTTCCCTTCAACAGAAGAAATACCGTGACAAAGTCAACAAACACAAAATTCAATTTTCCACTCAAAAGTCCAACAAAAATAAAATAAAATCTTTGAAAACTAAAAGACTAATTCAACATTTATATCGCTGGAACTAGAAATTACTAACAGCTAGTAAACAAGCATAGTTAGGAAACTCAATCAAAGAAGTTTGAGACATATTCCTCCAATTCCCTGAAATTCAAACGCATATTTCCCATTCCATTACAATCTAACCTTCTAGAAAAAACACTACGACATTCTAATAAAATTCATGTTTTTGATCTTTTATTTAAAGAGATTTTGCATGTATAATAAAAAAGGGCAAAGTATTTCCATCAGCGAGAAATCCAAATTGAGTGTTATCACTGGTAGACTCATTCTATCAGTGGTTGAGTTCTATCACGGATACAAAATCATGTGCTATAGATGAATTATTTTAGAAATTGTGATGCAAATCTAATACAAGAGGCAGAATGTACTGCTGAGGTTAAATTTCCTTTATTTAATTGATACACACTTGGGCTAAATAAATCTATTACTTGAGGCTACAACAATTAGAATTGATAAATTTGTCTGACAAGACACAAATATCTCAAGTAGTTAATCATCAAGTATAGATCTGATAAGTTTCATCTGGGAGATAAATTTCATAAACTTATGAGAGTTCTACCATGCTCTAATTAGCATCACCTATGGCAATTCACCAACTAGTAACTATGATACGGGAAATGGAGGAAAACGGATGGAAACAACATTCTTCTACCAAGAAGGTTCAATTGGTAGGGGAGAAGTGTTCTAACAACATGTTTTATCATAAAAGCTAAGATCCATTTCAAATACCAAAGCTCCCGTAGCTCTCTAGATTGCAATCAAATCCATGAAGTTCGCATTTATTTTTAACTTGCAAATATAAACAAAGGCGTTACTATGGACGTGGCAATGTAATGAAACTTGTACTCAACAAATTCACAGGTTCTATGTTCATTGTTCATCAGTTGACAAGTATACAATTCACAATAACAAGATTAAGTTCAGCATAACAACTCTGAAACTTGAGAATGCAGGAAAGCAGCTAGTGCTGATTTGGACTTTAAAGAAGAACATGAACATCTTTGCACAATAGTAACAAATCGGAAGAGGGTTCAACGCTAGACCTTCTACACCCCAATTCTAAAAATAAAACGATCCACAGAGCAAAGATCCAATAAACAAATGATGACTTTTCACAGATAAAAGTACGACAAACCTGAATTGCTCTTCAGGCAAGGGATTCATTTGAGAAAATCTCCATCAACATATCCAGAAGCTTCATATATTTAGAATCCACATCAACCAAATTCATGACATGAGAACGAGTTGCTTGATAAAATCAACCACCACGTTAGGTCATCTCCATTCACATCAGCATAAGTGTATTCTCATAACCAAAAGGTCATGAGTTCAAATAACGTGCACGTTGACTACTGCTATGCTATCCATTCATTTGATAGATAACACCTGTTAGGAAAAAAAATAAAAATTAATAAAAGCAGAGGGTGACACCCTCAAAAAGTTTTCATCTGCCGTGCCAACATTCAGTTTCTTTCGACAAACATTAGATGTGAGGAGTTAAAATACATAACATCTAATCAAATATTCTGTTACCAAAATAATATGTATAAGAATAATCACTGTGCATCATGCTCGCAATGCAGAAATTCAAAGTCACGAACTAAAAATAAAATAAAATCCTTGAAAACCAAAAGAATAAATATATCACTGGAACTAGAAATTACCAACGGCTAGAAAACAAGCATAGTTGGGAAACTCAATCAAAGAAATTTGGGACAAATTCCACCAATTCCTTGATATTACGCCATTCAAATACGCATTTTCCCCTTCCATTACAATCTAACCTGCTATAAAAACAGAACCATTTCTACAACGTTCTAAATTTCTAATAAATTTATGTTTTTCATCTTTCATTAATTGATGCACACATTAACCAAGTTAATAAATCTAGGGAAAAACACTTTTTTTAGTCCTTAGGTTTGGGGTTGAATTTCAATCTAGTCCCTATCTTTCAAAATTAAATACTTTTATCATGATATTTTATTCATGCTCACTTTTAGTCTTTAAGATAACACAATCGTTACTTACCTTGAGTAGTGTTGACTAAAAGTGAGCATTATTGTAATGTCAAAATTAAAAGTATTTAATTTTAAAAAATAAGAACCAAATTGAAATTAGATCCCAAACTTATAGACTTAAAAGATAATTTTCCCATAAATCTATTACTTGAGGCTACAACAATCAGATTTAAGAAATTTGCCCGACAGCCGACAGGACACAAATATCGCAAGTAGTTAGTCATCAAGTATAGATCTGGTAAGTTTCGTCTGAGAGACAAATTTCAAAAGCTTATGAGTTGTACAATGCTCTAATTATAATCACCTATGGAATTCACCAACTAGCAACTTTGTGTAGAAAAATATTAACAAGCATTCCAGTATAACGATAAGAATACAAATCTGAAATAACAAAAGTCAAATAACAACATAAATTCGAAGTTGCGTGATTAGAATTTTCCTAGAAGCATCATAATCCTGTGAACTATAAACTATGATACGGGAAATGGAGGAAAACGGAGGAAAACGGAGGAAAACGGATGGAAACGACATTCTTCAACCAAGAAGCTTCAGTTGGTAGGAGAAAAGTGTTGTAACATGTTTTTTTTTTGGCAACCGAGAAATCAAAGCTTTGCTCCACTATACCCAGGTCCATAGGACAGATCAGGCACCAGAAGACATTAAAAGAATAGAGACACAAGAGGTATCTACAAATTAATGCAAGTAAATCTAGAACCTAGGATCTTGAGGGGAGCACACTTTCAAAGTCTAAACCTTCAACTACCACGCCACCCTTTGAGGTCGTTCTAACATGTTTTATCCTAAAAGCTAAGATCCATTCCATACACCAAAGGTCCCGTAGCTCTCTAGACATGTACAATATAGTGCTATGCAATCAAATCCATGAAGCTGGCATTATTTTTAACTTGCAAATAAAAAATAAAGACGTTACTATGGACATCACAGTGTAATGAAACTTGTACTCAACTAATTCACAGGTTCTATGTTCATCAGTTGACAAGTATATAATTCACAATAACAAGATTAAGATCAGCATAACAACTCTCCAACTTGTGAAGACAGGAAAGTAGAGGGTTCAACGCTAGACCTTCTAAACCACCAACTTTTCTTTTTAAAAAAAAAAAAACCGAAAAATCCGAGCTTCACTCCACTATATCCGAAGTAACCACATCCGTCCCTAGGCTAGACACCGCCAGACATCGAAAAAATGAAGGCACGATAGGTGTCTACAAATTAATGTCACAAGTGAGTCACGAACCTGAAAACTTGAGAAGAGCATACTTTCAAAGCCCAAGTCTTCGACCACCACACCACCCCTTAGGGATTTAAACCCAATTTTAAAAAGAAAACGATACACAGAGCAAAGATTCAATAACCAAAAGATGACTTTTCACTGATAAACGTAAGACAAACCTGAGATGTTCTTCAGGCAAGGGATACATTTGAGAAAATCTCCATCAACATATCCAGAAGCTTCATAGATTTAGAATCCATATCAACCATGTTCATGACTGAGTTTGCCTGATAAAATCTACCACTAGAGTTTCCATTCACATCAAATCGACGACAATTCGTTGAAATACGAGCAGCACCTTCATGTTAGTGGATAATCACATCACCAGAAATAAAGACAAAACAAATGAAAAGCAAAGCTGGATATTATAATTTTAAAGTACCAAGTCCTTGGAACAAAACCATTATGAAGTGGTTTAGGGTGTGTTTGTGCCACAAAAAATAAGAAAGCGAATGAGAATGGGAATAATTCTCCGTGTTTGGGCTACTGGGAATCCCTCTCCCCATAATCAATCATTTTTTTCATACTTCTCCTAATTACTTTTATTCTCCTCACAACAACTTTTTATAGATCATATCACTATTTTTCACTCTCATCATACTCATTATTATTTTTTCCATAATCATTCTCTTCACTCAAACACAAATAATTATTCTTTTCATCCCAAACACAAATAATCATTCTCCCTATAATCATTCCTTTGTCTATTCTCTCCCTAATTCTCATTCCTCCTATAATTATTACCATTCTCCTTCTCCCAAACACACCCTTAGTGGTAAACATGGGTTTTGGGTAATTAAGAGGTGATTAGTTTCATCTATGATGGCAACTTACCTATAAATTATTTTCTAGGTGTTTCCTTCGCAACCAAATGTTGTAGGGTCAAGACGATATGTCATGTGACATTACTGGAGGTGTGCGCAAACTGGTCCGAATAATTACGGATATGAAAGAAAAAAAAAAAAAAAAAAACTTAGGAATAATTTAAGATGTCACTGTGCAATTCGAATATCCATCCAATCAAACATTTCAGTAGCTTATATCAATTTCACGCCGATTCAACATTTGGCTTTAAAATAAACTCATGAAACTGAAGGATCCAACAACTATTTTCTAGGAGACCATAAAACCGAAAGTTATTGAGATGAAATTGACAAAATAAACTACTCCTGTCCAAGAATCTTTCATAGCTACTTCAAACAAAACGAATAATTACAAAAATTTACTCACACTACAGATGGAGACTCCAAGGACAATCAAGCAAGATGAAGAACATAATATCATTCAGCTTCCAGTCGAAATATCGTCCAATTTCTTCAGATTGATTGAATAACAGTGAAAAACCACAGATTCCTGTAAAACATGAACCGCAATTTCATCAGAAACTGAATAAAATGCAGTAGTTTTGCTGATTGGAGATAAACAGCAGTTAATGAGAGATGAGATTCAATTGCGAATCCGATCGAAAGTATGGTTGCGATTATTGATCGCAAGCTTTGAAGGTCGCGAGCGATCTTTCCGCCAAGTTCCCCTTCTTCCTATTTGGCTCCACCCTTTGGCGGGAAGATATTGTTTCTTTTCTTTTAACTTAGTCCCTCGTTACTCGTATTCATAGATATTTATGACAATACATAATTAAAAGATGTTAATGATTAATACTAATATTGAATATTTATAATATAATATTAAAATGTATTAATGATAATGATTACAAATATTTTAAAATTTGTTTGTATTTATAGTTATTTTGACAATAATTCATTCAATATAATTTTCCTATAAATTATTTACTAAATATAGTTTTTTTAAGTTGTTTGGAACTTCAAACATGTGATATTTAGGTTAATAATACATATAAATTATGGGATTTTATATGTATAGCAAAAACAAAAATATAAAAAATACCATCAATCACATTTTCTTAAAAAATAATTACGTTATAGTATAAAAATGAAGTGATTACAGTAAAGTGAAAAAAAAAAAAAAAATCTATGTTTCAAATTCACTCTAATTTCAATTGATTGCCTTCAATTAGTTTTCAGTTCATAGATTTTAATTAATTTTCAATTGATATTTTCAATCAATTCGATAATAACAATCAGTTTGCTAATAGATTAAATTAATTTGTTGGCAACTTTCAATCAAGGATTGTTGCTTTAAAAAAAACAGTAAAATTGACATTTTTTTAAGGACTAAAAATCTGATATAAATTAATTACTTAAAAAAATGTTATAATTGTAACAGACATCATAAATAGCTATAAATCACTTCTCAAAAAAAAAAAAAAACCCATAAATCAATAGTGGGATGTGTACAAGTCGAAGAAAGGGGACCACAAATCTTATTAAGATGATATTATTACTCTCAGATCGAACTCGTGACCATGATTTTTAACTGAATTTTTAGCAAATAATAAAATCATTAGGCCACCGACTCTTTCTAACATTTTGAATAGTACATGAAAAATTATTAAAACTAATATACTTATTATGAAGTGTGTGTGTGTGTGTGTTTTTTTTTAATTAAAGGTATAAAGTGTTGATTTGTGTTGGAATGATGGAATATTCTCTCCCTAAAAATGCTTTATTATGGGCAAAATAAAGGAAATATCTCCCTGAGCAGGATAATAATTACACCATGTCGGGGACTCGGTTTACAAAAACTATATGAAGATTCTCCTTCTCCTGTTATCAATTTGTTTTAAACAAGGTGAATTTTTTAAAAATGCAAATTTTTTTCCTTTTTTTTTTATTAAATAAATTTTGCCAATCATTCAAATTTTAGGTTAAGAAAGACAAAATTATAATAGAAAATATGTTGGAAGAACTATAATTTTATTAAGTTTTTGCTGAAAATCCTCGCTTTGTCTTATATTGAAAATGTAAGAAATTCACGATATAATTATATGATATTATGAGTTATTGTCTTTACTCCCAACTAGTCTTGAATTAAATTTTACACTATCTAAGTATACATAAAAAGTACAATAAAAAAGATTAAGGTAAGATTGAAATATTTAGATTTAGCTTAACGCTTGGAAAATGATCAATTATATTTATTATTATTATTATTTTGTGTTGAGAAATCAAATTATTTTTCTCATTCAATACAAGGTTGATCAACATCGTTGTAATTGTATATCTACTAGTAATATCTAACGAGATTAATTTGTTCATTTAGGAAAAAAAAGAACAATGGATGGAATTAATCAAAAGGAATTATTTGGACTTTCACAAATTAGAGAAGTTTTGAAGAACCCATTTTTGTTAGTTTACGCGAAATTCCAAGATTAACCAATGAAGTAATATGACTTTTTTTAAAAATAAAAAATAAAAAAAATAATATGACTTTTGACTACTTGTATGGTATTTATTAGTTTTTTATTTCTTTTAATATCAACCACGTTTTGAGGTGGAGAATTGCCCTTTCAATATCCAACGACTCAGACTCGAAGGGCCAAAATCCCTCAAAACCATTTGTCGTTCGTACCAAAAAAAGTATCAAAAAAAAAAAAAAAACAAAGAAAGAATATGCTAAATCAAAATAAAAGAGAATAACATCTTTTGCTTGTTAAATGAAAATAAATTTATTTGTGTGTGTGTGTTTTTTAGACGTCGTTTCAACTTTTCCAAACATCATTTTTGGAATAGATTCTAGTTCATCAATAAAATTTAAATTACAAAAAAAAAAAAAAAAAAGAAAGAAAGAAAGTAATGTTAGAAGGGTTGTTAATCTAAAACATATTTTTAATTAAGAGTAATTTCAAGTGATATATTGATATCATCTATATCTTAAAATCACACACGAAATTCAATGTGAGTCACATTTTATTTATTTATTTGATTAAATAACAATAATTTGAATTGAATTGCATAAATGAGCTTCACAATATAAGTGATGTCTCTCAGCTTAAAATTAAATATTAAATTATTTTTTAATAGTTAAATATGGACTATTCTCACCAAGTAATCATAAATACAAATAAATTCTAAATTATTTGTATCCATAATTATTGAATTATTAATACATTTTGATATTGATTGTTAATACCAATATTACAATAATAATAAAAAATTAAGACAAATAAGAATATTCGTAATTATTTTTTACCTTCAACTAAAATTTTAAGTTTCTTTTATCATCGGTTGCCCTAGAATCTAAAAAATTATAGATTCAATAATGGGATTGTAACCTCACTCATACACTTACAATATAAAAATGAATTAATATTTATGAATCATTCAAAGATAGAATAT
This sequence comes from Sechiopsis laciniata, assembly GCA_037833695.1. Taxonomy (NCBI): domain Eukaryota; kingdom Viridiplantae; phylum Streptophyta; class Magnoliopsida; order Cucurbitales; family Cucurbitaceae; genus Sechiopsis; species Sechiopsis laciniata. The sequence goes on along the minus strand of JBBMKA010000021.1, from coordinate 6,513,194 downwards.
TGAATTTAAAAAGAATGCTAGATTGAGTATGAAATTACAGCGGTACCCGTTAACTTATTGTTTAAGAATAGTTAAAACTTTAAAACATTTGAAAATGTTGAAACCTCACCTTTCATATATTTTAAACATATTTTTCGTTTCTTTATATTCCCTATTTTAAACATTGGTTAAGATACAAGTAAAATGTTATTTAAATAATCATTTACAAAAATACAACCATCACACAGGAGAAATGATAATACCTACCACAAGAACAAACAAATGGACAAAATGAAACGATACTTTTCGAATTGAATCGCCATTCAAAACAAAGTGAAAAAAACAAAAAAGCTGCCAGCCACATTTTCACGCTCGATTACCTCAGAATAATAAAATTCATTAAATAAACTTAAATACCTCCAATAAATGGGAAGACACGTTTAAAACGTTGTTTTCAAAGAGAAAGCGTTTTGGCCTTTCCTGGAAAAGAATTTCAGATCTGCAGAGAAAATGAGACTAACAAAACCTAATACACATTATCAACGGCCAAAATCTTCAGCAATCCGTCGTAACTAACGCCGTCCGATTCATCTCCACCGCCGAATCTAATCATCGCCGTAACCTCTTCATCTGAGATCGAAAATCCGGCCGAATGCATGTAGCTCTTCAAATCGGCGTGACTCAACCGTCCGTCTCCGTCCTTATCCATCGCCTTGAAAACCTCCTCCATGATCCCCGTCGATCTGTTCTTTCCGCCGGACAAAACGCGCTCGAACTCGTTGTACTCGACGAAACCGTCGCGGTTCAGATCGGCGACGGCCATCATGGAGCCGATCGCGTCTTCGTCGGCGTCGGCGCTGTAGAACTTGCGGAGATCGTCGCGGCTGATCTTTCCGTCGCGGTCGGCGTCAAGTGCCTCGAATGCCTGGCGGAAATTGGCGGTGTCGGCGGTGATTTCGGAGCGGACGGCGGCGGTACCGGAGGGGCACATGGCTGAGAATTAGAGAAGAGAAATCGACGGCGGATGAGAGAAATTAGTTTTGGAGAATGGAGAATGAGGAGAGCGGGAGGGTTAAATAGAAGAAATAAATCTGTTGGGGCCCACGTTTCTTTCAAACCGTATGCTTGGGAAACACGCTGGAAGACTTTATACAATTTTATTTTATTCTTTTTTTTTTTTTTTTGGAGAGGACTCGGTTTTTTTAGACGACTCGAGTTTTTTTTTTTTCCAAAAACTTTTTTTTACCGATGTTGTGAATAAGAAAAATAGTTTAATTATATTTGTTAAGTACGATCATAAGAAATTTCAACAATTTTGTGATTTATTGTCCGAGTTTGATAATTATTTTAGTTTTAGTTTTTTTTTTTAATTTAATTCTATAATAATGATTTTATAAAATATTTTTTTAATGGGATATCAACATTTTCTTATATTTTTAGAAATCAAATTAAAATTTAGAAACAAAAAAAAGTAACTTCCAAAAATTTGATTTTATTTTTGAAATTCGGTAACATTCACCTACTTTTTTAAATAAAGATTAATACATTATAAGAAATATGAAATATATGGTAAGAAAGTTAAGTAAAAATAAGTTTAAATTTAAAAAATTAAATAGTTATAAAACAAGTCTAAATTAGTCATATTCATTTTAGCTAAATTCATTGGGTTGTGTTGTATCCATTTTAATTATATACATATAGAAACAAACAAAAAAAACTTTCAAATATACCAAATTGAACTATGAACTTACACGATCTTGCTTTTTATGGATCGATATAGGCTAATTCTCCCATTAATTTTAACTTAAAACAACGTAGAAGTTTCAATTGAAATGAAATTTGGCACAAAAAATAATTAATTTAAAAACAATTAATTAGAATTCTTTGTTCATAAGAATTTGAAGTTTCCAAAATAAAATATTTTGTTTCTCATGCACCCGAATCTTGAGACGAACGATGAATATCTCCAACATCTTGTTGAACAAAACTTTGATTGACGTTTACAAAATAAATATTGATGGTTTAGTTATTTTTAAAAATTATTAAATAATATAATAATTTTTAGGGAGAAAAAACACACTATAAATTTGTTTTCCAAAATATATTAACTCGTGAAGACTGGTTTATTTTGTAAAAAGGTTAAGAATAAAGACAAGTATCTGTTTATTTTGAAATTTTAATAATAAATACTTAATTTAAATAATATATACTATATAAAGTAAAATGGAATCCAATATTTGTCAATAAAAAAAGGGAATATAATGTTTTTTTTTTTTAAAGTTAAAATGTTTAAATTAAAGTGTGGATGAGGGAAATTGTGATACGTATGTGGTGACGATATTTGGGAAACGCCAACATATAAGTCGATGGTGTTAATGGAAGTAATTGTGGGCCCGTGAATAGATGAACTTTTTATCTATTTTTTCGTTATAAAAAATAAAAAAGGAAATTATGTTTTTTTTTTTTTTTTTTTTCTTTGAAATCGAAATCATTCATGACCTAAAAGTCATATTTTTGTTTTTATTATTCCATTGAGTGGATATGAAAATGAGTAAATTTTAAAACCAAAAATCTATTTTTGTAGGGTATGTATTTAAGGTGGAAAGATACCAACCTTCGACTTTATTTATTAATCGACCATCTATTTCAACTTTATGTTTATTTTATTTTATTTTATAAGTTATGTTGACTACCGTTAAACTATATTAATTTAACTATCTCAAGGGTATTTGAATTGTTATCATTAGTGATGTTAAAAAATGCTTAAATTAATAGTCTTATGGTTATTAATTAATACAAAATGACATTGGATTATTCATAATTCCATAACATATTTCAAATCTCTGAGAACAAGCAGTTCTTTATTTTATTATTGCTATTATTTTTGTTTTTGGAAAGCAAGAACGAGTAATTGTAATAAATATATCAAATGTCAAAATGGTCAAGTTTATGCAAAGTTCGATCATGTGTGAATTGATATTTATAGAAAACTATTTTTTCTTTCTTTTTTTTTGTTAAACTAATAATTAAATATTGAAATCAAAATGGTTGATGGTCTGATGATTTCATTATTTGATGGAAATCCAGTTCAAGACTCACTAATTATATTCCTGTAATCGGTATTTGACTTTCATTTGTATGATATCGTTTTTGTAGGGTTTGTGGTCCCCATCTCTGAACTTGTACTATATATAATAATAATAATAATAAAAAAATATTGAGGATTTTTCATGAGTAATAAAAATAAGGGTAAAATATTATTTTGGTTCTTGAACTTTTTGTTTTGTTTTGGTTTCTAAATTTTTAAAAGTCCAATTTTAGTTTTTGAATTTCGAGATTTATTCCGTTTTAGTCCCCAAGCTTTCAAAAGTTCAATTTTAGTCTATAAATTTTGTGGTTTATTCCATTTTGGTCCCTTTTTTTCTAAAAAAAACAATAACTTGAAATTGGTCATTAGAAAACTTCTTTAAAAAAGATGCTATAAATTTTAGAAATATGTTCACTCTTACCTTTGATTGTATTGAAATTATTAACACTATTGAATGAATTTTTATCAATATTAACTTCAAATTTACTATAGAGACTATTTTTAAATTTTTTAGAATGTGCAATGATTAAAATTTGACTTTTAAAAGTTCAAGAACTAAATCGAAACAAATGTCAAAGTTCAGAAATAAAATTGGACTTTACAAAATTCATGAACCAAAATAAAATAAATCTCAAAGTTAAAGAGACTAAAATCCCTAAAAATAAAATAAAATAATTTAAATGTAAAAAATAAAATAAAATATAGAAAAACTTATTCAAATATATAAAAAATAAATAGAAAAGACATGACACTCATAACATTCAACCACACACAGAAAGTTTAAATGAGATTGATTTAAATCAATTAAGTGAAATTAATAAAAAAAACAATCATATTTTAAATATTTTTGAAAAAATATCAAAATTAAAACAAAAATACTAAAATATACCATCTACAACGAATTATAAACATTTATACTTTTAAATATGTTAAAAAACTTGACAATACTTATACCTATAGTTGCCTTAGTTTGTGTTTTACTATATAATGGAAATGTCGATTTATTTGTTATATCGATGTGAACATACATATGTAAATTCCAAAAATGATTGAAATATCAATAAAATTTTAATATAGTAAGGATAACATTTTTTTTTTTGTCAATAGCAATAGTGTACCCTCAATGATCCAAGAAATTTTGGCAATCCCCCTACTCTAATTATCGTAATCTAAAAAAAAGCTTCATAACCTCATAGTCAATGGGTATACACTAATGTCGCTAAGTTAATTGGCAAAAAAAAAGACTATGAATTTAAGACTTTTATACATTTTTCTAAAAAAAAGTCTTTTATATATTATTTATTTTTAAATAAAAAAAATATATTAATTATTTTAATAGTAATGTGAGGGTGTTTATTTATTTATGTTTTGTGATGCCAAGAGTTTTTTTTTTTTTAATCAAATCAATATATTAATTGAAATCTAAGCGAACCCACTCCTCAAATGAGGAGGAGATTCTCCCACCAAAAAATTGAATCAAGACTATTGGAAGCAATAAGAGTTTCCCAACAAAAACTATCATAACACAAATACAAATGAGTTAAACTATCGTCCACCCTTTTACAACACATAAAAATATACAAAAAACAATCTTACAATCAAAGAGATCAAACCCATAATTCTATCGATCACAAACTAAAACTAAAAATGTCTTGGAAAGTCTTTAAAATAGAATTAATGACAACTGAAGCATTAGATTCCACCAATACGATAGGAACGGCTCTACAAACGTAGAATCTGAGTGAGCCCCTCCCCCACAACTAAGCCCTCCAAAACTTTAGCCGACGAACTGCAAAAGCAAGCACCCACCAACACGGGACTATCTTCTCAATCCCGAACAATCCATCCCGAACCTCTCCCTTTTTGGAAGAAGCAAACTAAGAAGCATCCATGTTCAACTTACGGGGCCCCTACCAGGGGAACCAGTTCCTACACCAACCTCTATTGGCCATCACAAGCTAGCACACCAAGAAAACATGTCAAACGAGCAAAGAAAAATCGTGAAACAAACTGAATAAAAATAGAGATTAAATCGTTAAAGCCAACAATTTTATTGTCAATCTACAAAGAGTTCCTAAAGTTCCAAACGTACCAAGTAAAAATGACAACCTTAACTATATCATTATGAAATAATGAGCGAAGGTCGTTCAAATCTCTTTGCCCATATCATATTCTTCAACAGATTGTTAAAAACAATGCATGTTAATGTTTTAAAAATTGAAAACCATACATTTGAAATAAAATTGATTGCAAATCAACTTAACAGATCCAACTCATAAACATGACTTTAAAAAAACATAACCTAATTGATACATAGGAACTAAATATTTAAAACTATTACAAAATAAACCCAACTCAATTCATTGAATATATATATTAATAAGAGTAGTAGTTCATTGACATCAATATATATTCATCAATCAAGAGATTATGAGTTCAATCTTCACCTTTAATTATTATTAAAATAAAAAAATATTAATAAAAATATGTATCACGTTATGAATTCGAATCTTCTATGTTAATTGACAAAAAAATGTTAAAAGTTAATTACTAGCCGAATAGAGTTTAGCCCAATAATTATGATAGTTCAAATTATCAAGAACATTAAAGAGCTACAACCCATTATCTATAAGCTTCTTAGTAAATTTTAGATATTTTTAGGAACACTCTAGATAAATGTGTGATCCACATTGTCTAGCCCGCACTATAAATATTCCCCCACCCCACCATATTTTATATCCAACGAAAATGAAGTGTTGTAGTGTCCTACAAGATGTCTACAAAGAGTCCTAGAATGATTTTGTAGTGTGAGTCTTAAACACTTATATTGTAATCTTTTCTAAAGTTGTTTTAATAAAAAGTGTTGATGTTTTCTACCAAAGAGTTTGTTCAACAAAAAGTATCTATATACTTCTAGAAAAAAAAGAAAAAAAAGAAGAAAAGTATCTATATAAATAGCTAAGATAAATAGTTATAAAGAAATATATTTGAGTGACGCATATAAAAGAACTTTAACTTTAGTATATTTTGACTGTAAAAAGGAATTAGATAAATATGTGATTGTTTTTTTAGGATGAAGATGTATGAGTATTAGTCAAGTATTTTTTTTTTCGTTAAAAAAAGCAATCAAATAAGTGTTTTTTTAAAAAATAAATTTTAAAAAAGAGTTTAGTAAAAAAAAAAACTGGATTGAACAAAAAATAAAAAAACAATGAACATTCATTCGTAATGTTATTAAAGAAAAAAACACCCTCACTTATTTGTTAGAGTAATAAAATTTGCAACATTTTCTGTCAATTCAATAACATTTTAATGTTTTTCTCAAAAAAAAAATAATAAATAATAAATAATAATAACAACAATATTTTAATGTTTAAAAACTTATCTCAAAAAAAAAAATTTAATGTATTAAAAGCTGAAAAATCAGACAGTTGCAACATTATACAGAATTTGACTTTTCAAAAATACAAAAAACATTATACAGAATTGAATGGGTAACAATTTCTTTAAAGCTTTAAAACTGACATGAGAGATGCAAAATTCTATAAAAAAAAGATTAATTTCCGAAATTGTACAATTTAATTTTAAAAATGTTAAAATGCACGCCCAGTGGGACTCGAACCCACAATCGCCTGATTAGAAGTCAGACGCCTTATCCATTAGGCCATGGGCGCTTGTTGATAATAATACCAGTTTTAATATATTTATAAATGTTTTCTTTTTCTCAAAAATTGAAACCCTAATTTTCACTCAAGTTCTTATAAATACCAGTAACTTTGGCTTTCAACCCTCATCGTTTTCAATCACCCAAATTTCTTCCGTCAATTCTTGTTCTCATCTTAATCTTCACCATTCTGTTATTCAATCTCCGATTTTACTGCCTCTGGCGAACAATCGCCATTAATTCCTTCATGAATTAGCGGCGATTTCGTATCCTATGGATTCAGAGGCACAAATTTTGTTGCAGGAATGTTGAGTTGCTTCGCCTTCGATCTTCCTCCTTGGCGCAGCTAATTAAAGCCTGCTAAATCTCATCGCGAATCGTTGATTATCTAATTCTCCACTGTCGATTTTCTTTAATTTTTGCCGTTTTTTCGATTTTGTTTTCTCGTAAGCGTTTTTAGACGATGTATCGATCTTTGTTTTTGAATCGGTTTTCTCTGTGCGGCTCCTGTGATGGCATGAAATCTTTGAGACCTGATAGTCTAATTTTGATGACAATTACAAGCATATTTGCTGAGGAGTCTTTGAGAATCAATATTGTTTGTTATGTTTTCTTCCTTTTTCTTAGATTTACTTTTTCATTTTTTATTTTGTTGATTTGAGATGATGAACATGCACTGGGCTCTGAGCAGATGCAATTTCTGCTTCATTTGATGGACAATGCGGCCTAGAAAACCATGTCTGATTTTTTTTTTTTTTTTTTTCCTGTTGATTTTACAATTGGAACTAGTTTTTGACATCATTACATTCCATTTGGAAATGTCAGAATAAAATCGTAGCGATTGGCTTTTATTTTTTTAATTTGAAACTTAGCAAAATTGAGACGAAATCAAAATTAAATTCAAATTTAAAGAACTCGTTTTGTCGATAAAACTATGGCTAGTGATGCCTGAATATTTCTAGTAAAGGAAACTCAATTGGATCACTTGTATTATTGAGCTCTTACATTCACTGGGCACAATCCAGATTAATACCATTTGGATTATTTAAGCCCATAACTGATTTAGAGAGAAAAACTAACGATAAATTATTAGCCAACTAAAATAGAATAAAATTTAGAAAGATATCAAGAACGTAAACTGAACATATATCAGGGCTGCCCTTGTTGGAACATTGATCAAGCTTCCTTAGAGCAAAATTCTAAGTAGACAGTAGTTAGTAGAAGACTAATTCTAGTTATAATGATAGTCCATCTAGAAAATAATGAGACAAATTTAGAGTAAATAGATAACTTTTTGTTTATGGAAGTTAAATAATTTAGAAGTTTTAGGGAGAATGGGATTTAACTTGGAGAATAATTTGTTTAATCATTTTTTGTCCATCTATAATTATAAGAGATTGAAAATCGTAAAAGTGAGAGGAAAAAAGAAAATAAAATCTAAGATACCTATGTTACATTTTAGGGAAAATACTAACATAAATAAAAACTTAGCCAACAATAATCACTTTCATTTTGTACCATTAAGAATAAATTTAGTAACTAAAAAGTTATAACTAAGAAAGTGTGGGATAATATACTTTAACAAATTTTTATTAATTTGAGAGTAGTAGTACAAAGTAATTAAGAAGTTACTCCCTTAAATTTAGAGTCTTAATACAAAGAAACTTACATGTTTGAATTTATCAATTTTGTTACAAAACTATAAATAATAAATTGAGGTTTAAATTATCAAATATATTCAAATAATTCGACATCTCAAACTAATCCAATCAAATTTAATGCTCAACCCAAAATTTTAGATTGATTCAAAAAATCTCATTTACTTAATCTCATGTATACCCCTACTTTCTATGTATCAAAAAACAAGGGTAAAATGATAAATATATAAAATAAATTATGAACAATAATTATAAAAGAAATATATTAAAAAATTAATTTCAACATCATAGACTAATTAAACAATCAATATTGACACATAAAAGTAATTTTATAAAATGAGTAGGTATTCAAATAAATTTTTTTTAACATTTTTATAAAAAAGATTAATAATACACATATTTTATGAAGTTTTTATAGTCAAAAGTATTTTTGAAACTTTGTAAAGTTCATGGGCATTTTTAAAATAAAACTTTAGCAATTTTCATGACAAAGGTATTTCTAAAATGGTTGGTGAATCTATCAACCCGTCCAACCGTGTGTGTTTGAGTATTAAATTTAGTTGAGTTAATTCAGGTTGTCGGGTTATTTGAACACTTCTATTAAAAAAGTTGATAAATGCTAGTCAAAAACTAAAATAATCAATTACATTCAAAATTAATCTAATCATCATTCTAATAAATATTATTAGGTAACTAACAATTTTGTTGTACTAAAAGTAAGTAGTATTATTGAAATGTGAGAGATAAAAATGTTTAATTTTGAACCAAATTGAATTAGATCCTTTCACTACACAAAAGAAGAAATTGTGCAAAATTTTGATTATAGCAGACTTTTACTTGATTTTTTCCCATAGTTTTTCTTCTTTCTTTTATGGCGTCATTTTCATAACCCTAAATAGCAACATTCTGTGAAATTTAGATGAACATCTCGATGAAGAGCGGAGTAGAACATAAAAATAAAAGGTAATAATGCACGAATAAGAACAGTTCAAAAAATTTCCTTTCAAAATAAAATTGTCATATCTATTCAATTCAATTAAAAAATAATAAATAATAATTAAAAAAATAAAATAAAACTTGCTGATTGCTAGCAAAATTATCTGACAATATGATCAAAATTTTCTAATTTCCTATTGGCTTGAGAAACAAAATGTACTTTCTAGTGTTAAAATATAAAATATTATTACTCTATATTCTTAATGTTAGCTTAGCGCACTGGTGATGAAAAGAAGATGACAAGAAAGTATACTACAAACCCAGCTAGAAGAATTCCTCCATAGATGTAATTTTGAGAAGACTGCACTGGATATTTATACTCAATGCTGCAGCATCTCATCTTCTCCCTCTCTTCGCTCAACACGAAATCGACGTACCTACAACCGACAGAAACGACATGAAGGCATATTTATTTCAACACAACTAGGCTAATGATCTTAGGGACGGAGTAACTTACTGCTGGGTAAAAATGGAGCTCTGGAAAATATCTGAACTATTCAATTGCGCATCTCCTAAACGATGGTCGTATAATAGCGACGAAAGATCCACGAGCTGTTCCTCAATGTTCTGTTTTTCGGTCATAAAGAATAAGTTATAATTTGAAGATCTTTTAACACTGAAAGTAGAATTTACATGTTGAATGACTTACATCCAAGTATTTCTCGAGCCGCTCGACCAATTCGTGGGGAAAAGGTTCCGGCAGGTCGGTGGTTTTTTTATAGAACTTCTCTAACCATAGCTCGGTAGTTGTCTTGTTCTTTTTACTTTTTACTGGTTCACCAATTGGAGTTTTCAGATGTTCGGCTGCAAAGTTTTGGATAGTCTGACACCCGATAAACAATGATCAAACCAAACTAAGCTAAGTTTAGGAGTGGTTTTGAAACTACAAAAAGACATTTTATCGAATTACAAGTGGCACAAAAAAGTGCTTTTGATATTCCAAAATCATTCTTAAACATGTCCAAAAAGGTCAGATGTAATCATGTTGAAAGATGAAATTTAATTTAAATTCTTCATTTAATAATGAATCCAACATTGAGTTTAAATAGCTACAAGAGATTACTTAATCATAAAAGGAAAAATAATATCTAACCTAATCGTAAAAGGAGAAAATAAGATTTAACCTAATTCTAAAAAGAAACATAATTAAAAAGATAAAAGTACTAGTATACTAAAACAAACATAAACCGACAAATCATGTAGATAAGATTACCTCTGATGTATCTCGGATGTGACGAAGAGCTGAATCTACACGTGCATATATTATGTTCCTCTGTCAGGAGAAGATAAAAAGGTGAATAAGTTTTTGCAATCTAAATCGAAAAATAAGAAAAAGTTGGGCAATGAACTCTCAAACACCTCTCATACATATAATATATTGTCATGGCTGTAAGGCTTGGAATTTTGGCTATACATAAGTTCAAGCCCTCAAGTACAATACTTTAAAACTTAAAAATCTTGTTATCTTTTGAAGCTGGCCTTCTAGCGGGCGATTCTTAAAAATTAGTACGACGAGTATAATACAATGAGGACTCTTAAAGTCAGAAAAAAAAAAAAAATGGGAGATTGGTTTCACCAGAATCCATGCAAGTTATCCTTACCAATGCAACATCTTGAAGCATTTGACTGAGTTGAGACGAGTTCGAGAACGGGCCAAATGGATGGCAACCAGCTGCCCAGAGCCAATTTACAACTGCCCTCTCATGAATATGAGAAGCCCTTTCATAAGGTGCAGTTAAACTACCAACAGCTGAGGCAATCCCAGCCAATATATGACGTTGCGCCTGCGATGGGTCGGCATATCTCCTGTGTGTTTCAGAAACATAACTGCACAAAACAACACACTTGAACTATAATGAAAACGAGTCAACTTGTCATAAAAAAGAAAGAGAAGCCAGCAAATTCCCGAGTTCACAAAAGGCATGCTAAAACTTTTTTGATAGGAAACAAAATCTTCATTGATAAATGAAATGAGTACAAGTCCTATCGAAACATTACAAGAAACTATGCCATCGAGATATTAAGGTGGATAAATCATAGTTGCAAAAGGCATGCTAAAACTACACAACTAGAGAAGAAAAGTCAGTCAAAAACTGATCAAGCACCTAGCTATTGTTGTTATGGGGCTCCAGGAAGTGACATGAACATAATTCACAATGGTGTATCTGAGCACCGCCGATTTATGTTAGCTTTTACATATAGATGTATGCTTAGACTGGGTAGATATGCAATTGTACCCTTCCTTCGACCCCCACGCCACCCCTTGGACGGCTAGGGTAATTTTTAATGTATAAATTTTCAAGAGAAGGGAGGTTGTACACCATTTAATCTATTGCTAATTGTACCCTTCATGGTGAGCAACATTAGTCATTGCATTTCAATTTCAATTTACCAGCAGTTCAAACAGGAATTCACAAGAAAATCTACAGAAAGCTTTGCAGCAATGATTTCATTCCGTAAACTAATGAAGTGATGGTGAATTTATTTGCATTCATCAAAGATGTAAGTTTCCACTCACCTCAGAGGTATCTTCTCATTTTGATGCTCAAGTACGATAACAACATCTTTGCTTGCATAAACTAGGCTTTCATCCTCCATCATGAGTTTTGAATCAACATCAGCCAATGATAGGATAAAACTGAATAAAAGGAGCCGATAACATGAACTTGGATCATAATGACTATTTTAGTCAAAATAACAATTGTAAAATATTAAAGTCAACAAGACTAAAAAATAGAAAACTGCACCAATATGATGTTTCATGTCGAACACTAATTTAAACCCGAGAAACCAGATGGATGTATGTTTGTCCTTTCCTTTTCGTTTCTATTTAGGGCAGGCATGCAAATGGACACATTTGGACAGGTTTTAAATCTTAGAGGAAACACTAACAAAAAAATCACTAATAGGAAAAGGAGAATTTACCCTCAGCAGCACATTCTACCTCTTGTATTATATTTAGAGCACAATTTCTAAAATAATTCATCTATAGTATATGATTTTTTTATCAGTGATAGAAGTCAACCAGTAATAGAATGAGTCTACCAGCGATAGAATTCAATCAGTGATAAAACTCAACCAGTGATTGAATTTTGTGCTATAGATGAAAATACTTTGCCTTTTTTATTATACATGCAAAATCCCCTAGGAAAAGATTGTAGTTAAGAAAATATCAAAGATATTATGCCGCTCCCTTACAACCTGATTTTATCTCTTACTCGTCTCCCCCTCTCAAAACCTTCTTTATAAGCTGGGTTGAGTTGCTTACACTGGAAGTACCCTGGTTCCATAGGTTCGGTGCAGATCTCCCAGCTTTTTTTCATTTTGCTTCATCTTTTTGCCGATTTTTGATTGATATGTAGCCCAAAGAGGTTTATGTTTCAGTACCGAATCACTTGGAACATCAGTTTCATCACTCCAGTGCTGGTAAACGCCAAAATATAGATCATTAAACATGAGTTCACTGGTGAAGTATTTCAATTCACGCAATATGATAAACAGTATTATTGCTTTATGCTAACCTGGCGAAGGAAAAATTTGTCTGATAATGATGGGTCGGCCACCTCAAGCAAACCAGCAGCAAGCACATCAGCGGACCTTCCATTTCCTGAAATAAATAAAGCAAATATTCACTGAATAGCATCAATGAGAATGCTAAAAATGTCCAATGGTCATGCTGTTACATTAAAGCAACTTTTTTTAAAATGATGACATGGAATCTACTTAACTAGTCCATGTAAACCTAGATTGAATTCCCTGACCAATATAAATACCAGGTAAACAAAATGGTCAAGTTCTATATCGAGAAAAAGACAACAATTACTTCTCTAAGGATGGCGCCATCCAAATAAGCTTTGGTATGAACATGAAAACGACCATCATTCTTTGTTTCTTGTAGGGAATGGCTTCGCATTGCTTTGGAAACAGCTATGGCCAGCTTTTCATGATGATGTAATAGATGCGCACCACCAATTATTACTACTTCTTGCCCAACATGAATCATCTTTTTAACCTGAAATAATGTAAAACACTTACATGAAGTGGTTTGCGTTCTTCAAACCACAAACCCAATCGTACAAGATGTTCAAATTCCATAGCAATGAATAACTTTGTAGCCATTTAACTCAGAGAAATAAAACTTTTAGCATCATCAGCCGTACAACTTTATACCATATTCAATGCAACGGTCTAACCTCTGCTTCAATTGCTTCAACATTTATACTGTAATTGTGGCCTTTCTCCATAATATTGTATCGATTGTGATTTTGCAAGACTAGTATGGGTATAAGCAATCTTGACGTCATATCAACAGTTTCAAACCTAAGAACAAGGAAGAAACAATGATAAGACACTATTCATCAAGTTCCACACAGTATCTCCTACTCCATGTAAGCCAGTTATTCTCTACGGTCTAACTTTCTGCAGTATGTAGCCAACAAAACCAATATAGGATGGGTAAATAAAATAAGAAAACCTGACATCCGGGGCTATGACATGTTCAATGGTGGTTGATACTAGGGCAGCAAGTTCCCCTAGAAAATTATCATGTGTAGAATGATCAGTAGCTGCACCAAACCCTGTTGGAAATAGCATGTTCTTTAATCGTGGTAGAGTTCTAGAACTGACGCTTCCCTCTTCGGTTTCAATTTTTCCATATGTGCATGGGCCCGCTGAGAGGTCGATCACAACATACCTGAATATAACACAGAAAGTTAGATGCTAAAAGAGAACCCGAATCCCATAACAGAGCTCTAGTTACAATGTTGGACAACAAAGGAAAAAGAAACACATTCCATCAAAGAAAAAGACAAACAATTACACCAGTCAGGCTCATAGATAAGCTCAACCAACCATCACATTGATCAACCTTCAATGTGATACCAGTGGCAGAGATCGCAGTAGGGTCTAGTGATATACATTCAACCACAAGAAACACAAAAGTGTATATTAGCACTCCTTTTAGCTCTACCATTACATCAGTTACTGAAAGCGTGTGGTTAAATCAAATAACCACAACTTAGTAACTTCCACTAATCTCCGGTCAGTGTTAATGATAGTTCTTAACCACTCAAAAAAGATAAAGAAAATCATGTTGAACAAATAATTTAATACTACGTGCAATGATAGCAAGACTCCCCAAATATTTCTAAAAACGAGCATAGTTCTTCAAATCAAGGCACTTTCAAAACAATACCTGCCAGAGCCTAGCCAAACTTGAGTTGCTCCTCCTCCATCATATCGATAACGATAAATGTAATCTGCTTCTTGTTTTTTCATATCTTCATCATTCAGCTGGGCAAGTTTCCCATACATTAAACTATCAAGATCGAGTTCTTTATTTCTTGGGTCCATTCTGACCTGTTAAATGAATATAAAATGTAAACTCAAGTGAGAAAAAAATGTATCAGTGATCCTAAAAGGAAGTCCCTAAATTTCAAATTTGAAGTTTAGATGAAGACGGAGTCCAAACCTTGTCAAAATTGACAATAAATATGGCAATTGGCATAAGTCCATTCCTCTCAGGAGTAGCGTATCCCTCATTATCTGTGTCAAATATATAGGAATATAACTTCTGAAACACAGGTTCAACTGCTGTTGCTTCAACCTCAAACAAAGGAACTTCCCTTCCAAAATCAGTCTGGAAATGTATATAACTTTTAGAATCAAATGTATAAAAAGAAAGAAATATTCACAAACTACGCCCCAAAACTACAAAGAACAAAATATAATAGCAGCATAAGGCTTAAGTTCCACCTCTCTTGTGGTTCCTGCAGGAATCATGGTCTCCTTTAATGCTTTCTCCAGAGTTATCAATTCAGCCTGACCTGCCTGTAGCAGTGCAAAATATAGTAGCAAGACTAAAGACCTTTTTGTACGAAAACACAATATTCATCAAATACTAATAATATCATTTCAGAGTGATGAGTGTAAGCAGATTTATTACGCATTTAGTGAAAAAGGCAAAGTGATGTGGCAAACTCTTCTCTTCTTTTTTTCTTTTTTTAATTTTATACAATTGCTTGGTGTTATCTAGATTGAGATAAATCTCAGAATTTTTAAAGTGGTGGAGAGCTCGATTTTTCTTTCATTTTTCTCAATGAAAGCTCAATTTCTTACCTATATATTTTATATTTTTATGAGAAACTGGTAAAAAGATTATTTATGCATTGTGTATAGTAAATTATATATTTCTAATAATCTTCAAGGTCTTACTAGTGGAATTATAGTGCTAGAAATGGATAGGGAAAAAGCTCTTAAAGATGAAATATGTTACGATTGAAGTAGAGCTTACCAAGCATGCTTGTATTTAAAGTATTAGAAATTAAAACTATAACTTTCAGGAAACATTCAGTTCAAATACATGAAATCTAGTGCAAAGTAAGCCAAAAACTTCGATACATAGTCTAATAAATTGCACTTATAAATTGAATTCTTTTAACGACGTAAGTTACTCAACAAAGTAAAAATGTTAACTTACATCCAATGCGGTGTATACAATACGATGCTCTATGTCCATGGGCTCGCCAGTCTCGAGGCAGGATGGCCTGTGAGACGGGAAGCTAGCTTTCAAAAACTCTTCAAGCTTGTGTAAATCTACTGCAAACCGATAGGCTCCGTCGTTATTGAAACCAATAAGGATAATGTTCACTTCAAGTGGAACCTGAAAGGGAACCTGCGTAATGCTTTTATTAGTTTCTGCATGCGCAGTAGAGGACCAATACATCTAAATGAGATTGTCAATCACAAATTGAAAACAAAAAGTTCTAGTTTTTTAATTGTTTTTTTGTAAATAGGTAATATATATTATGATCATGCATACTTCACAAGTTATGAGTAAACTTTTAGTTACACGTTTTTTTATTATCCAAAAGAGCTCCACCGAAAAAATGAGGAATAAAAGAGCATGGAAAAATCAACCCTAAAGAAGCCATACTAAAAAAGGAGTTCCAGGCAATCAAGAAAGATGATGATTACACATCGGAACCCACTAGGAGGTATAAAACCTAACAAAGGACTAAAAACTCCATTCTTCCTTATCAAAAAAAAAATCTATTGTTTCCATTCCCTCCGAATACCACATAAAAAGCACAAATGATAGGTATCCACAAAAATAACAACCCTTTAGCCAAAGGGTGGATGAGGAAACGACTCCTTTATCATAGAACTGCAAACTCTAGGCTGAGACTGAAATAAAGAAGTCCAAACTGCTGAAGCATAATCGCAAGACCACAAAAGATGATCAAAGTCGTCCACTATTCCCTGTTAGGATCTCACAATTGTCATACATTGGAAAGTGGGTGAGTCCTACGAGTATTTAGAAGAGATATGGGTTACTCCCTATTAGGATCTCATATTCTCTAATACTCCCTTACAAGGGATGCAACAATTTGATTCCATGAACATCATTCCTCCAAGATGAGCAAGATTATAAGAGTTTGAGTTTCAACCACAGCAAATAATGCCTTCAATTCAATCCAAAAAAATAATAAAAAATACATTACTTTAACATGATCTGTTCTACAGGTTGTATGAAGAACAAAAAAAGTACATAACACACGCAAATCTAAAACTCTCTAATCTTCCTAATCATTCTAACGTCGATGAAATCCCAAAAAGGAGGCTCAACGAGCGGGACAAAGATAAGCTAATCAACAATCATAGCCACCGTATTTCATTCGAGCAAACAATTACAGAATACAAATCGCGAATCATGATAGAAATACCTCAGCTCGTGAATGAAGCATGCGGCGAACATCATTTCGAACACTATCTCGGACGGTAAGGAAGGCTCCGTGATGCCAGTGAGGGTGTCCCGGATCTCTCCTGAAAGCTTCAGGTGCCGACTCCAATGGAACTACAAGCAATGCGAAAACAAAAACGCACCAGAATGATAAGAAGCTTGAGTTGAATTCTGCAGCCATGGAACTCAGAACCAGCTGCAATTCCTTGAGCTTTTCTTCGTCTGCTCGGTTTGCGATTGGGAATGTGCGATGAATTTCTACATACAGGATAAAGAAATCAAGGAATTAGCGATCGATTATTGGAATTTGAGGAAAGATGATCAATCAGCAGTGTTCAAGTCGCTGTGGTTTTGTCCGGCAAATTGAACTGACTGAAAAATAAAACTGCGATTTTATATGAAATGAGGAAATTCGTCGAGATTTTCTTTCCGGTTTTCTTATTACACAAGTAATGTCGCGGTTCTTAATCAGACCGGTTCAAGCCTGAACCCGATCGAATAGCTAAATACAATAGGTTAAATTACCACTTTAGTCTATAATGTTTTTTTTTTTTTTTTGAAACAAGTTTAGTCTATAATTTTGGACATTACTTTTGGGTTGTTTGATTTGCATGTTTTCATAATTCAAATTAAAATTTGAAAACTTAACAAACATTTAAATACTGGGTGTTTTACTTTTTTAACTTAATTAAAAGTTTAAATGTTTGCTTAAGAAAGATAAATATTGTTGTGTAAAAACGATATTAAATGCTAGACATTCAAAATTTTAAAACTAAATGATAGTTGTCAATTTTTATTATAGAATTTGTTATTAAAAAAAAAAAAAGAAAATAATACTTCATCTAGCATAATTTTTAAATTTTTCTTGCATGTTCCAATTATTTCATTCATCTATCTCATAATTAAAAATTACATGTTGCACTTGTTGAAAATAATATAAAACATTGATTGAAGATTATACTTGTTAAAAATTGTTTATATCACTAATTGAAGAAGAGAAGGATTTTGGTGGCCAAAAATCTTTCTCATCGAAGAATATATGTTGCACTAAATGAAGCTACGAGGCGTATAAACTTTTTCGCCTTTTTACTAGGCACGCCCCAACTTTTCTTTCTTTTTTTTTTTTTAATGTGCTGATCTCTTATAAAAGAAAATTAAATTAAAAAATGTTTAGACATGTAAACTCTTAGGAGGTGTTTGGCTGCAAGTGAGATGAGAGGAGATGTTGAGAGCACATGACAGTGAGATGAGATGACAAAAAAATCTTGTTTGGGATGCAGGGAAATGAGATGACAGAAAAACATTGTTTGGGGTGGATGGGGAAAATATGAGATGTTAAAGTATCTGATTTTTATTTTATTTTTTATATTCTTATGTTTTTTTAATAATGAACTTAATTTCAAATCTTTAGCTATCAACACAAGTATGAAAATATAACTACTATCATAAATTGTAAGTAATATAAAATCATTATCATACCATCCTTTATCATATTAAAAAAAACGGAGTTTCAATTATATTATGTACGACCTAATAACCACGAGGTCAAAGTTTTAAATCTCTCACGCCTAAATATTATTGAATTAAAAAATAATAATGAGCAAAAACTTCACATAACAAAAGTGAAGTTTGACTAATTTAAAATATTTGTAAACTTGTATTTATTTCAAGACTTGTTAAACTTAAATAATAATTAAAAAAAAATTAAAAATACTAAGATTCTATTTATTAAAAAATAAAAATAAAATCATTTAGTTAAACTAGTCCTTATAAAAATTTGATAGTAATTCTTTTTTATTTTATTAAAAAGGAAACTAATTTTTTTTAGCAGAAGAGAACCAATTGCTCTCAAATTTGATAGCCAAATACCAATTTCCCGGCTCGAAACTTTATTTGATTGACATTTTGATAATAATTATCTAATGGAAGTAAAAAAAAAAATAATAATAAAATAGTGCCCCTCAAATTTTGGATTTTATTGTTGTTGGTTTTTTTTTTTTTTTTTTTTTTTTTTTTTAAATGTAAAATAAATCTCAATCCACTCATACAAGTCTTAGAACTTATATTTGTTTTTGGTATATACAAATAAAATTATCAAAATTATTTAAATTAATTTACCACATTCCCAAAAAGAAAAAAAAAATTATAGATGGACTCTTACTATTATTTTAAAGTATAGCTTAGTATAAGAGTAACAAAAACTCAACCTCAATTTTATAACAAATAAAATAAATTCAAAAATTTTAAATTTATTGAAATAAGTTCATATTTTAAAACTTATCGTAAATTATGAATAAAAATTTAATGTGTATAAATTATTTAAATTTAATTGTTGTTTTAATAATAAATTGATGTACATATTGTTAATATAAAAAAAACATTATTTTATAACACTAATTTTAATAATTTATAAATACGATTATTTCTAAACAATTGAAGTTTTATAAATTTTTTTGCCATTAAAAATGATTAAATAAAAGAATAAAAAGTATTTAATTTTTCATAAATAATAAATATTAAAATTTATTGTCATATATCAAAAGCGAATATATATCTATTTATTTTAATTTTCAAAATTTAAATTTATTTAAATAAATATTTGATATAATAATAGTATAATTATTATAATTATATATCGGTATATTAATATATTTAAATAATAATAATATTACAACCACAAATATATCGAACAAAAAAAACAAGTAAAAAAAATACAAATAAAAAGATGAAAGAATATTAAGAAAAAAAGAAAGGAAAAACAGAAGATTAGAGGAGATGATGAACAACCTGGACCAAACAAGGTGTTGGAAGCCCAACACCTTCTCTCATCCCAAAACAAACACACCCTTAAATTGTGTTTGGGTACTTATTATTATAAATATTAGGATATCTCGCTTATTTTCAAATGAAAGAGTGTAAAATTGTCTCTTGGCTAATCAATCTTAACTTTGATTCAAATTTCATTTTTATTAGATCGATATTTATTTGAGTTTGGTAAACTTCCACAATATATTAAATAATATGAAAATATTTCATAAACCTAACCCATCGTAGAGGAGTAGTCAGTTTATATTATAAGTTTGTACAAAATTTTCTCACTTTTCCCAACAGAGGTCCTAAACATAAACACAGAATAATAAGTTATAAATTATATCCTAACATAACTCAATCAATAAAAAAATCAATAAAAATCCCAAAATTGATTCATTACTCCCTCCTCAAAATAGAAAGTTCCAAAAAAAAAAGAAGGTTAGTTTAATATAATCAATTGCGTTTTGAACCGCTAAAATAAACCGCCCATATTAGGACCATAAATTCCAACCAACAATTTCCCGCTTCATTTCACCAACCTTCCATTTCCCAAACAAACTTCAACCAAATATGCTCCTCTTAAATCTCGTCCCTCCCTCTTCCAAATTTCCATTTCATCTCCACAATCGAAATCTCTTCCATCGCTCAAATCATGCCAGATTCATCCATATTCAAGCCGATTCACTTCGCATTCGCTTTTGTTTTGTTAATCTCATCTCCGATCGGTTCTTATGCGAGAGACGTGATCGATTCGCGAATGTTGACGAAGAAGATCGCCACGAATCGCACGATCAAGGTCGATATCAATGGCAAGGGTGAGTTCAAGTCGATTCAAGCTGCGATCGACTCGGTCCCGGCCGGGAATTCGAAGTGGATTGTCATTCATGTTAGAAAAGGAGTTTACAGGTGATTTCTAGGGCTTTTTCCTCTGATTTTCTTACGTTAATGTGATGAATTGTTCGTTTGTGATTTGAATTGGATTTTTCTACAGAGAGAAGGTTCATGTTCCGGCGAATAAGCCCTTCATCTTCTTGAGAGGGAACGGGAAAGGAAGGACGTTGGTCGTTTGGTCAAAGAGCTCTAGTGATAATGTTGAATCTGCTACTTTCAGAGTTGAAGCTCCGAATTTCGTTGCTTTTGGAGTTAGCTTCAAGGTCCAATTTATTTATAGCTTTCTTCAATGATTTTGGCATTCACTTAGATGTTAGGATTGTTAGAATCTCACAATTGTCCTACATTCGAAAAGTGGGGAGTCCTACAAGCAGATATGAGTTACTCTCCTCATTGTCAATTGGTTTTGAGGTTGAACCCCATATTCTCTAATAAGGATCACATGTCATAAAGAGTGGAGAACTCGTAACAATATATTAAAAAATGAACTTCTCATTTCCTTATCAATTGGTTTTGAGATAAATGTCCATACTATCTAATATCTTATCAGAGTTCATTAAGCCCAAACCGATATTAGGCCCAATAAAAATGAAATTGAGACCCGATTCAAAATTGATTAGCCCAAAAGAGGCACCATAGGAGACATGTTAGGATCTGCAAAATGTGTTTTGGTAATCCATTGATTTCTCTTTATTTATTTGTTATTTCTTTTGTAATTTTTTGTGAAATTACAGAATGAGGCTCCGACTGGTGTGGCTTACACATCGCAAAATCAGTCGGTAGCGGCATTGGTGGCTGCTGATAAAGTTGCATTTTACCATTGCGGATTTTACAGCACTCACGATACTCTGTACGATTTTAAAGGCAGGCATTATTATGTCAATAGCTACTTTCAAGGCTCTGTTGATTTCATCTTTGGCCGTGGCAAATCCATCTTTCAGGTAACTCTTTTCCCTTTTTTACTTATTGCTCCCAGAAGAAATTATTATACCTTTCAGTTTTGTGCATAGAACTTTTATGTAATTCAGAGATTTTTCTGTTGATGACTTCTTGTTTTATCAATTAAACTTTAATTTCGTTGCTACCCAAAGGTTGTTGAGGATCCACATGTCAAAAGTGAGTACACTCCACAACCTACTATCTAATTTGTTATTGAAGTCCATTAAACCAAAATGAGAGGCATCATGTTAAAAGAGCATGTTAGAAATCTCTCATTAGAAACGTTGGAAAAGTAAAGAAAACTCACAACCTTTATAAGACTACTCTTATTTTCAATTGATTTGGAGATATTATAAACTTTTTAGAGTTAAAAAGAGACGGAGAAAAGAAGTATGGTCATGGGACCTTTTCTTTTTTCTTCAATTAGAAAATTTTCTCACTAAAAGTAACTACTCTACCAGAAAATTCAGCCCTTTTTTATAACCATTTTGTTTTTTGAAATTTAAGCCTAAAACAAGTATCTTTTTCTTACTAAGATATCTACATCTTACCTATATTTTAAGAAATCAAGAAACAAAAAAAATAGCTTCCAAAATGTTGTTTTTAATATTTGGTTAGCATTTACGTACTTTCTTAAGGAAAGTTGAAGTACGTCGTAGGAAATTTAAGTAAAAATAAGTTTAAATTTCAAAAACTAAAAACAAAAAACCAAATGGTTATCAAACGGGAGTATAATATTCTGTTTATCTCAAGTCAATTTTAATATTTTTCGAGGGTGGTATAATTAAAATTAAAAAAAAAAAACTTAAAACAGAGTAAACTCAAAATTAGTTGTCTAAACAACACTTCTTTATAAACATAATAAATTAAATTGAAACTAGACTAAAATATCAATTACATTCATTAAAAGGATTCCCGTTATTGTAATATTTTATGTCTATGTTGGGGGATGTGATGATTTCCCATGAAAGCATTAAAAGCTCTGTTATTGGTGGTGTGGTTGCAGAATTGTGAAATGTTTGTGCTTGATGACATGAGATTGGATGTCCAAGGTTCAGTCTCAGCACAAAACAGAGATAGTGCAAAAGAGAACAGTGGTTTTGTTTTCATCGGAGGAAAGCTTTATGGAATTGCCGGTACGTATTTGGGCAGAGTCGAAAGTGCTTTTTCCAGAGTCATTTTTTCTAAAACTTATTTCTCCTGGACTGTTGTTCCTGCTGGCTGGAGCAATTTGGGCTTTCGTGGCAGCACAGAGTAAGCACCCCCTTCCCAACTAATTTACAGAATTGTTTTCTGCTTCTGTTTCCTTAATCATTTTATATGTCATTTTGTTTATTGAGTTTCACATGGTAATATTATTGTGATATAAACAAGGTAGGATGAAATAAAACTAAATAGTTGTTGAATTTTGTCGACAACAATACATAAGTTATAAGTTCGAATCTCTCATTTTAAATATTGTTGAATGAGAGCGATTTAGGAGATGCCAGATATCATCTATATTTTGAAGCTCATACATATGGTCCAATTTAGGTTACATTATTATTATTTTTAATTTTACTTTTTATTTTTTTGGGTTAGAAAACAACAAAGATATGGCACAAATTGAGCAAAATAGGTAGATTTCAAAATATAAATGATGTCAAGACATCGCCTAAATTACTCTTTGAATGAATTGAATTGATGTCGAATTTTGAGGAACGGTGATAAAAACATTTACATGACAAAGATACTTAGTTCGAATTACTAGATATTCCTTTGCATAAATGTATTTCTATCTGAATAGACGAATATTTGCACTTTTTAGTTGAGGAATTGATGTAATCTTAAAAATTAAATGGTTATCAAACGAAGTCTACATATTCTTTTTTTTTTTTTTTTTTGATAACCTGGAAATTGGAGCCTCGCTCCTCTATTTAGAGGCACCACTGGCCAGTCCTAGTTGGCTCGAACCCGAAGAGACAAATTACTAGATATTCCATTGCATAAATGTATTTCTATTTGAGTAGATGAATATTTGCACTTTTTAGTTGAGGAAATGATGCCATCTTAAATATCTGTACTTTTTAGTCGAGTATATAATTTTCTTAGACTTTTGAATTATACTTAAATTTATAGAAGAATCTAAGATGGTTCAAACATAATTATTCCCTATGTTCTTACAGGAATGTGTTCCATGCTGAACATGCTTGCCATGGACCAGGTTCAGACTCAAAAAAACGAGCACCATGGACCAAACAGCTAACTGATAAGGAAGCTGCCCTGTTCACGGATATCAGTTTTATTGATGGAGCCGATTGGCTTCCAGCATGGCTATAAGAAAAAGTTTAAAGCTAAGCTCTAATAACTCTCTTTTCTTTTAGCCATTCCATTTTTGTTACTATTTTGTCTTTTTGTTTTTACTTATTTTTGTCGCTGACACAATATCATCATCTTGAGGACTATTTTGTGTAGAAACTTCAAAGTAGATTCCAATGAAACAAAATACTGCATTTTTTTTTTCCCCTTCTCTCATTACATAGAATTGAAGTCCAAATACTGGTAATTAGTCATAACAACTTAAAGGTAGTTTTTTGCATTAACATTATAATCTGTAGGCCCATATGCATTAGTTTGCAAATATATTAGAAAACTTTCTTCCTTTGATGCATTGTGATCATTTTAGAATCCTCCACCAGAACCGCCGCCAAAGCCTCCTCCTCCTCCTGCTCCACCACCACCACCAACACCAAAACCACTTCCCGCTCCGTCTCCAAATCCACTTCCACCTCCGACTCCGCCACCAGCGCCCCCTCCAAATCCACCGCCGCCTCCAGCTCCGCCTCCACCTCCACCTCCAAGACCTCCTCCTGCTCCACCACCACTGCCAAATCCACCACCAGCTCCGCCTCCAAGTCCACCTCCACCGCCAGCTCCGCCTCCAAGTCCACCTCCGAATCCACTTCCACCGCCCAGGCCACCTCCCGCTCCGAGTCCACCTCCACCGCCAAGTCCGCCTCCCCCTCCAAGTCCGCCTCCGCCGCCGAGTCCACCTCCACCTCCAAATCCTTTACCACCTCCAAATCCAACTCCTAATCCTCCACCATGGCCGCCCCCAAAACCACCACCAAGGCCACCGCCGCCAAGCGTTTCCTTCTCCAACAACCGGCTTTCAGCCAATCCAACAGCCACCAATGCAAGAAGAAAACCCAACACTCCAACTCTGCAAGTAAGTTTCACCATCTTCATCATCTCAAGTACTCAATTAGAAAGATGAAGAAAACTCAGTTTTAAGAGTGCTGAATGAATCATGTAGAGACCATACAGTTAGTACTTATAGTGAAAAATAATGCATGGCAGGGACATTGCATTTAACTCATACAGTTGAGCCTCTTTTCTTTGACCCTGTTTACTTAATGGGAAATGCCTAAATTTTCAACACTATTGGCTGGTCAAGTACCATAATTTTGCTTGTCCCCCCCACCCTCTCAACTGCTAACTAATCTTACAGCCCACATCCACTCATTTTTTTCTCATTCCAAAAAGTTTTCCTATTGGCCCAACTTCACCCTTTTTTTTCCTTTTTTTTTTTTTTTTACTACTAGTACTATAGTATAAATTGAAAAAAAAATAATCGTAATATTTCCTTTTATTGTTTGTTATAGTATTCAAACAATTTGGTAAAGAGAGTAATTTAGGTGATGTCTTGACATCATCTAAAGTTTGAACCTTATCTATGTGGCTTAATGATGGTCATATTTTAATTTTATCTTTTAAAATTTTTAAGTTATAGAATGATAAGAAGATGTAGCTCTTATTGAGCCATATAGGTGAGTTTCAAAATTTAGGTGAGGTCTCTTTGATAAAATATAGTTTTTTTCTACTAAATAGGATAGGGGATTGAGATAATTAAGCCACAAAGCTCATAATTATAATTAATAAATTGATTCAATTAAGCTATGGTCACTTTTGGTTCTGTTGAAATGGAGTTGGATTTTCCAATTTAATAGTAGTTAATGTCATGTTTTAAACTTTGAAACAGTCATTTTTTTGTAATAAATTTTGAAATCGACAATATTTTACCAGATTGTCCCTATTGTATTCCTTTTTTTTTTTTTTTATGAAAAGACCCATATAGTATTCTTAAATGTAATTTAAGAGTATTGTATCATTTAATGATATAACAAATCATGGATGAAAAAGTAGGTGTCAAGTATTTAATGTGTGAACCTATATTATCTATCTACGTTTGATTAAATATTGTATTCCAACATCCCACTATCTTTGTGTTGGGTTTCTAAACTTATTACTTGTTAATCAAATTGTGATTTTAGCATTTTTCATTCTAAACACATCATTATCTATGATTTAAACAATTTTTCTATAACTTTAATGAGAGGAAGTCGAACGTATAATTTTTTGATCATGAGAATACACTGATATTTTGTTGATCTACTGCTTTTTATTAGCACTAAACACAATCACTTATCACTCTTTTCACATTATTTGTTGCATAATTTTAACATTTTCCAAACATAGCCTAAATATCTAGATATTTTTACATAAAAAATCAAAGCAATTTTTTTTTTTTATTTTTTTTTTTTTTTTTTTGCAAATTGTGGGAGAGAGCATAAAAGCAATTGAATCACAGCAATCGGTAGAATTAAATATAAGTCTCATTTATGGGCTAAGCAAGTAGTTATCCCAGCCGAATCTAAACTATCATACTCGCAATTATTTTAAATTATAATAATTCATATGCTATGTGAGTTTGATTTGTGGGAGGCGATCTGTTTAATAGTGCATTTTTATTTTCTTTATTCGGAATGAAGTGTGGTTATGTCTCTTCATTAAAGTGTTGTGTCTTTGGTAACTTGGTGATGACAATTAATTTTGAAATAGAAAATTCCATAAATTTCAAGGCAGCTCAACAGTTGAGGGCAAGAATTTCAAGACAGCCTAAGGACGGGCCAATAGTGTTTTGGGTATAAGGGAGCAAAGCTCTGATTTCCCGATTTTCAAAAAAAAAAAAAAGTCAAATAACCGTAATAATCTTCTTAAGGAAAAGTGAAATTGTAATTGAATGAGGTTTTTACTTTTAATTTTTGAAAATTATGTTTGTTTTCTTCCAAATTTGTTCCCTTGATTTACAAAGTAATAATTAATTTTAAACCAAATTCCAAAAACATGTTTTAAAATATTTGGTTTTAATTTTGAAAACATATGTAAAAAGGTAGTGTTTGTAAGCATAATATTAATCTTTAATCTTGCTTTTGTTTATCTCTGTTGTTGCAAGTGACTTATACTACAAGAAATCCATATGGTTAATCAAAATTAAAAATTTTAATTCATTAATTTTTGGAGTGAAAGATTTAAGCTGCTGACCTTGTATTTGAGGTATATGTCAATTATCCGTTTTTTTTAGGCCAATATGTCAATTATCCTTAAATTAACCTCACATTAACTTTAATTATTATTTAAGAACCTTATTTTGCAAGGCATTATTTCTTTTTTCCATAATATTCAAATTCTTTTATTATTTTTAGGAAAATAAATTATAATTTGGTATTGTACAAAAACAAAATAATGAAGTAACTTGAATAATTAGCCATAGAAGGACCCCACTTTCTTAGCTTATCCATCTTCAATTGCTTACTTTATAGCCTGCACTTTTTCATTAAAAAACAACCACTTAGAAAGTTATATTTCATTTTGCCATAAGTATGTCAATATTTTAATTGATCGACCAATAAGATATGAACTTTATTTTATTTTATTTTTTGAAACGGATATATGAACTTTATAAGCTATTAAACAAACAATACAATTGTTGTCAGCAGTCCACTTTATTGCATAATAATAATTTTATTTTAAATCTCCACTTGATTTACCGTATTTTTATTTGAAAGTTCAATGAATGATTCGATTCAATTACTATGATGTCTGAAAATAAAACTAATCCTTCATTATATTGGTTAACTAACTATAATGGGTCGGTGACACAATTGGTTATTTGATTTGGTATTAATTTATTTTCATTCTACGGTCACGGGTTCGATTCCTGAAATCCGTAATTGTAATCCTCCTTTTCTAAGCTTGTACTCAAAAGAAAAAAAAAATTAAACTTATGACACCTCTTTCAAAATTACAACAATTTAAGATAGTGGGATTTAAATTCACAATTTTTTAGTCATTAGTTGTATATTGATGCCAGAGCCGAACCTATGACCTCTAGACGAAAGATCCATGTGAATTACCTTAAAAAAGTATATGAGTTCTCAACCAAATTTATTGCATACGTATATTGATAAGCTGACCAAGTTGTTACAAAGTAAAAAAATTAACACATAATTCTGGATAGACTTCGGATACAAATTTTAAGGTCAAAGACTAAAGTATTTATACATACCAAAGTACATAAACTAAATTGCAATGAATATCAAAGTATATAATAAATTATTACCAACGAAGTTTAAAAACTAAATAAACTCTATAAGCTAAATTCACAATTCATTTGGTGGTGACCTTTTACCAAATACCCTTTCAAAAAGTACCCATCACAGGTGAGTTTTGAACATGAGATCTTAAAGAGAGCAGACCTTCAAAGTCTAAGCCTTCAACCACTACACTACTCCTTAGGAATTACTAGACAACTTATAATTATTCAACACAACTCTTTTTTACTTTTCTTTTCTTTTCTTTTCTTTGCTTTCTTTTTCTTTTTGACAGTTTGATCAACACAACTCTAAAATCTCAAATATGCAAAAAAAACTTGGTCTCCCTTTTTGTCTAAGCCATCATCTTAATAGTATTTAACATATGATGAGGAAATGGTAAGAATAGTACATCTCAAAGTACATACAGTAGAATGAAGGTGCAATTCAACTTAACACAACAGAACCTCCAAAATCCTCTCTAATCAAGGAATCTCTAACAACAACATTGTATTCTTCAATCCCATGTTGAAACAAGACAATTTTGTAGTACCACATTGCATTAGCATCTAGAATAAGCAGGTCAGTGAAGTTGATGTACATAAACAGTGTCTTTATTCATCTACTAATTATATCACACGGCTTCGACGACATGTAAGCTCAGAGCTTCGTTTAGAAAAAATGAAAGGAAAAATTACACAAGTATCTTATGTTAATGAGGAAACGTCCATAAGTTGTTAAAGAAACTAACCGGAGTCGCTGAGGCCTCTCTCAGTTAAGGGGAGTTCGAGAGTGATCAAGAAATAACACCTTTCAGACTCTCTGATGTATTGGACTTCACCATTCATGAGCTTCAGAATCTTTCTGCACATGCTTAAGCCTAATCCTTCTTGAGTCACCCATCTGCCACTGTGAAACATGTCCTGTACCAACTCAGGAGGCATACCTTCCCCAGGGCATACAATCCTTAATCAAAAAATAAGTTAGCCATTTGCTAATGGAAACTAATAATATTGTTGAAACAAGGAAACATAACAGCTATGCATTTACATCATGTTCTTTTTGTTCATTTTTTAAAAAATAATTGCAAGTGTCTGGATCAGTTTACGCGCACCTCGAATATACCGTCTGACCTTACAACATTTATATTGGTAAGGGTACATTGGTAATTAACCATTAGTGTTTTACTTAAATAGGGGAGTTGGTCCTTAGAAGGAGGTGGCATATTTTTTGGTATTGTTGTCTTGTTCAAGACTCGGGAGAGTCTATCCTTCTCGAATGGATATGGTGGTATAATCTCTACTTATTATCTTAATATATTGTTCTTTGTGTTTACTATTTTCGGTGTTAATTATCTTGTGTATGTTAAGATTATTGGTGTTTTAATAGAGAACCTACAGGAAATTAATTTCTAAGTATGCGATCACCATGTTGATTCATTACCACTTAGTTTTCCAAGATCCTTTTTGACCATTAGGTTCAATTTTTCGATCTCTTCAGCTCAAACATACGCCAAGAAGGAGGGTTGAAAAATACCTGAATTCGGTGTGTGTGAGAGTAAGTCCTTCTGAGTTTTGCTTCAGGAATGGACAGACGCGTATTTCTACCCAGCCTTCGGGCGAAGGCGCATAACGCACCATATTCAACAAGAAATCAGCTAAGACCTGTTGAATCCTCACTTGATCACCATATACAGCCATAGTCTTTACTTCTTCTGGTATATCACGAATCAGTTGTAGGTTTCTTTCTCTGAGTAGTAACATCACTTGACTAACAACAGCATTAATTACACTTCCCAATAAGAACTCCCCCTTCTCAAGCTCCATCGTACTGATTCCAAAAGCAATAAGAAAATTAGCTGAAAATGATTTGTATAAATCCAAAAAAGTAAGAGAGGAAGTGTAAACAGAGCAAGCAGAAGAGAAAGAATTCAGGATAAAAATTGCTTCCAATTGTTCTAAGATCATCTTCTTGGTAATCCGATCGAATACCATCAATAAAAAGGAAGACTAGAAGAAAATTTCACAATTAAACACTAACTAATAGATTTCCTTGTCCCCCTCAATATTAGGCGTGCATTGTTCTTATGAGATTGACCAATACGGAAGGAAAACATAAATGTTTAAAAAAAAATCGAACTTTCATCTAGAGAAATGAAGAAACATACAAGGGTATATAAAAAAACAAATCCAACTAAAACAATTAGTTCATACCTTAACTATAAAGAAACACAAAATTTATTAGATAAATTGCAGCAAGCACCAGAATCAACCAAAAAACTTAAGTTGATGGATTGGGGTAAATTTAATTAGAAAATAACTCGTCACGGACTTGAACCCTGGACCTCCTATTTTGATACTATCTTGAATTATATTAAATCATCAATCAACTCAAAAGCTTAAGTTGATGGGCTGGGATAAATTTAATTATATCAACCAACATCTTCAAACTCAAGATTATGAGTCTCTTCAAACTCAAGATTATGAGTCTCCTCAAACTCAATATTGTGAGGTCTTCTCATCTTTCTAATGTGAGAAACAATGACCTTTTGGGTTTAACATTCTTGATTGGATTTCAATTTTTTCGACCGAATATCCATTTGGACTTTGTGGGCTCTGATATCCTTACGAAGAATAAAATTTTCTTATTCACTTAAGTGAGATACAAATTAGGCTACACTAGGGTTACGTAAAAACTAGAAATATAAACAAACTACTCCAAACTACAAGTAGATACACTCCTAGATACGTATGGTTACAACCAAATCTAAAACAAACTAATGAACAAATTACAACCGAATCCATACCCTTCATTGAGAGTATAAATTCAATTGAGTGCAACCAAAAATGCAAATTACCAAAAAAAAGCGTACAGATGGATGTATAATATATCTTTCCTAAGAACGATATATAGATAGATAATTGTTAAAGAACAACTCACCCATCATCAATACTTTCCAAATCCATATCTTCCATAATCTTTAGCATCTGCTTTTCACAAGCAACACTGGTCTCGAGAAACTGTTTTTGATCTTCACTCAAATCTGTTGCCTTCAAAAGTGAGTTAGTAAAGCGTATACCACTCAAGGGACTCTTTACTTCCTGGCAAATGTAAGCCAGCTCTTTCATCCTTGCGAACCGGTTCTTCTCTTGTTGCCTCTGCATTCTTAGAGTTTGTTGTAATTCAAGACTGGCAATCTGTAAGAAGCAGAAAGCTCCAACAATCTGACCCTCCATATTCATTCTCTTATTTGCTGTCAGGAGAACCTGTACATATTTCCCACTTTTGTCATAAAAAGAAAAGGGGAATTTATCATTGTCCTGCCCTCCAATTGCACTGTGCAATACAATCATAAATTTGGTCAACGCATTGGGACTCTTCAGTCGACAACAACTTCCGAAAACCTCTCCGACTAGCATTTTCCCAATTATGTCCTCTCTGGACCATCCAGTGAGATTTTCCATGGCAGCATTCCATTCCGAGCAACATGTATTGTCGTCTGAAGCAAATATTGGAGGGATAAGAGGATTCGGGCTGTGAACAATTGCTTTATAATCACCTTGTATGCTAATAAATTTGTCCATGAACACTTTTTGGCAGGTAACATCTTGACCAACAAAACAAACGCCTACTATATTATCAGTGTAGTCCCTGCTCGAGCAAGCATTGACAACCACAAAAACTGGCGTCCTTTGATCTTCTGGCCCAAATGTCTTCATTTTTATCTCTATATTTTTATCTTCTTCCCCTGCATTATATCAACAAGTGCGATTTTTCATATTCACTTGGGCAAGAAACCATAAATGCACTCACACATGCATACGTGTCACTTTTACATGATTATGCACTATAAAATTCCATACAATTTGACCTCCAGGCTTCTCAAGTTCATTAGCATATGGGCTGAAACAATTTATATCTAGTTAGATTGCAAGAAATACTAAGATGCCAACACAATAGCTCTAGGGAACATAGCACAGTTTTTAGCTTGGAGAAGAAAACAGAGTTGGGTTCCTTTTTTCATTTTTAAAGGAACATCAAGTGAAGTGATAAAAATCCCTTCAGATGGAAGGTTAAAGGATAGATGATGGATTTTGAAATTTGAATCCTATGTAGAGTTATGCATCAATTTGAAAATTATAACATATATCTAGGATTTATATTTTATTTTTAGATGGTTCAATTCTTATGTTGTTCGAGCTACTTGAACTGATATAGATTATAAACGCTCCAACTACCTTTTAACGCCCGAGTAACAAGTTGGTCAACTATTTCTTCAGATTCTTTATACACAAGATCACGAAGTAAGGACTTTCCGATAGCTTCCTCAACTGCAAGCCCAGTCAATTCAGCTATCTTAGCATTCCATCCATTTATACAACCATCGACATCTAGAGCAAAGATAGGAGCAGTTGCAGTCTCAATCAGCCTGACCATTTCTCTTGCAACCGAGCTGAGCTCATCAATCCCTTGCAAGTCAAGATCCCCTAGATTAGGGTGTGCAACTGCCTTCAAATTGGTTGCGACCTCATCCTTAAACGAATCTCGCAGAATAAGCTGCAATGAGTGAATTGCATCCATTTCTGCATTCTCCCAAGGTAAACTACGAGATTTTACCACTTCCAAGAATGCCTTGAATGAAGAGCGTGGATGCATTCTTTGACCATCATCCTTATCCTCTGGGTGATGCTTTGCACCACCCCACTTAATCTCTTTTGCTGTGTGCGATCGGAACCAAAATAGAAAATCCTTTTTTGTAATATAAGCAACAGCCATTCCACAAACTGCATCACCAAGCAAGGCTGCCCCTGGATATCCAGCATCACCCAAGCTATCTGTACTTAAACCAGTGGAATCTCCATGAAAAGCCAACAACCATTCAACAATATCCTTTATTTGGGATTCAGTTGGCGTCACGCCCTGAGGGTAATATTTCCCTTGATAGTAAAGAGCTGCCCCATCACACTTTACTAGGTCCATGATGCTTGGACTCTGCGTAACAATGCCAGTAGGGGAATCACGAAGAAGCATGTCACACAAGAGAGTTTGTGTTCTCAAGACATGTTTCTCAGACATCTGGGAAGCCAACTGCAATTCCATATTCAGTTGAAGCCCAAAGGCCTGCATTAGAAACTCACAAGCATACCGGACTGGGAATGGAATACACCTAGCAGAAGTATGGTGGCAGACAACCAAACCCCAAAGCCTCGTTGAGTTCCGCCCACCACTAGCTTCGTCATCATTACCATTGATGACAACTGACATTGCTAATGAAGCAATGGAGCCCATATTGGCCATATACTGGGCATGACATCCATGAGGAGCGCGAAGAGTCGAACCGACTAAACAAAGAGGTTGCACAAGGCCTGCATCCTGAATTACACGAATTGGAGAAGCATGGCAATCAACAATCATTCTAACCCGGTTTTGCTTAAACAAAAACCTCGACGCCTGAGGAATATCAGTAGAAGGATAATGCAATCCAATGTATGGCTCTAAGTCACGCCTCTTGCTTTCAGCCACAACCTCTCCATGCTCATCCTCATGAAATTTATACACCATAACTCTATCATATCCAGTAAGCTCCCTAACACTCTCAACCACAGTATCACACAACACTTTAAAATCTCCACCAGGGAGTGATTGTAACTGAGAAATCGCGCGTACCGCAAGCTTCTGCGATTGGACAGCCCCAGCAATAGAAAGTGCAGGATCTTCCGTTCTCGCAGGCTCCAAATCAATCACAACTCCAACATCAACCCTATGCAAAATAGCATAAAAGGGCTTCCCAGAATTCTTTGAATGAATCCAAACAGGGTTCAACAAAGTGATTTCTCGAGCTCCAAATGCCTTCTCAAGTAGAATTCCACTATTGGAAGTGAACAAGTTCCGCACATCCGTCCCAATCGTTAGAATCTCAACCTTCTCAAGACTCGGCACCGATTGAGGCGTAAGACCGAGCAACTCCCTAGCGTTATCACTGTAAGCGATAACTCGAAAAGTAGCTTCATCTACAGCTATCATACATCCAAAGGGCTGGATGTAGCCACCCCTTTGAATCCTCGACAAATAAGCAGTAATTTGCTGCTCGGGCACAGATTGCGTCGAAGTTCTAATAGACTGCGAATAATCAAAAGATTTACCAGACTCACCTGACTGTTCATACACAGCGTGAAGACGAGCATCCACAGTGTACTGCGCTACGGCTTTGCTCATAGATTCCGTACGATGAGATCGCAAATGGTTCGTGTTCGTATTCGACGATTGTGGTTGCTGCTGATGCGAATTCGTCGCTCGATTACTCGAAACCATTTTCCCGACGGCGATTTACTTCCAGTAACTTCACAAATTCCTCAAATCTCAACCATCGATTCTCGCCGGAGCTGAGAAATCGCAATTCTCCGACGAAGAACAAAGCATCAAAAACTTGCGAAATCAAAATCAGGATGAAAATATAGAGAGATTAGAACAAATTTCTCATCGCTACGAGCAAACGGAAAAGCTTGATGAATTGAGAGATCTCTGTCGTACGAACAAAACCCAGCTGCTGCGTGCAGAGTAGTCCGGTGAAAACCTGAGAGTTTGTTTTTTCAGTGTCGAAGAAATAATTAGTCGAAAAAGGGAAATAAATAAAAAGGAAAATAAAATTCCTGATTTGTTCTTTGAGGAACTTTTTTTTTTTCTCACTGTTTTCTCTGCGGCTTCTCGGGATTTTCTCTGTTCATCAACTGTGCTGTGTGAAGAAATTGGAATTTGGAAACACAAAAAAGGAAAAAAAAATAGTTTATTGATTGGTGTTTTTGTTCCCTTATCACTTTCTGACATTTGGTTTAATGCTTCTCGAAAAAAAACATTTGGTTTAATGTTTCCATTATTTTACTGTAAAAAGAAAGTCGAGTTCAATCGGAGCAATACTTAAAACAGCTATGTCATTTTAAAATTTCCGAGTTTTTTTTCAAGAATAAATCAAATTTGAAAAATATTTACAATTCTAGATAAAAAAAAATTAGTAATTATTGTAAAAAATATTGTATTATTAATACATAATACTATATTAATACACATTTGTATTAATAATAAATATTAATATATTTTTTTATTATTAATGTAAATATTTTCAAATAAATTTATAATTATTTTGTGAAATTGGACTATCCAGTACAATTTTTCTAAAATTTATTTTAATTATAAAGATCGTTTGAAATTTCAATTTTGGATGTAGAAAATACTAAAGTTTTTTTAGTAGAGTTGAATCATAATTAGGAATAAGTGATTCGAATTTATAGACACAACCTTGATTCAACTTAGCTTGAATCATATATACACTTGTGTTTTACATTTTTTGGATTTTTTATTAATTTAAGAGTTGACCCAATTTAAAGAAAATTATAAGTCAACTTAGTTCTGATAATTTGAATTGAATAATTTCAATTATTCAAATTGTTGATTATTTTGTACACCCTACTATTTAAAATTTAAGAAGGATGTAATATAAAAATCATTTTAAAATTCTTCATTGCTTGATTTAATATAGTATTTTGTATTTTATTCAATAAATATAATTTTTATCTTCACTCATGGACAAAGTTAGTACACTATCAACCTTTGTCATATAAGCAAATATTAACAAAAAAAATATTAACGGTCAGGTCTTTTGTAATTTTTGTTAATATACGCTTATATTACTATGTCGATCAGGGTGTGTTTGAGCAAGGGGAATGATAATGATTAATGGAAAAATGATAATGATGAGGAAAATAAGAAGATAAATGATTATGGGGAAATGATTATTTGTGTTTTGAGTGAAGATAATGATTATTTGAGTTTAAGCTAAATGTAATGATTATGAGAAAAATAAAATAATGAATATGATGTGAGTAAAAAATAGTGATGTGATGTATGAAAAGT
>JBBMKA010000021.1:6396920-6477006 GCA_037833695.1 Sechiopsis laciniata | reverse complement strand
ATATATACATATATATATAGATATATGAAATCTAAAAATATTTCTTCCGGAATGGGTTTGATAAAAAAAAAAATAAATACACGCATAGAAGGTGAAATTGAAATATTTTAAAACTGAAAGAAAAGAAATTTAAAAATAGCTCAATTATAAAGACTAAACATATAATTAATTATCGAAATGATTGGTGGTGTGTTGGTTTTATTGTTTGGTGGTAATTCAGTCACGTCGTGAATTCAATTGCACTAGTACACTCTATATAGAGATGTCCATTTTTCCAACGGGGCGGGGAACGGGGGAAAATATTCCTCGTGCCTAATTGGGGCCGGAGACGAGGAGTACAATTTCCGTCCTCATTTCTCCGATTCCCGCCCCATTTGTTATTATTATTATTATTTAATATATTTTTTCTTTATTTTATACCTTCAATTTTCAAATAAAAATATATTTGTGGATGAAATTATCTATGCATATGAATATTTTTCTTTAATAATTAATATTATAGTTGAAACTTATTGATATTTCTAAGAAAACCTAATTATTTAAAATTATTGTCTAAAAAATTGAAAAAAAAATGAAAAAAGAATTGAATTTTTCTTTTTAAAAAAAAAATCACTGCACGGAACTCGATATCCAAAAAAAACAAAAATTTTCCCGAGGACGGAGATTAAGTTACGTGGCAAGAACGGGGACGGGGAACCATTCTCCAACCCCACCCCGCCTCGTGGACATCTTTAACTCTATATAGGATCTGTGATTCATCTCTATTTTTATTTGGTTCTTAATTTTAAAATATTGATATTAACAAATATTTCAAGACAAAAAGCATAAAAATCAATAAGTTAATTTTTTAAAAGAAATTAAATATTCTCATTTTTTCTACCTATATTAAAAGTTTTTTACCGTTTAAAAAAAAAAAAATTAACTGATTAAAAGATTACAATAAAATTAATATGAATACATATTTTTTCACTTTTTAACTTCAAGAATGTTGGTTAATGGTTACTCAAAAAAAAAAATGTTGGTTGATGGTAGGGGTGAACAAAAACCCGACAACCCGAGTAACCCAAACCAACCCAACCTAATTTGATGGGTTGGGTTGAGTTAAATATATTTTTGGGTTGGGTTGGGTTTAAAATCATGAAATTTTTATGGGTTGAGTTGGGTTAAGGGTTGACCTAAAATTAACCCAACTCAACCCGACCAACCCGAATTTATTATTTAGTTTAAAAAATATTTTTTGTACATGTAACTTAATTATTATGTTATTTAATTATTTAGATTATATGTATATTTATTTAATTATTATTGTTAGACTTTTTATTTTTCACTATGTTTTTAAATTTTTTTTTAAGTTTTTATAGATCATGATAGAAATATATACAAAATTATGTCATCTATTTTTGTTGGTTTTAATTTTTTATTTGTTTTAAGAAAGTCGAATTATGTCATCTACTTTTTTGTTTTAATTATCTATTTGTTTTATGTTATATAATTGAGATTTTTATGTAAAACCATGATAGTAGTACTAATAGTGAGTGACTTTTGATTGAATGTTTTGCATATTAAATATTTATATCATTTCATTAACTTGATATGATAATGATTAGAGATTGTATTTTGTTTATGTATAAAGTATGAACAATTTGATTAAAAAAATATATATATATTTACAATATATTGAAGAACCCGATGACCCAACCCAACCCAAAAATATAGTTGGGTTGGGTTGGAAAAATGACTAACCCGAAAATTTAGATTGGGTTGAAAACCTCTTCAACCCTACCCAATCCAACCTATGTTCACCTCTAGTTGATAGGGGAGATTTGGAACATTAGATTGTTTAGAATAAATGTATAATTTTACTGTCATAAATATAAATGTAAAATCATTTTACAAGTATAATTTTATATACTTTTTTTTTTTGAGACAATAAGTATAATTATATTAAAACTATTATATACCGTTAAATATTATGGTCCAACAAAAAGGAATTTAAGCCCAAGGAAAATTCTAGAATCCACTCAATTATCCTAAATGGTCAAGGAAGTTCTGAAACTTATTTTGTTAAGAAATATCTACTCATTCTTATCCAAAGTAAAGTTGTGGCAAAATCATGACCACATGATTTACTTGATCACAAAAGAAAAATGTGGACCATTTGATCATACTTGGAGCCCAAGTTTATGAGTAGTATAAATAAGTGATGACATTAGTTGGCAAACCATCCCAAATCATCCAAGACTTCCTAAATCTAAAGTGAGGTTGTGAGATAAAAAAAATACAAAGTGTTTTTTCCTTGTAAGAAAGCTTGTGTTTCTTTGTAGAGAGAAAGTTGTAAGTCCTATTTTTGTAATAAAGTTCTAAAATTTTTGTGTCGTTCTTTCTCTTATTCATCTTTATTATTATTGTAATTTTCAATCTCTTTTAGCTGCGATCTTGCTCTATTCAATTTAAACAATTATAACATATACCGATATCACTTTAATCAAATGAAAATATAATTTAGTACATAAAATTTGATTCGATTTAAGATTTATTTATTTTTGAGAAATCACATTAAGATATATTTTTGCTCACCGATTACAATTCTCACTTTCAATTAGGAATTTTAGTGGGGCAAATTATTTGACCCCTATATGTGGTCTTTACTATTATCTTATTTTCTTTCTCTACATTTTGTAGAGAAATAAAATGAAAATAATTAAATAAATAAAATGAAGATGTCGTTTTGTTTAAGCTTTTGGCTTTATTGGTGGTCTTTTTTTTTTTCTTTTTTTTTTTTTTTTTTTAAATCATTGGTGGTCTCACTATACTCAACCTCACATGATGGTGGCAGCTAACATGGAAAAAAAGAAAACCCATAAAAAGCAAAACCAATATGAGAATATGGAAAATGGGGGGGTTTGCTTACGTGGCAAAACCTAGAGATAGATGGGTCATTCATTTTATTTATACTTTCAAAAGTTGGCAATTACTCTACTTCGTCAAAATTTCAAAATTATAAAAAAAAAAATCAAAATAAAAATCAAAAAATCAAAAAATCAAAATCAAAATCTCAAAATTATCTTTACAATAAAATGTGGGACGAAAACAAGAACTCTTTCATTTATTGTAGTTTCAATCTGTCGAAGCAAAACTCAAATCACTAGATCATTAAAAGATTTTCAATTAAATAAATCAAATTAAAACTAAGCTCTGTTAGAGCAATTAAAAATTCTACTTTCTTGTTTATGCTTCCAAAAAAAAAAGGACTTTTTTGTTAACGTAACCGAGTTGAAACTATACTATTAAATTCGTAATTTATCATGGTGGTTTAAGATGATGAGTTCAATTTATGATAGTATGTAATAATTAATTTTCTACGAGTTATTTGACATCCAAATATTGTAGAGTCAGACGATATGTTCCGTGACATTAGTTGAGCTACGCACAAACTGATCCAGACAGTCACTAATAATAAAAAAAAAAAAAAATCGTAGCTTACCATATTTAAATACCCAACTTGGATTGGGGTTATAAATTGGATGTTGACATTTTCCCTTTATATTTGTCGTTCCTCAAATGGTTTTTAGAAAATTTACTTCAACATTGTCAAAGACAATTTTAAAGGGTCTTTTTTTATCTAACGTAAAATGGAAGGAATATGAAAAGGACTTTGGAACAAATTAAAAAATCAAGACAACAAAAATAAAATTGTTTCATTTTAATTTATATACTTTC
This sequence comes from Sechiopsis laciniata, assembly GCA_037833695.1. Taxonomy (NCBI): domain Eukaryota; kingdom Viridiplantae; phylum Streptophyta; class Magnoliopsida; order Cucurbitales; family Cucurbitaceae; genus Sechiopsis; species Sechiopsis laciniata. Next base: position 6,473,286 of record JBBMKA010000021.1, on the reverse strand, counting down.
TAATTGATTTCTACAATAAACTTCTTGTTGATTCTTTTTATTAAATAAATACTCAGTATTTTTTTTTTTTAATCAATTTTAGAAATTCTTCACGTATTTTTTTGTATTATAATTATTAGAAAAATTGTAATAAATGAATTATTCTCCCACAAACATATACAAATTCTAAAGTATTGATATCAATAGTCATTAATAAGTTTTAATACCATATTATAAATATTAATTAATATGAGTATTATGTATTAAATACTCAATAATACTAATATTATAAGAAAATAAGTAGGAATACTTATTAATATTAATGACTATAATTTCTATTTTTTTTATAAAAAAAAACTATTTATAATTATTTTTTAGATGTGAGTTTCCTAAATTATTACAAGTATTAAATTAATTTAGATTAAAATTAACTATTAACTTACAAATGGGTCAATTTTAAGTTTTAAATTGACTAAATGATATAAAACCCAAGTTTCTTTGTATTTCTATCAATTTCATACAAATACGCATATGTTTTATAACTCATTAAAGGCACATAAAAATATCAAAATAAAACTTAGAATTACAAAGACAATATTTTAAAAATGAGTAGAGCTCTAATAACATCATAATAATATGATAATCATGAGATTATGAATTCGGGCACTATACCTTAATTGTTATTGAATTGAAAAAAATAGGTAGAAATTGATTTTTCTAAAATAAAAATAAAATTATTTAATAATAACTTACGTATCTGTCCAAAAAATAAAATACAAGATATAAGCCTATCATTGAGGCACCATTTTAGTTAGGAAATTTTTTATGGATTAGACAATTCTTCTCGCAAGAATTTTAATTTTATATATATATATATATTTTACCAAATGGGTCGGTAGCGTTATGTGTTTGGTGTTAATCCATTTCCATTTCACGGTTACTTAATCAAAATTTTTTTTTCCCTATATTACATCTATAAAAAAATTTTCTTTTTTATATTTCAAAATTTTCATTCCATTTTCAACCAATTTGAGACTACTTTTAATCAATTCAACTTATTTACTTGACTAGAGAATGAGTTCCCTTAATTTTTAGTAGGTACATTTTAGTCATTTTTAAAAAAAATAAATGGTCCCATTTTTTACTAAACACCAAAAACTCGTTACCATGCGTGTATTTGGTGTACTTCACTTTCACTTATCTTTGAATAAAAAAATTTACCCTTTCGTCTAAAGTTTATTAAGAGAATGACAGGATATTAGTGAGCAAGTATCTCTTACTATGATGATTTTGAGATTTTTGCTATGATTTTTGGTACAATTTAAGAGAGTTTTGAACTCTTTGGTTTAAGCACTTGCAGAAATGGATTATTGTAATGTTGAAGTCTAGCTTTGTAGAGTTAAGAGTATAGTATTAAAAAAAAAAAAAAAAAAAAAAGTAAGAGTAAAGTGAGTTTTATTTATAAATCCAAAAACCTTTAAATTTATTAGAAGCATTAATTATTTGCCTATTTTTAAAAGTTTTTTTTTTCTCATTCTAACTAAATGTTTGATATTAGTTAAGGGTTTTGGATAGAGTAATACTTACCAACTTACCGGTGTGTACCTTGAACATACTTTTCAACACATATGATAATAATATTATGCCACATAAGTAATGTATTATGAGTCAAATCATACTTTTATTTATAAATTTTTAATGCAATTATATACGTGTGTGACATAATATTATCTTCATGTGTGTGAATAAGTATGTTTAAGGTCCACATCTGACAAATTCGTAAGTGTTACTCCTTTAGATATATATACTTTTAAGTTTGAAGGGAAAATTCTAATTTGAAACTTCCAACTTTTTTTTTTGGTCGAGAATTTAACTAATTGAAATATATTTGAATTATACCATTTTTTTTATTGTAATTTTCTTAGAAACATACAAGTGAAATGAATTGAGCTTTAACTTTTCAGAAGAAAAAAAAGATTCAAAAGCTTTTCTGGTACAATGATGTGAAGCAATGCAATTTAATATTGGTTGATATCAATGCGCTTTCTTGATCCCAAAATATTTCTTGTACGAAAAAAATGGAAGTTATTTATTTATCAATCATTTCAATTTTTTGTGTTTAATTTTAAATTAGAGAATCTATGGATTCAACGCAGCTTAATAATCTCGTAAGACAGATGTGTGATACTCCTACATTGGGTTATAAAAAACTAGAACTTCGATTTTTCTCTAAGTACTTTTTTTTAATGATTCGGGAACTTGAAATTCACTCCTCTGAACATGGCCACCACGAACCCGTCACTAAGTTACGACATAGTATACATTAAAGGAATTGAGTAACAAGAAGTGTTTACAAATTAATATAACAATTGTGTATCGGTCATGTTTCTACCATTGGAGGGTTAATTTTATTTACATTTGAAAGGTAAAATGACTAGAAATACTAATTAACCACATGATCCAACTGAAAATATCTTGCGAGAACGAACCTACAATCTAAGCAGAACAAAGCCCACATTCATTCAAGCACAAAATAATAATAAACAGTCAGCCACTCATTGAACAATGATCTGAATTCAATTTTATCTACATTCCCATACTAAAATTGTAAGATCATAGTAGGAATTGCACGGAGAAAATACAAGAAATCGATATATATTTATATATTTGACAGGAAATTACTTGCAGAAGAGAGGCAGTAGGATTTTTTTTTTTTTTTTGATAAATTATAAATTTGGTCCTTATAATTTTAATAAAATTAGAGTTTAGTCTCTATAGTTTTAAATGTATAATTTAGAAAAATGTGGAATTTATTTCTTATAGTTCTAAAAATCAAAATTTAGTCCCTTAGAGAATAACACCAAAATGGTACAATGACGTTGTAATCGTTAACAAATGAAGTAGGGGAATTGCTCATGTGTTGATAATACAATTTATCACACACTATACTTATTAACACATGAATAACTACATTTCATCCACTTAATTTAATTCGCCAACATTACAAACGATATTGACTATTTCTTAGATTTTATCGACGCATAGAAATTTAATTCTAATTTTTAAAATCATAGTCACTAATTTTAACCTAACTCCAAATTACATAGACTTTTCTTTTTAATATTCGGTCCTAGTCAATTTGCACGCACTTTGACTAATGTCAAAGTACATACTAATTTTATAACATTTGTATGCCGAATGATAGAAAATTAATTTATAAATACATAGCTACGTAGATTGAACTAAACAAGTATCTCTTAGCTGCCGATGGTCCTATTGGCTAAAATTCTAAAAATTGTTAAAATCGTAAGACCAAATTTATTATATATCTTAGGTAGGTGGGGAGATAGAAGAATCCATACCAGTTGAAGAAGAAGAAGTTGAAACGAAGTTGAATATGGCGCTCATGACTCGGATCTGCATCTCCAGTGCAGGTATATAATCACTCGCTTCCTCCAGAACCACCGGCAGCGGTTGTTTCCGGCAGCCGGGGACAAGCCGGCCAAGCAGCCGGACTTTTCTCTGTACACTTGCTACTCCCTTCCCTCTCAGCCGCAAAACGCTAACTCTCGCCTTCTTCCTCCGGCTGTTTCCACTCCCACGCGCCTTCTCCGCCCGATTCTGCTTCCGGAACTTGATCTTCACGCGCTTCGTCAAGATCGCTCTGCTCCACCTGCTTCCTCCTTTCGCCGTCATCGCCAGAACCGTATCCGCCGCCTCCCGCACCGCTCGGCCTCGGCGCGGCGGCGGCGACGGAGTGATCCTGACCTGTCTCAAGGCGCGCAATAGCTTCGAAGAGTAAATTTGATGCTGCGATTGTGAATTCCAGTTTATGTGTTCCTGATCTTGACGATTGTCTTCTCTTGCTGATTTCTTCTTCTTTTTCTTTCTCGACGAATCACGCGATACAGGATTCTGAATCTGAGACGACGCCATTGAAAACCTAACACCGATCTGAGAAATTTCAAGATATTCTTTCACTGCCGCAGCTATTAGAAACCTTTTTCCAAAATGATTCCACAGCGAATTTTTCCACTCCGAATCGATTCAACTCTTCCTTAACAAACAACACAGAGCCAAAACGTAAATTCACCGATTCGAGAACGCTAAAACAAAAAGAGAACAGTTCTACAATTCCACTTCTATTTCGCTTCATTGAAAGCAGCAATCAATCAACCATGAATTCCACTGGTCAATCAACAAAAACAAGAACGAAGAAACAAAGAACCAACGAATTTCCAAAGAAGGCAACAAAATCAATTCAATCGAATCAACATTACCAGTGTAAAATCGACAGCATCAGAAGATAACAAACATAACAGTAAGAGGAAGATCGATACCTTTTACGGCGAGTCAGAGAGAAATGAATCGGAATTACGGAGAACGGTGGTGTGGAGAGAGAGAGAGAATTAGGAGCAAAACGGAACGGAGTTTGTTGAGAGAGCCAACTGTGAAGTTTGGGAGAGAAAGCGGGAACGGTGACAAAGAGGTTATAAAGGGAATTAAAAAGACAAAAGCATAGTTTTCATTTTTCTTTAAAAAAAGAGTTGAATTTCATTTGTTTTTTTTCAGAAAAAAAAAAAGCTAAGTAAAGCTGTCCCCGAAACTCTTTTTTTTTTGGGAAGAAAATTGTGATATTAAATTTAATATTTTACAAATGTTATTGTAATAATGTAAATGAAAATTATAATATTAGACTTTTTTTTTTTAGAATTAATATTAGACCATTTTAGAGTGAAAGTTTATTAAAATATTAAATGAAAAATCAGGGAACAACTTAAAACCATGTAAAAGTGAGTAAATATGAAAAATATTTAGGTGATGTCCAACATAACTTATATCCATCAATGTGACTTAATATAGACTATATTTTATTTTATTTTAAATTCGAAAAAGAAAAATAAAATGTAGCATATATTAGATCACACAGATAGATATTATTATTACTTAAGTCATGTTTGGACATGACATAAATATTTCTCATAAAATATTTCTCTAGATTAAGTCAAAATAGAGAAATTCACACGCATTGAATTTTCTTTATAACATTCTAACCATGTTTCAACTCCTCCAACAATTTTGAAATATTTATGAAAGTTAAAAAAAAAAAAAAAAAACATATTATCATAAATTAGCAATATATATATATATATTACTGTTTTTTTTTTCAACACATCTATTTCAGAACTTTGACTTGACTTTTATCGTTTTGGCCCGTTGTGGCTGACCGAGGTGCCCGGGCACTCTCAGTTCTGTTGAAAAACTTTTTACGTTGTGGCTGACCGAGGTGCACGGGCACACTCAGTTCTGGTGAAAAACTTTTTATCCACTACGCCTGGGCTTGCATGTGGCCTTATGCCCACTGCCAGATCCCCCGCCCATCAAACTTCCACTTTAAAAATAAATCTCTATATTTTCTTTCTGTTAAAAAAAATAAAATTGTTTCAAATCCTTGTACTTTTCATTTATTTTCCTTCCCTTTATGAATTTTCACAAATATTTATATTTATTTCAATCTATGTGTGACTAATACAAATATAACTTACACATGAGATGCAGTTAAAAAAAATAAATAAATAAAAAATACACATGATATGTTAGTCAGAATTAAGTGATTAAAAGCAAACTAAGTCGCTTCTAAAATGTAATCCATACTAATGTAAAATCTAAAAAGAGTTATATGAGCTAAACAAACAAGGTTTCACATATTTCATAACTCAATTTAAACATAACCAAACATGTTAAGGTACAATAAATCTATGGTAATGATTAAAGAATAGAAAAAGAAAATATCCACAAAATCAATTAAGCTTATATCAATAATGGTGGCAGACACAAATAGGAAAAAAAAAAGTTTATATATCAAAACTATTATATAATGGTAAAAAAAATCATGTAAATAAAAGTTTAAAAAAAAAAAAAAAAAAAAACGCTTAGAATTATAATTTCTACCACACTAAATTGAGTGTTCAACAACCTATGTAAAATCATATTATATTTTTTTGTAAAACAAACAATTATCACGTTCTTTTTTATTATGACCAGGAACACTTTTAACTCCTGTTCATAGATTGTGTCACTATGGAATGGAATATACTATAGGACCAAAAGCGGAAATTGAAGATCGCCTAAAAAAATTAATTAATACTATCATTTCGAACTTGCTATTTCAAAGGGAGCATACAATCAAGATTTAGACGGTCGACCATTGTGCCGCGAACACTATCACATATCCTAATTAAGCTGTCTTTCTAACTAAGACCAGTGTAGGACACTTGGTGCATTCAAATTCTAAGCATTTGGTAAACTGTTATACCTAATACAAACTGATCCTAGAGAATATTATAACTCTCATTCACCTATACAAAGTTTCAAAATTAGAATATACAATAGAAAATTATAAAGTCGTGCCCACTCCATAGGGGAAAAGGCCCAAAAGATGAGAATATAAAGAAGGAAAAAGCTGAGTATTCCATTACAAAATGCCGTATATTTTAAGGCATGTTTAGATAGATAACTCGGTTGATGTAACCACTCAATAATCTGTCACAAGTCACAAATTATTTTCAATCATAAAATTTCACCTATTGGGTAATAGAGAGGTTTAATCATCGTAGAAAATGATGTCGGTAGGCAGCAATAAAGCCATAGAAAAGTGGGATTTTCATTCAAATATTTATAAATTAATTTACTTATCAACCCTATTGTCAAAACTGTAGTACAGAGTTTTGATAAATTATCTCAAAGATCATTAAACCAGCAGAATGTGTGGCCTAAAAAAAAGTTAAGTTATACAGAATTTTAGATATGTGGATCTATTTAATTCATAAACTTTCAAATGTTTCTGCTAAATCTTTTAACATTTAATACCCTAACATAATATGCCTATCAAACAAATAATGATTGATATAGAACAATGTGATAGATAACAATAGAAAAAATAGATATTTGAACAAAATAGAGTAACAATATTATGCCAAATTAGCTAAACCAAGCCCTATAATGAGGTGGAGGATTTGAACTCGTGATTTTATGGTCATAGACACACTTATACTCTATCAAACACTCTACTTTCTTCTAAAATGTGCCAAATCAACCAATATTGATCAAATAACCATGCCACATCATCATTAATCGACATGTATCACAGAAAATCACTATTCCAAGTTGAAGCATAAATCCAATCAATCAACTATTGGAATGAACTTTTTTTCAATTCAACAACATTTAGAGGAGAGATTAAAACATATGACTTCATGGTTACGTGGTCGTCCATGGTACAACGGGAGCTAGACTCCTTTTGGCAATCAACTACCAGAATCCAACTCAATAACCTTTTTTTTACTCAGGAACTTAGAGCTTTACTTTTCTAAATCCAGAGCACAACAAACTCATTCCTAGACAATAACACTAAAATACATCGAAAGACCGAAATAAAAATTGAGAATCATCTGGAAAATTAATCCTTGAACCTAGGACCTTGAGAGGTGCACCTGAAACCCAACCACCCCAGTGTCCTTAGGGACAATGTATCTGAAATCTAGTCATTTTCCAAACCCAAATCTTCCTAAAATTTTGTTCCCTAAAAAGGGCCTATGGAAGAGGCAATAGAAACTAGAGACGTGGGCGAGCCAGCAAGAGGTAGGGGAAGGAATTTGGCTACCACTAATTGAGCAAACAATGCAAAAGAAAAGTACTACATAATGTTTTGTTTTTCAAAAATATTTTTAATTTCGTGCAATGATTATTGGTAGTGGAGGTGGTGATCAAATATATATATATATATATATATATATTTTTTTTTTTTTTTTTTTTTTTTAATAACAACAATAAAGTAAAAGTGGGTGCATGTGCAATGTGGGGTCGTTTTATTTTTTCCCTTTCATATCGTATTTGTTGGTGTTTTGGAGTTTTCCTACTTAAAAGAGATAAAGATAGGTATGCTCCACATATATTTTTTAATGGAAAAGAGAAAAAAAATATTCACAAACAACTGGATTTATGCTTTGTTTACCAGTGTTCTAATTTTCAAGACAGGTGTGCATTTGGTAGAAGTAGAATACAAATAGGCTTGGTTTCCCCCTCTTCCTCCAATTTTGTATTTTGGTCAACTCATTGGGTTCATATTGCTACCCCATCTATCATCATTTCAAAATCATATTAATAACAATTTGGATCCTTCCAATATTGCTTTTTGTAGGTAGAATACAAAAAGTCATCGGTTTAATTCATGGTGATCATCTACTTAAAAAATAATTTTCTACATGTTCCTTAACATTTAAATATTGTAGGGTCAAACGGAATGTCCTGTAAGAATAATCGAGGTGTGTGTAGATTGGCCAGAACACTAAGGGATATAAAAAAAAAAATTTAAAACTTGGAAACTACAAGACTGAGAATAAAATTGTTGGGAATGAGTTGCACGCTTGTAGTGCAGAAAGGATGTAGTGTCTGGTATGGATAGATAAGAAAATGTTTCTTTCATTTGTATTGAAATGGGAATCTATTGGTGAATTTGGTATGATTTTTGAGTTTGTGAAAGTGTTTTTAGCAAATAATATTTTCTCCCTTAGTGTTTTGATGACATTTGGAAAATTTTAACAATACTTAAATGCACATCCAAAGAATGTTTCTCTTTTCCAAGAAATATTTGTAAAAAAATATGTTTCTTGACGATATATACCGTAACCAGTTGAGTTATGTTGTACGATGTTTAATTCGATGGACTATGACATATAACAAATTTCTCCCAAGTGAGAAAGGGAGAAAGTGAAGATGTTGGAAAATGTGACAACCATAAGGTAAGAGAGGTAAAAGGTAAATGTTTTCAAATCATTATGTTTGTGGCCAATACCTAATCCCTAGAGTCTCCACAAAAATCATATTTGTCATGTGCATTTTTGTATGGATAGCTGAATGAGAAACCTATACAAATAATGCTGATAAATTAAATTACCTATAAAGATGAAAGAGGCATCATGATGTGCCAGAGAGACTGCCTCCCTTGGGTGAAACACTACACAACAGCAGCTGAAAGGAAAAAAAATGAAATTGAATATCAGTCTGTATCATTATATGTTAAGAATAATCAAATATGAATCTAAACAAGTTGGTGATTTTTACTGATTCCCAAGTTTTAATATTGTATTATAAATACTCATTAATTGTAAATCAGATACTCATGAAGAATATGATGGACCTGAATTGCTATTACATAAATATGAACTTAATTTACCTACTTCGGTGAATGACATTAGGTTAAAAACTCCAGAGTCACCAAGGTAAAAACTTTATCCTGGAATTGTTACACCATCAATATCTATCTCCAAAAGCAAAAAAAAAATCTCACGAATTGGAAAGTTATATCTATCTATCAAACTCAAGGATAAAGTTGAAAAACTTGCGAGTTCAGTCAAATTTAGAAAATAAATATAAATATGGTCACTTTTAAAGAAAATTAGCAACTATAATCATTTATATTAATGAGTATTGTCACATACTTTCTTATAACTGTATTAATGAGTATTTATAATACAATATTAAAACGTATTAATGACCATAGATGCAACTACTATAAAATTTGACTACATTTATAATTACGTTACGAGAAAAGTCTATCCAATACAATTTTCCTAAAATTTTTCACTCTCGCGTACAATAGGTGCTATGAATGACCATAAATTTCTCAGTACTTGCAGACCCAAGATGTCTAAAGAAGACTGTAGATAAAGGTAGGTATAACCTAAAAGTTTTTTCAATCAGTTTAAGCAAAATCCAAGCAGTGGAAAATTTGTTGAGAATTCTTCAACCAACCAACAAATCAAATCCTGTAAAGGAAGAGAACGGATTCTATAGATTGAGAATCTTATCTAATCCAGTACTGAGTACTTACAATTGAAGGAAAGACTAAACCAAATAGTATGAGAACTTTCTGCTAATCCTCAATTCAATAAATTATTCCAAGTGTCAGAAAGCAGCCATGAGAAGAAAATATAATTCCATATAGTCAAAATGACTAAATTATCAATAAGAGTTAATTGTAACTATTAAAATAAGCTCAGATACAATCATACAACTAATCTAGATTATCACAATAAGGACAGTTTGAAAACACAATGATCAAAAAAATCCAACCAACTCTATCCAAAGCATTTGAATTGAGTTGGGTAAAGCTGGTTTTCATACAAGAAATTGATTGAAGGAAGAAGAAAACTAACAAGAATTACTGATTAAATAATATCACTATTACTTGTAGTGTACTCATTTATGTCTCCCTTAGAGCATCTCATTCAACCAACTCCTTTAGATGCTTTTTCATTCTCTAATGATTGCTAAAAATTAAATTCCCAAATCTTTTGAGCATTTTTTTTACAAAATAAAATATGATAATGAACTACTGTTTTTAATTCAAACTAGGAAGATATGCTATCCTTACAGTAATTTAAACTAAATCATCTGCATAATCAAAACCAAACTAACCAAATGGTACAGGATTGGGTTGGGTCAAGCTCGAGTCTATCAACTTGAGGTCATGTGAGTCGAACTCACAATCTAAATCCAACCCCAAGTCACTGTAAACAGAGTTCATAAGTTTGAAGATAATTCATGAAAACTTCTTGGATCTTAGGAATTTCATAACAGTAGTCTTCTAACCTGAATTTCAAGAAGAGCAAACCCTCAAGGTCCAGGTGTTCAACCACTGCGCCATCCCTAAGGAAGATTCATGTCCTAGTTTTTAAAGGTCTCCCTCTTCTTGACGCATTTCAGTAGTAACCAGTCGGTGGATTGCTTTGATCAATTCATTTACACAAAGTACAATAGGCATCCAGCTTTCAAGGTGTTCCAATTTGTGGACTAAACCAAATCATCCATCTTTAATGATAAAGTAAATCACTCCCAACTTTTCCAAATTAATATTATCATAATCATATGACCAATCAACTTGCTAAACCTCAACCTCATCCAATTCACTACAGTGATTGAACTATCAAATTTCAGACAAATGAGCTTAAGTATTTTAGGCCCAGTTTGATAACCATTTAATTTTTAGTTTTTGGTTTTTGAAATTTAAATTTATTCTTACTCAAATTTTCTACAATATATTCCACATTTCTTATAATATATCCGTCTTTCCTTAAGAAAGTATGTGAATGCTAACCAACTTTCAAAAAGAAAAACAAACTTTTTGAAGCTACTAATTTTTTATTTCTAAATTTTGGTTTAGTTTTTACAAATATAGATGAGATATAGATATCCAAGTAAAAAAAACATACATGATAAGGTAGTTGTTGTAAACTTAAATTTTAAAAACCAAAAACAAAAAATCAAATAGTTATCAAACGTGGCCTTAGCTGTATGATTGTATCTCAAAGTATTTTTTATTCAACATAAAATTTGTTCCTACAACCATCTTACAGCAACCAAGGTTCAGAAAATTCCACAAACTTAATCTACATTCGAGGACATCCGATAAAATATGCACATATGCATCTCTATCTTAATTCCAATTCATCCAGTAAGTCCTATATGGCTATATGTGATATCTTAATATTCGACAACTTTTTATCGACTATTCTTTTAATTTATGGAATATTAAATTCTTATGAAATATTGATTAAAATTCTTAAGTTCAATAGATGTAATTAAGACTTTCACTATGTTAACAAACTTTGTAATAAATAGTTCAAACACTTAATCAACTCAACTCAACTCAAATAATTCAAGGGGTTGATAAGAACAATCACAAAGAAGAGTTAGTATAGCTGAGGTAGAAATATTAAAAAAAAAAAAAAAAATCCTAACACAAGATTGTTTGAGTTTAGGGTTAGTTAAAATTTATTTTATTAAATTTAATTAAAAAGTCTTAAGGCACAAGCTCAACACCTTAAACCTTCATAGAAACTACACATTTAGAGTGAGCCTTTTTACTTAAAGCTCGGCTTATTCAAGGGTGTTAGACCTGCGCCTCGAGCCTGACCATGCTTTCGAGCAAGCCTTTTAAAACAATGTACCAAGCTAAGACCGTTTGGATTAGACAAGTTTGTAACACAAACTAGGTTGGATCTAAAAAGTCTTTCAACCTAATTCAACCTATAAAACACCCTTGCACATGTCGAAGCATGCATCAGCAAAATTAGAAGCAGATGTATGTCTAGACCAATAAAAGTGATTAACTGGTCACTCAATTTTTTTTTTTTTTGAAACAAGAATAATTATGTCCGTCCTTAGGCCAAGCACTGGAGACATCGAAAGAATAACGTCACAGGTGAGTCTCGAACATGGGACATTGAAGAAAACATACCCTCAAAGCCCAAGTTTTCAACCACTGCGCCACTCCTTGAGGACACTGGTCACTCAATTATCTTCGATGCCAGAAAAAGTAATAAATAATAATAATAAAAATTCCAATGCACTCCACTTTTTACCCTGATTCTTGCTGGCCTGTAAAGGTTTCCATTCTCTACTTTCCTTCTCAGTGCCAAAAGGCATCATTTTCATTTTTCATTGGTTCTACTTTCCATTTCACTACAATGTATTCAAATTTACCCATGTTAAAACACCATGCGAGTTGACTTTCTTCTGCTGTAATATCAATTCAATTGATAGATGACATCTGTTGGAAAAAAAGAAAAAGCAAAAAGCAAAAACAGAGAGACATCCGCAAAAAGGTTTCCATCTGCCAACATTCAGGTGCATTAGCATATGATGCGCTACAACACATCTTGATGGGTAACATCTAATCAAATATCCAGTTACCAAAATAACATGTTACAAGAATAATCATTGTGTATCAATTCAAAGTTACAAATCATAAGCATTCGATTATCGTGCCAACCGTGCACCATAAACTATGATGCAGATGATAAAGGAAGACAAATGATGCAAGTAACTTTTTTTTTTTAGAAACAAGGAACTCAGAACTTTGCTCCACTATATCTGGAATAAGTACGCCCGTCCCTAAATCAGACATCGGGAAACATCAAAGGAATGGAGACACACAAAGTGTCTTCAAATTAATATTACAGGCGAGTCTCGAACTTGGGACCTTGAGGAGAGCACATCTTCAAAGCCCAAGCCTTGGACCATTGTGCCATCTCTTGGGGACAGATGATGATGTAAGTAAAATTGTTCAACCAAGGAATTCAGTTGGGCAGGAGAGAAGTGCTCTAAAAACATGTTTTATCTTAAAAGCTAAGTTCCATTCCAAATGTATAGTGGTGCTTACACATGTCCATTATAAAGCTATGCAATCAAATCCATGTAGCTAGCATTTTAACATGCAAGTATAGGAAAAGAAGTCAGTATGCGTATGCAAACATAGACGTTACTAGGGACATAGTTTAATCAAACTTGCACTCAACTAATTCACAGGTTCTATACTCATCAGTTCACAACCATATAATTCTCTATAACAAAATTAAGATCAGCACAAACACTCTGCAACTTGTAAAGGCAGGAAAGTAGATACACGTAGAGAAAAACATGAAGAAAAAAAGTTCTATAATTCGTGCTGGTTCGAACTTTAGAGAATAACGTGCACATCTTTGCATAATAGTAACAAATCAGAATGGGGTTCAACCATAAACAGAGCAACGATCCAATAAACACTAGATGACTTTTCACAGTTCACTGATAAAAGTATGACAAGCCTGAATTTTTCTTCTTTTTTTTAATGACTGGGAATCGGAGCTTTGCTCCCCTAATATCCAGAGCACCACTAGTCCGTCTCTAGGCTGCAGCACCAGAATATATTGAACGAATAGAGACATACTTGGAGGTGTCTACAAATTAATGTCACGAATCACAAGTAGATCTCGAACCTGGGATCTCAAGAGGAGCATACCCTCAAATCTCAAGCCTTCAATCAACTGTGCCACCCCTTGGGGGCACTTGCATTTTCTCTTGAAAACATGAAATTGGAGCTTCGCTCCACTATAACCGGGAGCGGAGCACCCACGCCTGTCACAAGTCCGGACCTAAGAGACAACAAATAGTTTTACAATTAAACTCACTCATGTGGTTCGAACCTTAGATCTCTAAAGAAGCATACCTTGAAAGCCGAAGAATCATTTGAGACAATCCCTACCACAAGCTCTACCATTAGAGGAACCGACGTTGAGTCCATTCCATTCACACCAAATCAGCGACAATTCGTTAAAATAAGATCAGAACCTCCGTAAAAGTGAATAATCACCGGAGATAGAGACAAGACAAATGGAAAGCAACCCTATAAATTATAATTTCAAAGCACCAAGCCCTGGAACAGAACAATTTATGCTATCATATTGCAGATCAAATATCTGTCCAATCTAGCTTTACCAAATTCACGTTGATTCAACATTTGGATTTAAGAAATAAATTCACGAACTGAAGAATCAAACAACTCTTTTCTATGTAACTATAAAACCGATGGTTATTCAGATGAATTTGAAAGGCGGCTTCAGGGCTGTAAACCTCAATTTTAATTAAAAATATTATAAAAAATCTAAATTTGTGTCAACATGTATGGTAAAATATAATACTTATGTAAAAATACTTAAAATATAACACTAACACTAGTAGTTATTGAATTTTTTTGGAATAAGAAATAATTTCATTATAAATGAAACATAAGTGAATTCTCCAAACACTTATAGTAAATACAACAAAGAACTTCAAAAGGGCATGCTAGGGGAAAATAAGCCAACAAATGATAAAATTAAATTGACCATTCTAAAACAATTGTGTCTTTCTAACAGAAGAATCCTAAAGAGAAAATCTATATTGTCATGGTTCAAACCCTTATATAATAAGAAAGTAAAATATTAATACTGTTCTTCTAGTTATTCTACGAGGCGTAAGGATTTTAAGCCTCGGGGCATAATCATCGAGGCATAAGCCTCTCTGGTGCAAGGTGTAAGCCTCTTATGATCCAATAAAGGCATAAGAGTCGAGGCTAATAGTTAGAGCCTCGGCCCGAGACGAGCCTCAAGGCATAAGCTTCAATAGCCTTTTAAAAGATGGAGTAAGAGTACTCCAATCCAATAACCTTCCATGTCTACTTCTTAGAAAAACAAACAATTGTAAAAAATTTACTCACGAACCAGAAGGAGATTTCAAGAGCAATCAAGCTTATCAATTCATGAAAGCTGAATACAATGCAGGAATATCGCTAATTGAGAGATGAGATTCAAATTCGAAATCGAGCGAAGTAAGATATCGTAGCGATTGCGATTAGTGAGCACAAGCTTTGAAGGTAGGTAGCGATCTTTCCGCCAAATTCGATATAGTTTCTTCTTCCCTCTTGACGTTGGGAGGGAGGATATTTGGCTAATTTGACCTTAAAATAAATTGTGAATTTTATGATAAAACTAGTTTACAAATTTGTGCGAAATTTTTGTTGGAATACAAATAAAATATCTCAAATTCGTTAGGTGAGGAAAAAATTATGAATATATAAGTGATGACAATCATTTTTATTGATATGAGATTTTTTGAGATTCAGAGAAGATTGTCTTCTTTATCAATTCTAGTCTTCTATTTTAATTATAGTATATTTTAAAATTATTTAATACATAATAAAATGTGAAATAGATTTGATTGAAGTGTATCAATTTTTACTTTTACTTTATCAAAATTGTCAAGATGATTGAATTTGTTTTTTTGTTATATTTAATTTCTTTTTTAAAATTGATCAGGTTTTTATTTTGGTCAATTTTATTTAAAATAAATAAGTAAAAAAAAAATTTGAAAGGTTAAATCAAAATTTCAATGAAACTTGGGATTAAAAATGTACATTTCTCTACACTATTTAATATAAATTCCAATATATTGTTGAAAACTAAAACCCTAATTTTGACTGGTGCTCTTATAAATAGCAACAGCACTGACTCAAAACCTAACTGCCTCCACAGTTCTTCCAATTCCTCAACTATACCGCCAAAGTTTTTCTCATATTTCTCTTTCAACATTTTGATTTCGAAATCCTTGGATCTTAACGCCTCCGACGATGATGCCGGTAATTCCTTCCTGAATTAATGGCGATTTCGTATCTTATTGATTGAGAGGCGCAGATTTCAGTTGCAGCAATGTTAAGTTACTCTGCCTTCGATTTTTCCCCTGGCGCAGTTAATTAAAGCCGGCTAAATCTTTTCCGGATTCGATTATTCTTCACAATGTTTGTTTTGTTGCGTTTTCTTCATTTTCCATTTTTGGATTTGTTTTCTCTGTGCGGCTCCTGTGATGGCATGAAATCTTTGAGACCTGATGATAGTCTATTTTGATGACAATCACAAGCATATTTTCTGAGGAGTCAATGAGAATCAATATATGCATCTTTTTTTTTTGTTTTTTTAATTTTTGTTTGGAATTGTTGATTTGAAGTGATGAACATGCACTGGGCTCTGATCTGCTCCATTTGATGGATAATGCGGCCTAGAAATCCATGTCTGATCTTTATTTTCTTTATGACATTTTTCATCTCGTTTTATCATATTAATTGAGAGGATGTTTCTTCGTGTAGTTTTGTTTTGTTTAAATTTTTGTTGAATTATGTAGGTTATAATTTTATATTGAGTTTTTCAGGATGCTGTATTCACATCTATTAACTTTCAATGGTAAGAATTTAATTCTTAATCACAATTAAAAAGGTAAAATAAGATATTACTGGTTTTTTTTTTTTATGGTTTACAGGTTTATCAACAATTCAGGAGCAATTTGGGAGCTTGCGAGATCAAAATCGAAACTGTGCTAACAAGTGATCATTTGGCCGTATTACTAATTGAGATTCAGACAACTGACTAAATTGTAGACCAATTTGGAAACTGAATCTTAGTTATAGAATTCGTTGAGACCTTAATTTCTAATATAGGTTATTTATAAAATGTACACTAAAACTTTTTTAAATCGAGTAAAGAAAGAAGAGAACCGGAAAATCAATTTAAAAGAAACGTGATAGACTTGAAATCCAAAAATGTTTAAGTAAGATATTTAAAGTAAGTTCTAAAATATTAATAAGGATCTTCTAAGTATTTTTTAAATAAGAAAATAGTTAAATATGGTTAGTTACTAAAATACTCTTTTAATAATAATTATGGTCAAATTTGCAACAAGATTTTTAACAATGCTAAGTTTTTCTTTCCACAATTAACAATCTTTCTCTACCTCTCCAAAAATTTTCTTCCATATTTTTTATTCTCTAAATATAGAATTTTTCATTTTCTAGATATATGATTTAGACTACTATTTACCAAGCATTTAGAGTTTTGAATTTTATTTTTTTAAGCGTCAAAAGTGAAATTTTCAGTAGAGGTGGAATTTGATGAGAAATTGAACTACTGTTCTTTTTTTTTTGTGGTGTATTTTGAGATTTTGAAAGTCATGTAGATTACACATATTTGCTTCTTTTTTGTTTTAAGGTAAGTCATATTTACACTAAAATTATCCATATTTGCTTCTTTTTTGTTTTAAGGTATTTAGAATGGAAGCACCTTTAAGGGTAGTTAATCGTGTAATGTAATAATATCCATTACCCTAACTTTATAACTACATTTGTTATCGCATTATCGGATGGTTTATTTAAAAAGTCTTTCTATACAATCACTATTATGTAATACTTAACCAATACTTTTGTTGAAAATTCTACCATTCTTTTGGATGGCATTGATCGATATAATAGTAAGATATATAGTATACAATACAATTGTAAGACGTTTTCTTATCAAATCTAAAATTATTTTGGACCTTATTACTTGGTATTTTGGTATACAATTGTAAGATATATAGTATGTTTTCTTATCAAATCTAAAATTATTTTAGGCCTTATTACTTGATATTTTGGTGTGTCAAATGGATCATTACAATACTTTTAGCTTGAAGGAAGAAAAAATTCTTTGAGACTATATATATCTTTTTAATGGATATTATATAATACCACATTAATATGCTCCATTGAAAAACTTAAAACTATATAAATTGTTATTACTCGTAACAAGTATAATCCAAATAGTCCAAAGGGTAATATATAATATTGTAATAATATGTTTGTTTAACTAAATAGGAAATTTGGTAATTATGTGTATTATATAATACCAGAGTAGTATGTATTCTAGTCAAAATATAAATTCAATTATTATGAGTATTATATTCATCAAAGTGAATTTATTATGTTTTTTATTAGATAACCAATATTAATACCATATCATAATACCATATTATTGGTATAATACTTTTATGAAACACAAAAATATAATAACAACTATATACTTGGTATAATACTTTTGTGAAATACATGCGTAAACAAATTATATATTATAATACTATAATGGTAAATATAAAGCAATAATATTATAGTAGTATGACATTGATAATAATATCCTATACTATCTAACATTTGTAGTATTACATTATAGTATATTTAGCGTAATAGAAATATGACGAATCCTTATATTATAATTTTGTCCAAAGATTTGCAATTATATGAGAAGATTAGATCAAACTAGAAAACAAATTGAATGGTATATTTTTTTTAAAAGTTGGACAACAAAATTTCGGTAAAATATGAGAAAATCAAAATATGGAAGTTTTTTTTTTATTTGATTTGTTAACCAGATATAATTTTAAACATTAAATAAGTAAAATAGTTTTGAAAATGGAAATAACCGATTAAGAAACTTCAAAGATGGAAATAATTAAGACCAAATAATAGTCAATTTATGTGAGAGAAAATCATTAACTTTTATTTATGGAAAAATGAATTTCAAATGGGGTGTATATGTCAGTTTCATTTGTGTCATATTAGAAATGGAAACTATGAATACGAATGAAAATGTTTATGATTTGCCATCAATTTCAAATAATAAAAAAATAATTAGAAATTAAATTCGTAGAGAATATAATTGTCATTAATTAAAAATAATTTTATTCATTTAAATATGAATAAATAAATTTGTAATTAGTTTGAAATTTTGATAGTTTTATAAATAGTTTGAAGATGTGAATATCTACCACAATTACTCATATTTAAAATACGTTTAGTTTTAATGCTTTATTTTAGATTTTAAGATTAAAAAAAAAAAAAAAAAGTTATACCGTCATCTCTTTTTGGATCCTTGGATTTGGGTAGTTTTTATTTGGTCATGTTTGGAAACTAGGATATTGTCAGTATTGGAAACCAAACATCGATATTTTTATAGCTTTTAACCCTATTCCTCTTCCCAACATTGAGCTCTCTAGTTCTTTTGCTTTAGAACTTTTAGATGTAAAAATCATGATATATTCTAGTTTTTAAACAACCTGAAAATGAAGGCCTAAATTTCTCTAAACCATGATGTTATCTAATTGTTAGAACCGTTGTTTATTTCTAACTGTACCACTTCTGACTTGCAAGTTACAATGGATGCATTTTATTTTGATTTTAAATTCAGAAAAAAAAAAAAAAATTAAGTCTATGATTTAATTAAACTTTTGAAAAAAATTCATAATATATTCTAGTTTAAAGTCATAAAAACAAAATTGAAGCTTTTTCCAAACTATAGAATAATAGAGATCAAATTAATAATTTGCCTAAATAAATTTCAGCTAAGAACCAAACATCAGATCATCAGTTCTTGATGTTTGGGTCCCTTTGATCACCCTTCCTCTTTGCTCGATATCCCAAGTCGCTCAATAGATCAAATAAATAAGGCTTTATTGAATGAAAAAACTCCTTCCTCGTAAATAAGGGTGTACCTAAGAGCAATACTTGTCTACTCATAAATGGATAAGCAAATCTTACTAAGAGATATTAGCATCATTTTGTACATTTAAGTAGACAAAGTATTTCTCAATTCGTAATATCTATTGCTGAATTCTGCAACTAATAATAATACAAAGGCAAATGCTATTGAATTCAGGCAATACACATTATCTTCTTTTATAAGTTCATTCATGTCGATGATGAAAATAAATATTTATCATATTTGTAGTAAAAATTGAGCGTATTTATCAATATTTTCATTTGTTGATGGGTAACATTTAGAAACTTAATTCTCAAAGATAATAATAATTATTAGGGTAAAATATAAATTTAATCCCTTGGAAGAAAGTTAAACTTTAATTCTCATGATTTTTAAAACTAAAATTTAGTTTTATAGTTTAAAAAAACATAAAATTTAGTCCTTGATAAAATCTAAAAATTAGTCTTTGTCGTTTTTTATCATTGGCGAATTAAGTATTTTAAAAAAAACTATATTTTAGATCTTATAAAATTATAAAGACTAAATTCTAATTTTTTAAGATTAAATTCTAAATTTCTTCAAATCATTTTTTTTATATCTGTGACTATTCGGACCAACTTTCACGCATCTCGACTAATGTCACGAGACTTACCGTCTGACCCTACAACATTTGGATGTTAAAGAAACCTGTATGAAATTAATTTCTAAGTACAACCACCATGAATTGAACTCATCACTTTATGCACCCAAAGATCCTCTTTGACCAATTGAGTCACTCTATGATAGTTAACTTTCTTCAAAACCATAGAACTAAATTTAATATTTCTTCAAATTATAGGGACTAAACTCTAGTTTTTGAAACTATAAGAACTAAATTTTAACTTTCTTCAAACCATAGGGACTAAACTCATAATTTACCTCAATTATCATTATTAACAACCAACCAACACTTTCCTAACTTGATTTTAAAAGCTTATATTACAAATACAAGCTTTTAAATTACAAAAACGAAATTTTGCGTTAAAAACAGAGGAGAGCCACTAGACTTGAGGTCATAACCCAACTTTAAAAAAAAAAATAATAATAATAATAAAACTCGAATATTAAACTAACCAATAACCGTACAAAAAAAAAAAAAAAAAAACAACAAACAAACCAATAACCAAGCCAAAACAATTCCCCAACAAAACTGGAAGTTCTCAACATCCAAAGGGAGAGGAGCCTCTCACAAATACTGTCACCAAAATGCCACAACTTGGCTAAATAATCATCATCAACATTGTTATCTCTCTAACACATTTCTCAAAAGAAATATACCCAAACAGGGGGGACATACCCTGAATATCGATGATATTGTTAAATTCAGATAAATCTTGAAAAATACCTCAAATAGAACTAATAATTACGGCAGAATCAGATTCCGCCAAGATACGATTGAAATAAACCAACTATTACTGACAATCTTAACTTTTTATATAAAATTTTACATCAAAGACCAGAGGGCAGTTATATCCATCCTTTTGACACTGTAAACTTTCAATATCAAGAAGAAGAAAAATTATTTGATTATAAGCAGACTTATCATTGTTCTTTCCCCTATAGTTTTTTTTTCATTCTTCTATGGTCATTTTCATAACCTTGAATTAAAAACATTCTGTGTGACATCTAGATCAAGAGTGCAATATAACCAAAATATAAAAGGTAATGCACAATTCACAAATAAGAACAGTTCAAGATAAAATTCACTATCCAACCTATAGAATTCAAAACTTTTTCTGATTAATTCTGTGAAGTGAAAATGTGTTCTAGATATACTAGCAAAGTTATCTGCCAATATGATCAAAATTTTCTAAATCCCTATTGGCATTGAGAAATAAAAAGTACATTTAAGCATTAAAATATAAAATATTATTACTCTATATTTTCTTAGTGTTAGCGCACTGGTGATGAAAAAAAGATGACAAGAAAGTATACTACAAACCCAGCTAGAAGAATTCCTCCATATATGTAATTTTGAGAAGACTGCACTGGATACTTGTACTCTATGCTGCAGCATCTCATCTTCTCCCTCTCTTCCCTCAATACGTAATCGACGTACCTACGATCAACAAATACGATATGAAGGCTATGCTATTATATTTATGCTAAAGTTCAATTATTTAAAAAAACAACTCGAATATGGTAACTTACTGTTGGGAATAAATGGAGCTCTGGAAAATTTCTGAACTATTCAAGTGTGCATCGTGTAACTGATGGTCATATAATAGTGACGAGAGATCCACGAGCTGTTCCTCAAGGTTCTGTTTTTTGGTTGTAAAGAATCAGTTATAATTTGAAGACCTTTTAGTATTGAAACTTGAAAGTAGTATGTACATGTTAAATGACTTACATCCAAGTATTTCTCGAGCCGCTCGACCAATTCGTGGGGAAAAGGTTCCGGCAAGTTGGTGGTTTTTTTATAGAACTTCTCTAACCATATCTCCGTAGTTGTCTTGTTCTTCTTGCCTTTTACTGGTTCACCAAGTGGAGTTTTAAGATGTTCTGCTGCAAAGTTTTGGATAGTCTGACAGCAAATAAACGATTATCAAACAAAACTAAGATCAAAAGGTCAAATGTAAGTAAAATGACTTCAACCTCGCCTACAACCTCGCCTAGGGGTCATAAAGGGCCTTAAGTAATTAAGATGGGATGAGTTCAATCTATGGTGGTCACCTACCTAGGAATTATTTTCCTACGAATTTTCTTAACATCCAAATGTTGTAGGGTCAGGCAATATATCATGTGACAATAGTTAAGGTATGCGCGTAAGCTGCCCCAGACAATTACGGATATTAATAAAAAAACATATGCAAGTAAAATTACCTCTGATGTATCTCGAATTCGATGAAGAGCTGAATCTACACGCGCATAAATTATGTTCCTCTGTCAGGAAAAAGGTACAAAGGTGAATATGTTTCTCCAAATTTCAATCTAAACTAATATATAAGAAAAGTCGAGCAATGAACTCTCAAACGTCGTACTTTTTAATTATGGTTCCATGGCTGTAAGTTTAAGTTCAAGCCATCGAGTAGAAAACTTAATAATTTAAAACTCTTGTTATCTTTAGAACTTGGTCTCTATAGAAAAAAGAAGAAAAATAAATGGTTTCACAAAAATCCATGAAAGTTGTCCTTACCAATGCAACATCTTGAAGCAATTGACTGACTTGAGACGTGTTAGAAAACGGACCAAATGGATGACAACCAGCTGCCCAGAGCCAATTTACAACTGCCCTCTCATGAACATAAGAAGCCCTCTCATAAGGTGCAGTCAAACCACCAACAGCTGAGGCAAGCCCAGCCAATATATGGCGTTGTGCCTGCGACGGATCGGCATATCTTGTGTGTGTTTCGGAAACATAACTGCACAGAATAACACACTTGAGCTACAATGAAAATGAGTCAACTATCTTTTAAAAGGAAAGAGAAGCCTTGAAATTCCATACTTCACAAAGGAATGCTAAAACTACACAACTAAAGAAACCAGTTGAGGACAAATGAAGCACTTAGCTAATGTCAATGCAGGGCTCTAGCAAGTACATGAAAATAAATCACAAGGATATTCTGAGCACAGTTGATTCATGTTATTTTGGAAAATGAACAGAGTCCAATCTTCACTGAAACCATGATAAGTCAGATAACTAAAATCCCGTTTGATAACAACTATTTTACCAAATGTTTTTTTATTTGGATATCTACATTTTACCTATGTTTTTATAAACCAAATCAAAATTTGGAAACAAAAAAAGTAGCTTCCAAAAGCTTGTTTTAGTTTTTGAAATTTGGTTAGCATTCATATACTTTCTTAAGAAAAGATGGAGCACATGGTAGGAAATTTGAGTAAAAATAAGCTTAAATTTCAAAAACTAAATGGTTATTAAACGGGGCCTAAGAAACAAGTTTAAACTAGGAATTGTGAAGGTGCCAAAATTTCCTAAAACTACCTATGAAGGGAAAATACTCAAGGACTTCAATAAGCTCACTGCCTAGTCATATCTGATGCAGAAGAAAAACACTCAACTATGCACTCGAGGGTAATCTTTAGTGTATACATTGTCAAGAGTAGGGCTGTAATGCCCCTTTATCTATCGCAAATTGTACCCTTCATGGTGAGAAACATTTGTCATTACATTTCAATTTTCGATTTACCAGCAGTTCAAACATGAATTCACAAGAAAATCTACAGAAAGGCTTGTTAAATGATTTCATTATGTGAACTAATGTAATGGTGGATTTACTTGCATTCATCAATGACGTATGTTTCTACTCACCTCAGAGGTATCTTCTCATTTTGATGCTCGAGTACGATAACAACATCTTTGCTAGCATAAACTAGGCTTTCATCCTCCATCATGAGTTTAGAATCAACGTCGGCCAATGATAGGACAAAACTGAATTAAAGTAAGCCGATGACATGAGCTTGGGTCTTAATGACTAGAAAAGTCAAAATAACAATTGTAAACTATTCACGTCATCAAGATTAAAAAATAGAAAATTGGAACAATATGATGTTTCAAGTTAACACTAGTTTAAACCCGAAAACCAGATGTATGTTCTGTCTTGTCTTTTCTTTTTCATTTCGATTGAATGCATGAAAACTGACAGATTAGGATAAATTTAAACCCTAGAGGAAACACCCACAAAAAGATTACCTTTATACAGGAAAAAAAATTTCGTACTTGCAGTAATAAAAATAAAAATAAATCAAATTTTAAGCCGATCTCTTAAAAATTGATTTTATTGCTTACACTCCTCCCCACTTCCTCTCAAAACCCTCTTTTATAAGCTGAGTTAGAATTGCTTACACTGGAAGTACCCTAGTTCCATAAGTTCGGTGCCAATCCCCTTGCTTTTTTTCAGTTTTCTTCACCTTCCTGCCATTTTTTGATTGATATGTAGCCCAAAGAGGTTTATGTTTCAGTACTGAATCATTTGAAACATCGGGTTCATCCATCCAGTGCTGGTAGACGCCAACACACAGATCATTAGACTTAAGTTCACTGGTGAAATATTACCCACATAGTATTCTAAACAGAAAACCTTTACGCGAACCTGGCGAAGGAAAAACTTATCAGATAAAGATGGGTCAGCCACCTCAAGCAACCCGGCAGCAAGCACATCAGCAGACCTTTCCATTTCCTGAATAAATTAAGCAATTATCCACAAACAGCATCAATGTATGCTGTGTTACATGGAAGCCACTTAACTAGCACATGTAAACCACATTGTAGCTTGAATTCCTTGGCAATATAAATAGCAGGTAAACAAAATGATTATCTTTTATAGGAAATGAAAACATTTTCATTGAATATGTGAAAGTATTACATAAGTGCCTATCAAAACAGCAATAAGGGCCAATCAAAGAGGAAAATATAAAGAATAAATTGGTAAATAAAAGCCCAATAATGTGAGATACAAAAAAAAACAAAAGATTAGTATTGGATGGGCTTGTAGGACAATTTGGACGTACTAAGGAAAGCCATAAATGTTGATCACAGACCAGAAAAAAGATTCTCGTATGTCGAGCACCGATTCCGTCGGATATGACCAATGGAAGGAGAAACTACCAAAATCAGGGGTGATCAGGAAGAAACCAGCACGGCCTAAGGAACATAGAGACAAGGATATAACAATGTAAGGTGAACGATCTTTAGCTAACAGTTGTAGATCTTGTCGCCTGTATCCTAGGAATGATAGTCATGATGTCACTAGAGTAGCAAAAAGGAAAGTCTAGAGTGAAGAATATGCTGAGAGAAGAAAGCCAGAGGAGCATAACGAGGCTTCATTGAAGGAGGAAAACAATGTGTCACAAGAGTAGAAGCAAAATGGGAAGTCCATTTGGTGTATTGACCTGGAAAAGCATTTTTTACGCAAAAATCTTCCCAAGGAAGAGCATGCCGAGAGAAGAAAAACAAAAATATAGCATCTGAGAAGTCCTCGATGGCGAACCACAATCGGAGAGAGGTGCCTCATTGGCAATCAAAGAAGCTACCATGTACTCTTTGACGAAAAAGGTGGAGCAGGGGAGAGTTCCTTGATTCAAGCAGAGGAAGTCGAAAGGAAGGAGAAGATAAGGTCGGTAGGATATGCCAAGACCGATGTTGGTGCTCGTAGAGAGTGATGAACTAGGAAAGAGGAGAGCGGGTGCTGGCAGTGGAGGTGCCTCTCCTCGTCCTCTGGCATTGGTGGCAGCGCCAGAGAAGGAGGAGAGAAAGCAATATTAGGGTTGGGTGCTTTATTTTAGAGAGAGAATGTTAGAGAGACGTCACATGTACTGTGAATTTAGGTAAACAAAATGATCAAGTTCTGTATTGAGAAAAAGACAACACTTACTTCTCTAAGGATAGCGCCATCCAAATACGCCTTAGTATGAACATGAAAGCGACCATCATTCTTAGTTTCCTGTAGGGAACGGCTTCTCATTGCTTTTGAAACAGCTATGGCCAGCTTTTCATGACGATGTAATAAATGGGCACCACCAATAATCACTACTTCTTGCCCAACATGAACCATCTTTTTAACCTGAAAAAGATTGTATTCTATATCAAGCCATTAACCCAACGTAGAGGATGTTCACATTCCATAGCATTTCAATGAATAACTTTGTAGTCATTTAACTCAGAAATAAAACTTTTAACATCATCTTTGGTGGAACTTTATATAATATTCAATGCAAGGGTCTTACTTCTGCTTCAATCGCTTCAACATTTATACTGTAATTGTGGCCTTTCTCCATAATATTGTATCGATTGTGATTTTGCAAGACGATTATGGGTATAAGCAATCTTGTTGTCATATCGACAATTTCAAACCTAAACACAAGGAAGAAACAATGATAAGACACTGTTCAACAAGTTCCACAGTATCTCCTACTCCATGTGAACCAGTTCTTCTCTAGGGTATACCTTCTGTAGTATGTAGCCAACAAAACTAATATAGTCGAGTGCGCGCAAGTTGGCCCGGACAGTCACGGATATAAAAAATAAAAAATAAATAAAAAAAAACTAATATAGAAGAGGTAGCATAAAATGAAATGAGAGTACCTGGCATCTGGGGCTATGACATGTTCAATGGCGGTTGATACTAGGGCAGCAAGTTCCCCAAAAAAATTCTCATGGGTAGAATGATTAGCGGCTGCACCAAATCCTCTTGGAAATAGCACATTCCTCAATCGTGGTAGAGTTCTAGAACTGACACTTCCCTCTTCAGTTTCAATTTTTCCATAGGTACATGGGCCCGCTGAGAGGTCAATCACTGCAAATCTGAATATAACGCAGAAAGTTAGACCCTAAAAAAGAACTGGGATCACATAGTAGAGCTCAAGTTACTTACAATGTTGAACAACAAAAAAAAAAAAAAAAAAATCTTGCATTCCATCAACTAAAAAAACAAACAATTACACCAGCTGGGATCAAAGATAAGCTGAAGCTGAACCGACCACCACATTGATCAACCTTCATTGTGATACCAGTGGCAGAGATCACAGTAAGGTCTAAACATATGGACCACGTGAGAAATAAAAACTTATACCAGGACTCCATTAAGCTCTACTATTTTATATTATTGAAAGCATGTGGATAACATCAACAACGACATAAAGGTGACCACAAATTAGTAAATTTCACGAAGCGATTCTTAACCACTAAAAAAAACATAAATAAAACTACATTGAACGACAAGTTGTTTACAACTTGCAATAAAAACACATAGAAATAGCAAGACCCCAAATAGTTCTAAAAACAAGTCATAGTTCTTCAAATGAAAGGCTCTTTCAAAAACCATTATGGAGTAGCCTAGTGGTCAAAGGGGGCATTGGGGTGCTTAAGGTGATGAGTTCAATCCATGGTGGCCACCTACCCAGAATTAATTTCCTACAGGTTTCCTTGACATCCAAATGTTGTAAGGTCAGGCAGTATGTCCAGTGACATTAGTCGAGGTGTGCGCAAGCTAGCCTGGAGAGTCATGGATTTTTTTTTTTTTAAAAGGCTCTTTCAAAACAATACCTGCCAGAGCCCAGCCAAACTTGAGTTGCTCCTCCTCCATCATATCGATAACGATAAATGTAATCTCCTTCTTGTTTTTTCATATCTTCCTCATTTAGCTCGGCAAGTTTCCCATACATTAAACTATCAAGGTCGATTTCTTTATTTCTGGGGTCCATTCTGACCTGTTAAGGAAGTAGAGTGAAAATGCAGGAGACGGGAAAACAGAAGATGAAACTAAAGCAATAAAGGATGGAAAGTAGAAATAAAAATTTAAAGGATGGTAGATCATCACACACACAAAAAAAAAGGATGTTCCATAAGACAACAGAGGAAAAAAGAAAGAAAAGAGCACTTCATCATCCACGGTAAAAAGAGTATCAAATGTAAACTTTAAAGAAAAATTAATACTTACTCAAGGACAACTGGGAACAAAAAAAAAGAGAGAGAGAACAAAATTTATCAGTGGTCCTAGAAAAAAGCACTTAAACTTCGAATTCAAAGTTTAGATGTAGACAAAGTCAACAAACCTTATCAAAGTTGACGATAAATATAGCAATTGGCATAAGTTTTCCCCTCTCAGGAGTAGCGTATCCCTCATTCTCTGTGTCAAATATATAGGAATATAAATTCTGAAACACAGGTTCAACAGAAGTTGCTTCAACCTCAAACAATGGAACCACCCTTCCAAAATCAGTCTGGGAATGTAAAGAACTTTTAGAGTTAAATATATGTAAGAAATGGAATCATTACAAACTACCCCAAAAATTACAAAGAACTGAAGAAAACAGAAGCACGAAACTTAAGCTCCACCTCTCTTGCGGTTCCAGCAGGAATCATGGTCTCCTTCAGCGCTTTCTCAAGAGCTATCAATTCAGCCTGACCTGACTGTAGTGGTGCAAAATATAGTAAAGAGCTTTTTGAACAAAAATACAATATTTATTAAAAATATACAAATTATTTAAGATTGATGAGTTCAAGTAGATTTATCTATGCATTTGTGAGAAAGGAAAAGTGATCAGGCAAACTAGGTTTTTCTATTTTTGCAATAGTTTGGGGTATATGGATTGAGATTGAGAGAAATAACAAGGTTTTTAAAGAGATGGAAAAATCATGTGTGGAGGTCTGAGACAGAACATGAGTTACTCAACCAAATAAAAGTTGAACTTACAGAAAATGCATTGTATATAATATGATGCTCTATATCGATGGGCTCGCCAGTCTCAAGGCAGGATGGTCTGTGAGACGGGAAGCTGGCTCTCAGAAATTCTTCTAGTTTTTGTGAATCTACTGTATAGCGGTAGGCTCCATCGTTATTGAAACCAATAAGTATAATGTTCACTTCAAGTGGAACCTGAAAGGGAACCTGTATAATGCTTGTATTAGTTTCCGCATACACAGTCGTTGGCCTATACATTTAAATGAGATTCTCAAACATAAATCCAAACGTGTTCTAGTTTTTTCTTTTAACTATTTTTATAAATAGGTAATATGTACCATGGTCATTCGTAGTACACAAGTTATGACGTAACAAATGAACTATTAGTTACATGTTTTTTAGAATGAAAAAGAACGAGCTTCCATTGAAAAAAAAAATGAAAGAATGGAAGAGCATACAAAACAAAAATTAAATCTACAAGGAGCCATACTAAAGAAAAGGGCTCCAATGAAGCAAGAGATCAATGCTTAACCAATAATTCCATAAGTCCTTACATGTCAAAACGAGTGACTCAAAACCCACGAGGAGGTAATGAAACCTACAAGCGACCACACTTCCTCCCCATACTGATCCACGCCTCTAAAAACTCTATCGTTACGTTCTCTTCAAATACCCCATAAAAAGCACAAATGCCAGCTAAAAAACAACCCTGCAAACTCTAGGTCAAGCCATGCTGATGCTGAAGGACTAAAATATACAAGTCCAAACTTCCGAAGCATAATTTACAAGGCCAAAAACGATGATCGAGGTCCACAAAAGAGAACGATCTTCCCATAATTCGATACATGGTTTTAAATGTGGGTCCATAGTTTGATTCCATGAACAACATTCCTCCATGATAGCAAAAACTCAGTTCGAACGATTGCAAATTATACCTTCAATAAAATTTTAAAAAAAACATTGATGAAGAAAAACACGCACACACACACAACTCAAGCAAATCCAAGACTCTCTATTCCTCCTAATCATTCTAACGTCGTTTAATTCCGAACAAGAGGCTTAACAATCAGGACAAATACAAATTAATTTAAGCCACTGCATTTCATTTGAGTAAACGATACATAATAAAGCATTACAAATCAAGATTACATAATCAAGCATTTCAAATCAAGTTATGGAAGAACATACAGCACAAAAAATACCTCAGCTCGAGAATGAAGCATGCGACGAACATCGTTTCGAACACTGTCTCGGACGGTGTGGAAGGCTCCGTGATGCCATTGAGGGTGTCCTGGATCTCTCCGGAAAGCTTGAGGTGCCGATTCCAATGGAACTACAAGCAAAGTGAAAATCAAAGCACAAAAAAATAACAACAAGCTTGAGTTCGATTCTGCAGCCATGGAACTGAGAATCGGCTGCAATCCTTCTTCTTCTTCGTCTGCTCGGATTGCGATTAAGAATCGTTGACGTCTACATATACATAAAGAAATCAAGAAATTGACGAACAAATTGTTGGAATTGGAGGACTGATAATCGATCAGCAGTTGAGACAGTGAAGAATCAGAAGTCTGCTACTGTTCAAGGTGCGGGAATTTCGCTCTGTGAACTGGACTGTGACCGATGAATGAATTTGCGAATACATGAAATTGGAAAATTCGTCGAGATTTTCTTACATTTTCTTTTCTTTCTGGTTTTCTTATTCCCCAAACAGGGTCGCGGTTCTAATCAGACCGGTCCAAAACTGAACCAGATCGAACCAAATAGATATTGACCTTTCGTTTTAAATAATTCAACATCACATTACATGACCGGTTGGTCATCGATTCGAATCGGGTTAATCAAATATTTTAATTAAAAAATCAATTTTTTCACCATAAATATTGTACCGAAATATACGATGTTAAATTATGAACTTGGCCTTGATTCAAATCATACTTTTAAAATTCTCAATATAATCCTTGTGTTTTCTAGAAGGGATGGTGATATTTTATAATATTTATGGTAATTTCTTTTTTGAGAAGGAAATTGAGATTTTATAATACTTATGGTTTACATATTTCTAACATTTTTTATTTCACCTCTATAGTTTTGTTAAATTATAAATTATTATTCATCATTAAAACTAATTTTACTAATTTTGATTTAATTTTTGTTCATTATAAAAGCTTAGTTAATTAATGTCGTACTATTCGATATATTAAAACATCATTTAAAAAGATAAACATTCAAACTTTTATTTAATGTCAAACTAAAATAATAATAATAAGATGAAGAACAGCAACTTACTCAACCACGAAGGAATTAAATAACAAATACTAGACACTTGTTCAAAATAGATTAAAATAATATAGGAAACCAAAAGTTTTGAGTTCAATCCAAGACGATTACCTACTTAAGAAACAAGTTTCTACGAGTTTTGTTGACAGTCAAATGTTGTAAGGTTTGACATTTTGTCGATAAAAATAATCGTAATGTGTGTAAACTAAACACTCAAAATATTATAATAAACTAACCAACTTAAACTATAGATAGACATATATTATCGATTAAAATATCATAGAAGAAACTATTATTTTATGCCATATAGGTGTATGCATCTTTCAATTACATTCCTTAGGGGTAGGATGAGAGAAAAGGTGACGAGAGAAAGGTGAAAACCAAAATTGAAACGATAAGACAAAGAGAGTGAATGATTGTCGGAGGTTATCCTTATACTTATGTTTGAGCTGTCATCAAGAATCATTAATTTTCTTCCTAGTTTATATTTTTTTCATAATAACTATTTAATTTCCATAATTACTACGTATTCATCTAGGATCACTTTATTTCCATAACTGTTTTTTACTTTTCTCGTATTCAATTTTCAATTCTTCATACTCATTATTTAATCGTCAACTACATATAACCATTTACTTTAAATTTATTATTTTCATTTCAAATAAAAATAATCATTCACTTATATATTATCCCATATATTAACTTTTTCTTCCTAAATATTTTTGCTCAAACACTATTTAAAAAATAAATAATAATGATAAAATAACGACAATAGAAAGAAACTAATCGATCCCATATTGTTCCAAAAAGTAACCGTTAGAAAGATAAATTAAATTAAAAGACAGCTATCAAAGCAATGGATAAAAAATTCCAATTATAATATGAAAGTTAAATACTGATTAATTCATTACTTTAAAAGTTAAATCAAATTATAAGCCATGTTTTAATTTTCAATAGTTTAATTTAAGCATGGACTAAACTAGATTAGTTTCAGGTTAACGAGCAGTCAGTAACTGGTTTCATTTCAAAAAAAAAAAAAGAAAAAGAAAAAAAAGTAACTAATTAAAACGTTCAAGTCCTCGAATGTTGATCGGCCAAATATCAATGGCGTCGCCGTTCAAGAGCCGCCTCGCGATTACGATATTCGCAGCTTCAGAAGGATGAAACGAATCCCAAAACACGTACTTCGATCTGTCTACGCACACAATCGACGGCGGTCCACAGGGAAAAAGTCCGCCGTACCGGCCGGCGATGTGGCAGCAAGCCGAATCGGCGTTCTCAAACCCTAATCAAATGCAACGAAACGAAGATTTCAATGCGAATCAATCACAGGTATTTGATCAATAAACTCGATGAAATTGTTTGATTTGACGTTATTTTTCTTACCGTATGATGCGTGATTCTGGACTATATCTTGAACGATGTGAAATACATCTGCGTAAACGAAATTCGAATCATGAAATCGAGATCTGAACTCTGTGATTAGACCTCTCAATTGATTGTTGAATAACTGAGCCATTAGGTTAGGAGAATTTGCGCAGTTGCTTCCTAATGAAGGATTTGAATCTCTCTGATACGGAATGCATCCGATTGGTCCGACGTTTACTACTACGATCTTTCTTGCTCCTAAATTGTAAAGTCTCTGCAAGTAATTCATATACATTTGCTTACTGCTTAAAATCGTTTTCGAACAATCGATTTTAAAGAGTCATTAACTTTGATTTCATTGAAGTAACGAGAAAGAGTGTTATTACTGTGAGTTGGAGTCTGTATCTCGAAATCATGGAGCCGACGAACAACTCTGGAGGAATCAATTGGTGTCCTGATTCTGAGAAGACTGGTGTAAAGTAGTTGTTAATGAAGTCATTTGAGCCAATGGTTATGGAGAACAAGGAAGTTCTAAGCAATTCTAAAGCAGCAGGAAGGCCAATCATGGTGATTATATCTTGTCTGGTATTTGCAAAGTTATCCATTTGTGCATCCATGTTGATTCTAGCAATCTTTTCAACATAAATACATTGTTGTTACAAAAATAACAAGAACAACACATTAGAAGGAAAAAAATATGAAAACTTAGCACTTCATTATTAGATAGTGTAGACATCCCTCTAAAAATCAATTGGTGATGAGAGAAGTAGTCTGTTTTATTTTATTGGACAGAATACCCGTTTTGGCTTAATGAGCTTATTAGATAGTGTAGACATCTATCTCAAAATCAATTAGTGATGAGACGAGTAGTACACCTATCTTATAAATGTTTGTTGAACTCTCCACTTTTCCAACGTGGGATCCTAACATTCAACCATAGTTTTTTCATATAAAAACATATTCGACCGTTCGGGAAGAAAGCCTTTCTTTCCTTTACGGTAAAGCAGCTTCTAACTTGAACCTCGTAAACAAGGTCTCATATATTAATTGGTTGCTAGAGAAACTTACAAAGATTTTTCCTGTGTTGTTGAAGATTCCAGCAGAACCAGAAGCGTAGTTGACGCCACGAAGAATCACCGCTCCGGTTGTGGAAGGTGCCATGTACGGGGGAGTGAATGTCTTGAAGCCAAGATCTTGACCTGGTAAGATACGAACATAAACAGAATAGGCATTGGAATTTAGTTTCCTGTATCTTGTTGGTCTTAGTAATACAATGTAGATCATAACTTGCCTATTATGTCAACAATGGTTCGCCCGTTGGTGAATCGACCAGTCGGCCTTCCGAAATCGATGCCATTGGGCACATAGTTAGCCCGGGATAGAGATGGAATGTAGTTGTTGTTTCCAACCTCCACCAATGAATCCCCAAACACAAAATTAGCTGTAAAAGGTTTAGAGAAGCAAGTCCCAAACAAGGTAAATAGGGTAAAAAACTGGATACCCAACAAAAGAATGATCTTGTTAACAAACATCATATCCATTTAGAAAAAAATTTCAAAGAGCAAAAAAAAAAAAAGCGGTTTCTTGACTCTTCCCTTATAACTTTCTTTTGGCTGTGTAATGATTCAAAGCCAGAAGAAGCAAAAGAGAGAGCTTAGGAATTAGGATTAGGGAGAAAGGGTAAGTCAAGGGAGAAAAACCATTGAATGCTCTGTCACAACATCACCAACCTTATAAAGACAAGGGGCTGCAAGTTGTTATGATTTTAACCATCATTGGTCGGCCTAGTGGTCAAAGAGGATCTTGGAGATCCAAAAAGTTAGGAGTTGAATCTATAGTGATGACTACCTACTTAAGAAATAATTTCCTACTAGTTTTCTTGACATCCAAATATTGTAAGGTTAGGCGGAATATCCCGTAAGAATGTTGAGGTGGGCGTGAAATAGCCCGAGCATTTATTTATTTATTTATTTTTGTGGTTTTAGCTCTTGAGGCAGGATTGGTACTGAGGTAAGACCAGAAGCACAGTTAAAGCAGCCAGCTGTTGGGGACATGAAGATGAAATCCGTACTTTGCTTATGGCTTAACAGCATTTATATTTTTCACCCAACAAGACCCGCCTATTTATCGGTCAGTACTTCTTTCTTATTTGTTTGTGTTGGTTTATCGATAATACATTTGTTAAACTAATGAATCCTACTGATATTTTTGATCGGCTGAAAATAAACTACGTTACAAAGTAGGTAGGATCGATTGAAAATAAACTACGTTACAAAGTAGGTAGGATCGATTGCTTAGTGTAGAGAAGAGGAGTAACTTTTTAGTTTCTGTCTTGAACTTCAAGATTATTCTACTAATTTTGTTGCTGAACGTTTCATTAAAATGATTATTTTAGGCCCTAAAGTTTTAAAATATTCATTTTTGTTATTGATCTTGATTGTACTAGAGGCTATGTAGATGGGCTGAAGAGACAACTAACATGATATTTTATAATTA
This sequence comes from Sechiopsis laciniata, assembly GCA_037833695.1. Taxonomy (NCBI): domain Eukaryota; kingdom Viridiplantae; phylum Streptophyta; class Magnoliopsida; order Cucurbitales; family Cucurbitaceae; genus Sechiopsis; species Sechiopsis laciniata. The sequence goes on along the minus strand of JBBMKA010000021.1, from coordinate 6,438,293 downwards.
AGTGCAATGACTAAAATAGATATTTTGAAATTTCACTATTTGTGTGTCTTTATTTTATTATTATTTTTTTAGTTCAAAATTGAGAGGGAAACCACTAACCAGACCTCTCACAAATCAGATGAGAGTCAAATACTGATTTTTATGATCAAATTCATGATCGTAGAGTTGAATTGGATTACAACAAAGTCAACATGTCACGAATCATTTTGATTATGTTTCATCCTTTGAAATATGATAATCTTATTTATATCGTTTCAATTTATTGATATTTTTATGAATTATCATTGGCTAGTTTTGATAATTAAACAACTTAGTCAAACAAGTTGTCATTGGATACCTTAATCTTCAGCTGATAATATCAAAATCTAATCATGCCAATATTTGACCCAAGCTATAGAATTAATTAAATAAAAAAATAAAATCAACGATCTATTTTCTTTTTTTGAATTTAATTAAAATAAAACGATTTAAATTCACAACTTTTTTTATTGATGTCTTTATTAATTTTAGTGAACTATTACTCTCGAGTCTTGTTTGCAACGTTGTATTTATTAAATTGAACTAAAAACAAGTCCAATACCATTAAAAAAAATGTAAAAAACTTACAATTCAAAAGCAGAAAAAAAAAATATTTTTTCTAATTCAAGGATGGAAGGATTCAAACCTTCAACTCTCCACAAATCTCAAAAAATAAAAAGGAAAATTCAATTATTGAGGCATAAACTCAATTATATTATTAAATAATAGTGGTGATGAAGCTAGGAGCCACCTCCTTAAAATAGCCTAGCCATGATTAATGCATAAACCTAGATTGTGACTAGGTTAATTTTTTTTTCATATTTCGAAGGATGATTAATGCATAACCTAAAGTTTTTCATTCATAAACCAAACAACTTGAAAGGCAATGGTGAACCAGATTTGCTAAATTTAATGTTTAAGCAGCAGGTTATTTATTACTTTTATAAAAGCAGAGGTATTATTTTGAAGGTACGGCCAATGTTCTCTTTTATTCATTCCTTTATTTATTGAGTTTAATAATTTACCACGGATGAATTCAAATAATTAATTTGTTAGTTAAAGATTTATACTTAAGTTCAATCAATTGAACTATGCTCGATTGGCCAAGGACTAAAGTCAATGCTACTCTTAACTCCAACTCCAAACAAGTGTTAAGATATTTCGATAATTGATATTTGACTTTCATTTATTTGGAAATAATAATATCTTTTTTGTAGGGTTTGTGGTTCTCCAATTATATATATGAAATTTTCTAGTAATGTGAATTGTGATAGTTTTGGTATTACATCTATTATTTAAGTTAACATTATTTAAAAATGATATAGAGTTGGAAAATTTTGTTTACCATAATGTGAATGGATGTGATAAATATGATAGAGTAAAATTTGATAATAAAAACTGAGGGAACTCTTCCTTAATCTTCTTGGGAAAAGACATTGGGTCTTGCGAATGATGGGCCCAGTCTGAATTGAACTCGTATGACCAAACCTTTGGTTTAATGAATCAGTTTGGACCCTGAATCAAACCACCGGTTCTCCTGAATCGATTGAGATTCTGGACCGGTTCATGTTTTGATTGTTGCCTTTAAGATGTTTGGCCGGAGACTAAAGGGTGTTTGTTTACTATATTTATAGAGGATTTAAAATAAGTATTGACTAACAACTTCTCAAAAAATTATATCGAATTTTTGTAATTACTCATTTTTACTGTTCAAAATAACTTTTCATTTCTAATCACTCATTTATAATTATTCATTTATAATTATTCAAAATAATTCTTCAATATTAATCACTCATTTTTAACTAATTATTTTTAATCATTCTTTTTTTAACTACTCAAAATAATTATTTATTTCACATTTACATCCAAAGAACCAATTGTCTCTAACTCTACAAAAAAAAAATCATATCCAAACAAGTTTTTGGCTACAATTCCTAATTTTTAACTACTTAAAATAATATTTCAAAATAACTTTTCAAGGTAACTCCTAATCCAAATACTTTTTGATGGTTCATTGTTTACTTCTATTTGTATTTTGTTCCTGCCTTTTGCGTTCATTTGTTGTGATTAAGTTGGGGACATGTTCTTTTAATATGGAGTTTGTGAACAAAGAAAAATCTTCTAATATGGTGTATTTCGGGGTAGTGTTGGAGGTGGTTGAGTTCTCTCGGGAGTTCGAAGTATCTCTCGTTTATTTTGGTAGGATCATGTTTCTCAATATTTTTTATGGAGGTCGAATTATCCCTCAAAATCTATCGAAAGTCAACTATAATAGTGTTTACAATAGTTAATCATCCCGTATCTTTAGAGTCCAATGACTATTTGTATATTAAGGGTATGGTACGAATAGCTTAGTTCTATATTATAATTTTTATTTTTTCCTTGATTTCTCTCTTTTTGTTTGGTATTGTTCCGATATGTGGATCAAGATCAATTTTGCTTTGTGGTTTTAACCTTTGTATTTTGTGATATTGAGTTATTTGTACTCTTTCGGATTATTGTCAATAAAAACAAATATTTCATTTATTCTATAAAATGTTAAAAGGGACTTTTTGTAAATAATATAAAGGAAGGACATTCTATGGATATCAAAATTTTAGAAAATTCAAATATAATAAAAATGGATTAGAATATAGTAAAAACTGGGAACATACATTTTATTGGCTTTAATCAAGTGAAATTAATGTCTTTAGATTGAAAATAAAAGTTAAATTGATTGAACACAATTAAGTTTAAGTGATGAATGAAAATAATTAAGTGAAACTGGTCCATGACCATGAAAGTTGTAGAAATATTATGCAATGTATGAAATATTTTTAGAAATTACCAAAATTAAAATAAGTCCTCAAATTTAAATATTCTATTTTAGTCTTTAAACTATATTTGGAAGACAATTTTAATCTTTATTCTAAAAATAAAAATGGTTTATTTATCGTCATTACTTCTATTAATTATTTAGTTTTTTATTAAAAAAAAATTGTTGAAAATTTATAATAGATAGACATCTCTCACAAAATATTTATAAACATAGTCAAATTTTAAAATAATTACATGCATAGTCGTTAATAAATTTTAATATTTTATTATAAATACTCATTAATATTGCATTATGTATTATAAATATAATATTATATATTATTAATACATTATTATTATTAATATCTATGATTATGGTTGCTAACTTTTTAAAAAGTAACTATATTTATAATTATTTTTTAAATTTGACTAATGTAGTAACTTTTTTTTACCTATTATGTAACTTGAAACTTGGCTTACTATGCATGTTTTAAATCATTCATCTGCCTAATACACAAATATCGTCTCATTACCTAAATTGAAAAGAATTTAACTTTCACGTATTTAATTTGTCAATAATTATGAACCACAATAATTATTTTTAAGTTTTATCATATCAAAAAGATTAAATTTTAATTTTTAAAATTATAGGAGTTAAATTCTAACTTTTTCAAATTATATGAATTAAATTCTAGATTTTAAAACTCTAAGAACTAAATTCTAACTTTCATCAAACTATAAATATCAAATTTATAATATATCTAAAAAGAAAAAAATTAGTTTGATAATAATTCTGGTACAAGACTCAAATTGATGATTTTTTAATCATAATATATAATTATATCGTTTCAACTATTACGTTTGTGAACTTATTAATAACTTTTCTTAAAGGCTTAAGAGTTTTAAAGCTGGTCATAGTTAATAGATGCACTTGGTAATAGGAAGGTCCATTATATACATATAGAATCAATTTCACAAATTTTTTTTTTTGACTCATTGAAAGTTTTTTTTTTTTTTTGGAAAGTCGACTCATTGAAAGTTAATAGAGCTCTCATTTGTTTTTTGAATGGATAGATCATTGAGTTCAAATATTTTATTATAAATTATTTTAAGAAAAATAATTTTTAGATTCGTAAGTTTTGTGGGTTGTTTATGTTTGTTCTTAATGTTTTAATAATATTTAATTTTAGTTATTGATAATGAAGTTTTACTTAAATGATAAACAATTTAATTTTAAATTTTTATATATTGATAGAGTAGTTATTTTATTTTTGATGAAAATTAAATTTTAAAACCAGTTCAACATTAAGTTCGATCTCGAGAATCTTTTCCATATGTACTAAAAAAAAGAAAAAAATTTATAAAAAACTGACAAAAGTAAATTTAAAAGAATTAAAATTGAACATTATTAAAAGTATTTAATTTTGAAACCTCAAAATATATATGTTCTTATTTATTTATTAAGAATAACCACAGTTTAGTAGAAATTCATGTATATTAAAAAATTGGGGCAGACTTAGTAAAAAGACGAAAAAATCTATGTGTCTATAGTTAAATGAGTCGAATAAATAATATTCAATTAGTGCACATATAGTCATAGCACAAACCGTCTTCAATCAATGTCACAAACAATGTTCAATCAATAACACATATAATTTTCAATTAAAAGATGATCAAAGACAAAATTGAGATATGAAAAAAAAGAAAAGAAAAAAAGTCATCCAAAATTTTAATTAGAATGAAATATTTGTAAACAAGTACTCTAATTAAAATTAGTATTTTTTTCTAAGGGATTTTTTAACTGAAAAGAGAAAAAGAAAAAACCACTCATCCCATTTAGAGCCACTAAAATTAAACGTTGAAAAGCCGTCCAAAAATTAGACAACAAATCCATTCCAACCAACAATTTCCCGCTTCATTTCTCCAAACCTTCCATTCCCAAAACAAACTTTTCTGTACGCACTCCTAATTTCAACCAATTTCTCTTCGCTTAAATCTCATCCCTCCGATCTTCCAAATTCCACTTCGTCCATCAAGAACCGATCTCTTCCATCCCCAAAAATCATGCCAGATTCATTTTTCAATCCGATTCACATCGCATTCGCAATCGCTTTCGCTCTGTTAATCTCATCTCCGATCGGTTCTTATGGATTCACCGCCAAAAACGTCATCAATTCGCCGCTGTTGACGCAGAAGATCGGCACGAATCGCACGCTCAAGGTCGATATCAATGGCGATGGCGAGTTCACGTCCATTCAAGCTGCAATCGACACTGTTCCGGAGGGAAATTCGCAGTGGATCATCGTTCATGTTAGAAAAGGAATTTACAGGTGATTTCTAGGGTTTTTTCTTGTGAAATTTTACTTTAATTTGATGAATTGACGAAAAATAGTTAGGGTTCTTGATATTCTACAGAGAGAAAGTCCATATTCCGGCGAATAAGCCTTACATTTTCTTGAGAGGGAACGGGAAAGGAAGGACGGCAATCGTTTGGTCACAAAGCTCTACAGATAACATTGAATCTGCTACTTTCAAAGTTGAATCTCCGAATTTCATTGCGTTTGGAGTTAGCATCAAGGTCCAATTTATTTCTCAATTGAAAATTGTTGATGGAGAATTTGCAAAATGTGTTTAGGTATTCCACTGATTTTGTTGTTGTAAAATTTTTTCAATTACAGAACGAGGCTCCGACTGGTGTGGCTTACACATCGCAAAATCAGTCGGTAGCGGCGTTTGTTGCTGCAGATAAAGTTGCGTTTTACCATTGCGGATTCTATAGCACTCACAATACTCTCTTCGATTACAAAGGCAGACATTATTATGACGGTTGCTACATTCAAGGCTCAATTGATTTCATATTTGGCCGTGCCAAATCCATCTTCCATGTAACTCTTTTTCTCTGCTCTATATCAAACCGTTCTGTTTTGTGCATTTAACTTTTAATTATCAGATAGTATAAGGTTTCACTAGAAATCAATCGGTGATAAATGAAGTATCTCATTAATGCTGATCCTCTATATGAGATTTTTTGTTGTTGATGATTTCTTATTTACGAAGTAAATAGGTGTTAATATAATCAACATGGATAGTCTAGTGGTAAAAAACACTTTTTTTTTTTTATGTCCAAGATTCGGAGCTTTGTTCTCCTATAACCCAGGCCACCATTGGCATGTCTCTAGGCTGCAACACTGCCACTGGTATACATTGAAGGAGTGAAGATACAATTGGATGATGTCTACAAAATAATATCACCAACGAATATCGAACCTAGACCTCTGGAGAAGCATACTTCAAAACTCAAGCCTTCAATCAATTGCGCCAGAGAATTATGGTGATAAAAAACACATTAAAAAAATCAGTGGTTGTGGGTTCAATCTATATTGACCACTTACCTTAAAATTTATATTGATCGAATTTAACAATCATGGACTGACTTAGTGGTTAAGAGTGATAAGTAAATAATTTTCTACGAGTTTTCTCAACATACAAATGTTATAGAGTCAATCGAAATATTCGACAAAAATAGTCGAAGTGAGCGCACATTGATCGAAAACAAGCATATTAATAAAGAAAAACTTTTATATTGAGGTCGGTTATTGGTGTGGTTGCAGAGTTGTGAGATGTTTGTGATTGATGACAAGAGATTGACGATCCGTGGTTCAATCACAGCACAACACAGAAAGAGCGCAGATGAGAACAGTGGGTTTGTTTTCATCAGAGGAAAGGTTTATGGAATTGGTGGTACGTATTTGGGCAGAGCAAAAGGTTCTTATTCCACAGTCATTTTTGCTAAAACCTATCTCTCCAAGACTGTTCTTCCTGCTGGCTGGACCAATTGGAGCCATTCTGGCAGCACAGAGTAAGTATCCCCTTCCCAACAAATTTTGGAGAAATTTCTGCTCCTCTCTTTCTTAAATCAAGATATATTATATTTATTTTATACACCCACATTACTGTTAGATGCTACTTATGTGACAAATAATGATTGAAAGTATCTTTTTTGTTTTTCTTATATACTTGAGTGCTCGGTACCTCTACTTGGATTATTTTCAGGGATAATTTATGTGATCTTACGATATTTAAATATCAAGAAAATTTATAGGAAGTGATCGAACACATAAACTTTTAATTTCTAAAGCCCTCTTAATTTGTAGCACCCTTGGTTGAAAGTAGTATGGAAAGTGTCTATACTTTTTTAAAAGATTAATTAGCTATCGGATTTTGATTAATGGTCAGTTGTAAGATGTCTATCGATTCGTGTGGAGAGAAGTATTTTCCATGGAAGATTTTTTTTAATACTTCACTATTAAGTAGATAATGGGTGGTTTATTATTATTATTATTTTTTTCTAAATAGGAGAAATGATTTATTTTTTGTTGTATCCATCACTGTCCGGGCCAGCTTGTGTACATTTTGACTATAGTTATGAGACATAACATCTGATCCTATAACATTTGGACGTTAAGAAAATCCAAATTATTTTCTAAGTAGGTGACGATCATAGATTGAACTCATTACTTTTTAATTTTCTTACCCTTCTTTTGACCACTAGGTCACTTTATATAGTTTGATGAAACTTAATAGAGTGTATTTTCCATTAGTAGAGACAAATAAATTGCATATTTAAGCATCTATTCGTCGACAAGTATAAGGCAGTACATAGTTGATTGTGCATGTTTATTACAAAACGGATTGATTGTGTGAGTTCAGTCCCAAATGTATCAATACCAAGTTATGTTGACTTTTTAAAAAAAAAAAAAAAAAAAAAATTAAATTCTAACTCTTTCTAAACTAAATTCTAGTTTTGAAAAAATACTATTATTTGACAAATAGATACCCCTGTATAGATGTGTTTCTATCCTTTTTTTTTTTTTTACTTTTGAGAGTTCAACAATTTGTACAAGGAGAGTAATCAAACTTGTAATATCTTAACCAGGCTTTGATGGATAATCTACCATTACTGGAACTGAAAGTAGTTATTTGGATTTTGCAGGAATCTGTTCCATGCAGAATATGATTGCCATGGACCAGGAGGAGGATCAGGAGAAGGGCGAGCTCCATGGTCGAAGCAACTAACCGAAAAGGAAGTTGGTCCGTTCGTGGCTATCAGTTTTATCGATGGCACCGAATGGCTTCCAGCGTGGTATGAAGACAAAATTAATAGCAGTTAAGCTAATACACACAACCTTCTCCTTTATCCATTCATCTGTATTATTATTACTTTACGGTTTTTCTGGTTTATATGTTTTTTATGCCAATCATCTTCTTGCCAACTATATATAAATATATTTGTAAAGAATATCTTAAAAGGTATGTTCTAATGAAACGAAATAATTAATACATTTTTTCTTCTTCTTTCTCTTATTACGTAGAATTGAAGTACAAATACTGGTCTCATTAGAAATAACACACTCATAAACATACCACACATGCATTTAGTTTAGTTTGCAAATAGAGATTAGAAAATTATCTAGTACTATATGGGAATATCTCTCTACTCCCTTTTGATATCTCACACCGTATTTTGATATGTAATGTTCTTTTTAGACTCCGCCACCAAAGCCTCCTCCTTTGCCCCCTCCAAATCCACTTCCTGCTCCACCGCCGCCGCCGAATCCACCTCCACCTCCGGATCCGCCACCACCTCCGAATCCTCCTCCTCTCCCTCCTCCAAATCCTCCTCCTCTACCTCCTCCAAATCCGCCACCAGAGCCCCCTCCACCACCGCTTCCGCCTCCAAATCCACCTCCACCTCCTCTACCTCCTCCAAATCCGCCACCCGAGCCACTTCCGCCTCCAAATCCACCTCCACCTCCTTTGCCACCTCCAAATCCGCCGCCTGAGCCCCCTCCACCTCCAAAACCGCCTCCTCCGCCTTGGCCACCTCCAAAACCACCGCCATGTCCGCCTCCGCCTCCAAATCCACCACCAGTGCCGCCTCCTCCGCCAAGGCCACCTCCACCTCCACCTCCAAACCCACCGCCGCCGCCAATACCACCACCACCAAACGTCTCCTTCTCCTCCAACGTCCTGCTCTCAGCCAATCCGACAACCACCAATGCCAAAATGAGACCCAACGCTCCAACCCTGTAAGTAGTAAGCTTAGCCATCTTAGTCACTTTTGAGAGGGCACAATTTTTGCATATCCTTTACAACAATCATATGGTTTGTATTTATACTTGAAAATATGCATGCAGGGACAGCCATTTATTGCATGCAGTTGAGCCTCTTTGCTTTGACTGTTTTCATTAGGAATATATTGTCTTAATTAAATGGCCAATTTTTCAACTTAAGTGGCTACTGAGTTGAGCCTCTTTGCTTTGAAAATCATAATGTTGCTTGTCCCCACCTCTCAACCCCCAACTAACTTAATCTTACACCACACATCCCCTCATTTCCTCTCCTTCTAAAAAGTCTTTTTCCATTGGCCCCTCAATTTTCTATTCCTATCCTTATATTTTAGGCTACGAATTTCTTTTTCATAAATATTTATTTTTAATGTTTCTGTAGCCCTATTTTGCATAATTACCCTACACTTCACTTGTTTGTAAAATGGGGTTGTTTTAAATTTATTATCTATCTAAATAGGATTCTTTCAACTTGGGCAGAGTTTGAATTTTCTCTCTTAATTATATCCACGGCGTCTTTTTTTCAAATTTAATTAATTATGCAAGTGGAACTATTTTTGGCCTTAATTACGTTGACGTCTTATCTTACTTAAAGGGTATGTTTTTCATGACCCATAATAAGAGTCTTACTTCCGTATACCTCGGGCACCGTTAACCCATCCTAGTGTGTTGCATTGGAATACTCTTAGAGTGAAGATACAAATTGGGGGCGTCTAAAGATAAGGTATTTTTAATTTTTTTTAAAGTTTAAAAATATTTTTTTGTATTTTTTAAAGTTCAAGGAAATTTTAAAAGTTTTTTAAGATTTAAAGGTATTTTTTAAACTTTTCAAATTTATGAATATATTGGAAACAAAATTTTAAGGATTTTGACTCGTACATTAAAGTTTAGAAGTATTTTTGAAACTTTTAAATGTCCAAAGTATTGTTAACACAAACATCATAGTTTAGAGGTATATTTGATAATTTAGCCCAATATCTATTAGAGGTGTATATGGTCGAGGTTGGGTTGGATTAGGAGGATTTTTAGGACCAACTCAAAGTTTTGGGTTTGTTAATCTTCTAAACCATCCAACCTTATGCTTTAGAGCAACCCTCTAAAATATATAAGCAAATGAATCAAAGATGGATAATATACTTGAACTTAGATGATCTATTTTATAAGTACATGTTATTTATCAATATGCTAAGATTAAATTTTATTAATTAATTTATTTTTCCACACACATATATGTATATAATATTTCTTTAAGTTTAGGTTGTATTGAGTTGAACGAGTCAAAAATTTGTAAACTCTAAAACTAATTAAACCCAACAAAAAAATAATAATCATAACCTAACTCAACCTAAATAGAATTATAAATATGAGTTGTTCAGGTTATCAGTTCTTTTGTACACTCCTAAAATCTATACTAGAGGTATGATAGGATATTATTCATAGTGTTCGAACTTAGACTGAGATATTTAAATAAAACTAGTGTTTAGTGGCAATTATTATCTTGGAATTATTCATATATGCATTTATGTGTGAGCTACATTTGTGGAAGGTGATCTCTTGGAGCTATTTTCTCTCTTATGTCTCCATTAAATTGTTGTCTTCTTTAAAACAGCCATTGGGCAAATGGGTGATGCATGTTACAATGTTTTATTATTGTGTATAGTCACCTCATAAAACAAATGCTTCTTTTATCCATATTTGTTTTCTTTAAATAAAAAGGAGTGTACAAATACTATTTTGCTCCTGTAATGGTTAATGATAGGTTAGTTTGATTGTTTGGTGAAAATTCAATTCAACATCAATTTTAGAAACTTATATTTTAGTCTTTTGTTATAAATGAATTACTCTTTTTGCAAATGAATTGTTATAACCAGAAACATATGCTTAATCAAAATTATCTTTAATTTTGATCATTCTTTATTTTTTTTTAGTATAGGCTCCAACTAGAAATTATATGATCATTAACACATAAATATATCATTAAGACCTTGGCCATTTTTACCTTCTCTATATTGGAAGTACGATTTTTATTTTTGTTTCTACATTAATTAATTAAACAAAATATTTTTAGTGCATAAATGAAATAATATCTCTATATAAGATCTTTCAAGTGATTTAAAAAATAAAAATAGTGGACAATATATGCAAAACGTAAGGTTATTGCATATCCATCTTCCATAGCTTGCTTTTTTTTCCATTTAAAGTAACTACTTCAAAAGTTTATTTTCATTTTGCCTGAAGTATCCCAACCATTAAATAACGGAAAAGATTTAAATACTTGATAAGTCATTAACAAGCAATATAATTGTCGCCAGCTGTCTACTTGACTCCATAATTATAATTATAATTATATTAAAAAAAACTGTCATTTGACGATAGTTTTCCTTTTTGAATGTCTAATAAATGATTTAATTCTTGTAACAAAAAAATAAAGATTTAATCATGGTGGGGTCAAAATAATATTTAATTTAAGAAAATTGTGCTAGATAGTCTAATTTCACAAAATAATTTTATATTTATGTAAATTTGAATTTTTAGCATTCATAGTCAAATATACGATATAATTAATATTCATCGTATAATTTAGGGTATTAATGCAATATTTTGTATTATTAATACATTATTATGTATTATTAATACAATATTATATATTATTAGTATACTATTATATAATCATACCGTATAATTTGTGTACGGTATGACTATAATTGCTATTTTTTTTTTATCTAGTATGGTAAACATTTTTTCAATTTGGCATACTCTTAAAAATACACCTTTAATTTATCAATAGTTAAATGGGTTTAAAAGTATATAAATAAGTGATAACGACGTAGTTCTTTTAACCTATATGGCCAAACCAGATTTATTGGATAAATAACCAAACAATAATCGATTAATTGAAATTAAAGTGACAAATTTATTCATGCCGAACTTTGTTTTAATTATAACATTCTCTTGCCTAATTAGATGAAACAAAATCTTAAAAATTATAGTGTAAATAATTAAAAATAGATATTAAAAAAAAAAGAAGTCAAAAAATGATGTAGATGTGAACCCGGAACCAAATCTTAAAATTATCTTCACCTTGACATTGAGTACGTAAATAAAAACAAAAAAAAACAAAAAATCGAGCCAACGAATCTTTGGGGGTGTTTGTTTACTATATTTAGTGAGGATTTGGCTAAAAAAGTTATATTGAAAAATTATTTTAAGTAGTTAAAAATTAAGAATTGTAATAAAAAACTTATTTGGATGAGGTTTTTGTGTGAAAGGGTTAGAGCCAAAACCTTATTTAGATATAAATTTGAAATGAATAGTTATTTTAAGTAGTTAAAAAAGTAATAATTAAAAACGAGTTATTTTGATTGATTTGAAATGAATGATTAAAAATGAAATGATGATTAAAAATGAGAATTATTTCTAAAGTAAAAAAGATGAGTTAATAAAAACTCGTTTAGATGTAAATTTTTGAGGAGAACTTAGTAAATTCTCCAACTAAATCCTTCTTAAAAATGACAAACAAACAGCCCCAAATGGTTTTTGCCACTTTTATTTTCCTTTTAAATAACCTAAAATGAGCTTTTAGACTAAACATATAATTATATATTTTTAATTCTACAAGATTAGAACTTGTTAGATATACAAGATTCCACTAAAATTATAATAGGAAAATATAATACTAAAGTATATACTTATGATTAGAGTTCATGAATTTGCCACAATTTCAAATATAGTTGAACTAAAAAAAAAAAAAAAATCAAATTTCATCAGATATGACATGAAGAAGAAATGGTAAAAATAGTATACATCTCTAAATAAATACATACAGTGAATGAAGATGCAACTCAACATAACCACAACAGAACCTCCAAATCCTCTAATGGAGGAACAATCTCTAACACACCAACATTGCTATTTCTTCAACATCTGATTTGCATTAGCATCTAGAATAAGTAGTTCAGTGAAGTGATGTACATAAACAGTGTCTATATTCACCTAAAAATTATATATCACACGGCTTTGACGAGCTCAGAGCTTCGCTTATAAACAATGGCTGGAAATAACACGAGTATCTTATGTTAATGGGGACGAGTCAGTAGGTAGTCGAGGAAACTAACCGGCGTCGCTGAGGCCACTCTCTGTCAAGGGGAGTTCAAGAGTGATCAAGAAATAGCACCTTTCAGACTCTCTGATGTATTGGACTTCACCATTCATGAGCTTCAGAATCTTTCTGCACATGCTTAAGCCTAACCCTTCTTGAGTCACCCATCTGCCACTGTGGAACATGTCCTGTACCAACTCAGGAGGTAGACCTTCCCCAGGGCATACAAACCTTAATCACAATAACATAAGGTTAATTATGTGAATAAAAAACAAGTTGGCCCATATGTTGGGCCCACCATTAGCTTTTCTTCCCTTGTATAAAAAGGAAAAAAATTGTTTTTCCTTGTATTCTTTTATGAGAGTTTCTTTGTTTTCTGTTAAGTGTTGTTGTAAAAGTTGTTTTATTCCATTGGAGAGTTTGATTTTTTTAGAGTGATTCGTGAGCTTTTTCCTTCAGAGAAAAGTGAGAGAGATCATTCTTGATTATTGTAAAATTTTTGTATCTTTCTTCCTGATATTTTAGTGAAACCTGCATCAGTAGCAGAAGACTGGAGGTAGCCATCATTAGGTGAACCAGTATAAATTTGGTGTCAATTTCTTATCCCTTAAACTTGATTTATTTATCGTTCTTGTTGTTTGGAAGTTTAGATTAATTTATCTATACTTTTAATCTCATCATTTCAAATTGATAATTTCGTTGTGTAATTTAAAACTCAAACTTGATCTAGGAAAGACAAAAATATTTTTTGTCTAAATTATTCTGAATTTGGATTGATTATATTTTGGCAGCATTGAGTCAATTTTGCCTAACAATAAATTATCCATTTGCTTATGGAAATAGTAAGATTGTTGAAACAAAGAAACAGAACAGCTATGCATTTAGATCATGTTTTGTTCAAATATCCTTTTGGTCCCTTGACTTTGAGATTCGTTCTATTTTGGTTTCTAGATTTTCAAATGTCCAATTTTAATCCTAAATTTTGAATTGGTCCAAAAAAAAAAAAGGTTAAAAGAATTGGTCACTACTGATTGGAGAAGTAAACTTTTTTTTTTTTTTTTTTTTTTTTATATATCCGTAACTGTCTGGGCCAACTTCCGAAGTTAACTTTTCCATTAAAATCAATAAAAAAAATATTTTTTTCTCTCCTCGTCCCTTCTCTCTCCCAACCCTTAAATTTTTCTCTTTCCCCTCCCTCATTTTTTTCTCTATCTTCAACCCTTCTCCCTCCATCAATTTTTTTTGTTCCTAAGTAAATATTTCTCTAAAAAATGAATTTCCCCCCAAAAAAAATATTCTCTAAAGAATGAAAGGTCAGGCAAAAAAAAAGTTCGTGGCCATAGAATAGTAGAAATTGAAATACAAGCACATCAACCAGAAAAAAAGAATGAAGGTTTGGGAGAGAAGTGTGAGAAGAGAACAAAATAATTTTTGTTGATTTTAACGGAAAATTTAAAATCTCTAAACATGGACCGATATTGAATTTTTTTTTTAGTTCAATGATTAAAATTGGACATTTGAAAGTCGATGACTACAATAAAACAAACATCAAAGCTAGAGATTAAAATTGGACGTTTGAAAGTCCAAAGACTAGAATAACCAACCATCATGTGTTGTTTGTATGTCCCTCAAAAGTTAACGTTCAATTTAGTATTTCAACCCTCAAAGTCGAGACCAAAATTGTATACTTCCCTTTGCATTTAGATCATGTTCTTTTTGTTCAATTTTCACTATCTTCAGCTCAAACGTATAGTGAAGAATGATTGAACATTAAAGTACCTGAATTCGGTGTGCGAGAGAGTAGGTCCTTCTGAGTTTTGCTTCAAGAATGGAGAGACACGTATTTCTACCCAGCCTTCGGGAGAGGGCGCGTAACGCACCATATTCATCAAAAAATCAGCCAAGACCTGTTGAATCCTCACTTGATCACCATATACAGCCATAGTCTTTACTTCTTCTGGTATATCACGAATCAGTTGTAAGTTTCTTTCTCTGAGTAGTAACATCACTTGACTAACAACAGCATTAATAACACTTCCCAATAGGAACTCCCCATTTTCGAGCTCCATCTTGCTGATTCCAAAAGCAATCATAAAATTAGATATGTTTCTCCAGACATGTTATTAGCTAAGGATAATGGTCTACATGAATACAAAAAAGCAAGAAAGTGTAGCAAGAGCAAGCAGAAGAGAGATAATTTTGGATAAAAATCACTTGTAGTTGTTTCTAGATTGTCATCTTCTTAGTAACCAGATCAACAAACCATTGGCAAAAGAAGACTAGAAGAAAATTAAGGAAAGAACATACAAGAGCATTCAAAAAACAAATCCATCCAAAAAATGAGTTTGAACCCCAACTACAAAGTTATCAATTGCGGCTATGGTTTTCCCCCACCACTCAGAATTTCCTACTCTAGATCTAATAAGATTTTTTTAATTGATTGAGAAAATCTAATTCCCAACTGATCCAGCCAAGTACTTGTATGTCCAAAAATAGATTATTAAAAGAAAAAAAAATTTACAGAGTAAAATTGACCCAAAACTAAAAGCCCAAACCAAAAAGTTACCCAAAAAAATTATAATAAGAGAAGATAACCAATGAAGCCTACATCATCTACAGATTCTGATAACTATCCCAATGATGAATCAGATAGGTTTCCCCTTCATTGAGAGTATAAATTCAATTGGATTCAATAACCAAAAAAAGTGAATGAACTGATACATCATATATATCTTTCCTATGATAGACATAGATAGATAATTGTTAAAGAACAGCTCACCCATCATCAATACTTTCCAAATCCATATCTGCTATAATCTTTAACATCTGCTTTTCACAAGCAACACTGGTCTCGAGAAACTGCTTTTGATCTTCACTCAAATCTGTAGCCTCCAAAAGTGAGTTAGTAAAGCGGATACCACTCAAAGGACTCTTCACTTCCTGGCAAATGTAAGCTAGCTCTTTTATCCTTGCAAACTGGCTGTTCTCCTGTTGCCTCTGCATTACAAGAGTTTGTTGCAATTCAGGACTAGGAATCTGTAAGAAGCAGAAAGCTCCAACAATCTGACCCTCCATATTCATCCTCTTATTTGCTGTCAAGAGAGCATGAACATATTTCCCCTTTTTGTCATAAAAAGAAAAGGGGAATTTTTCATTGTCCTGGCCTCCAATTGCACTGTGCAAGACAATCATAAATTTGGTCAATGCATCAGAACCCTTCAGTCTACAACAACTTCCAAAAACCTCTCCTACTAGCATTTTTCCAATTATGTCCTCTCTGGACCATCCAGTGAGCTTTTCCATAGCAGTATTCCATTCTGAGCAACATGTATTGTCGTCCGAAGCAAATATTGGAGGGATAAGAGGATTGGGACTATGAACAATTGCTTTATAATCACCTTGTATGCTAATAAATTTGTCCATGAACACTTTTTGGCAGGTA
Organism: Sechiopsis laciniata; assembly: GCA_037833695.1. Taxonomy (NCBI): domain Eukaryota; kingdom Viridiplantae; phylum Streptophyta; class Magnoliopsida; order Cucurbitales; family Cucurbitaceae; genus Sechiopsis; species Sechiopsis laciniata. Next base: position 6,421,810 of record JBBMKA010000021.1, on the reverse strand, counting down.
ACATCTTGACCAACAAAACAAACCCCTACTATATTATCAGTGTAGTCCCTGCTACAGCAAGCATTGACAACCAAAAAAATGGGCGTCCTTTGATCTTCCGGCCCAAATGTTCTCATTTTTATCTCTATATTTTTATCTTCTTCACCTGCATTTTATCAACAAGTGCGATTTTCCATATTCACTTAGACAAGAAACTATAAATGAACTCACACATGATATATGCCATTCACATGAAATGATTATGCATCAGAAAATTCTATACGATTTGACCTCTAGGCCTCTCAAGTTCATTGACTTATGGCCTGACCCAATCAATGTCTAGTTAGATAGCCAGAAACATAATGACAATCACATAATAGTTGTAGCCTAGTAGGAACAACCAAAACGAGCATAGTTCAACTGTTACAAGACTTGTACAATCAACCTTGAGGTGAGAGGTTCGATTCCTTTACCCCACATATTGTCAAAAAGGAAAACATAATAGCTGTAGGGAACATAGCACAGTTTTTGGTTTAGAGAGGAAAAAATAGTTGGGTCCTTCTTTCACTTACAAAGGAACATCAAGTGAAGTGATATCAATCCCTTAAGATGAAAGGTAAAAAGGTTAGATGAAAGATTTTGTAAATTAAATCCTCAGTAGACTTATGCATCAATTTGAAAATTATAACGTTATTTTTATTTTTAGATTCTTCAACTCTTATGTTGTTTGAAATACTAGAACTGATGAGAAAAATAAGTTCTATAAATAACTGAACTACCAACTACCTTTTAAAGCCCGGGAAACAAGTTTGCCAACTATTTCTTCAGATTCTTTATACACAAGATCACACACTAAGGATTTCCCCATAGCTTCATCAACTGCAAGCCCAGTCAACTCAGCTAACTTAGCATTCCATCCATTGATACGACCATTGATATCTACAGCAAAGATAGGAGCAGTTGCAGTTTCAATCAACCTAACCATTTCTCTAGCAACCGAGCTCAGCTCATCAATCCCTTGCAAATCAAGATCCCCTAGTTGAGGGTGCCCAAATGCCTTTGAATCGATTGTGGCATCATCTTTAAATGAATCTCGCAGAATAAGCTGCAATGAGTGAATTGCATCCATTTCTGAAGTCTCCCACGGTAAACTACGAGATTTTACCACTTCCAAGAATGCCTTGAATGAAGAACGTGGATGCATTCTTTGACCATCATCCTTATCCTGTGGGTGATGCTTTGCACCACCCCACTTGATCTCTTTTGCTGTGTGTGATCGGAACCAAAATAGAAAATCCGTTTTTGTGATATAAGCAACAGCCATTCCACGAACCGCATCACCAAGCAAGGCTGCCCCTGGATATCCAGCATCAGCCAGGCTATCTGTACTTAAGCCAGTTGAATCTCCATGGAAAGCCAGCAACCATTCCACAGTATCCTTTATTTGGGCTTCAGTTGGCGTAATGCCCACAGGGTAATATTTCCCTTGATAGTAAAGAGCTGCCCCATCACACTTTACTAGGTTCATGATGCTTGGACTCTGCGTAACAATGCCGGTAGGGGAATCGCGAAGAATCATGTCACACAAGAGAGTTTGAGTCCTCAAAACATGTTTCTCAGACATCTGTGAAGCCAACTGCAATTCCATATTCAGCTGAAGTCCAAACGCTTGCATTAGAAACTCACAGGCATACCGGAGTGGGAATGTAATACACCGAGCAGAAGTATGGTGGCATACAACCAAACCCCAAAGCCTCGTTGAGTTTCGCCCACCAAGAGCATCGTCATCATTACCGTTGATAACAACCGCCATTGCTAACGAAGCAACAGAACCCATATTAGCCATATACTGAGCATGGCAGCCATGAGGAGCACGAAGAGTCGAACCCACTAAGCAAAGGGGTTGTATAAGCCCTGCATCCTGGATTACACGAACTGAAGAAGCATGGCAATCAACAATCATCCTAACCCGGTTTTGCTTAAACAAAAACCTTGATGCCTGAGGAATATCAGTGGAAGGATAATGCAATCCAATGTATGGCTCTAAGTCGGGCCTCTTACTCTCAGCCACAACCTCACCATGCTCATCCTCATGAAATTTATACACCATAACTCTATCATATCCAGTAAGCTCCCTAACACTCTGAACCACAGTATCACACAACAGTTTAATATCTCCACCAGGGAGTGACTGTAACTGAGAAATTGCCCGAACCGCAAGCTTCTGCGATTGGACTGCCCCAGCAATAGAAAGGGCAGGATCCTCCGTTCTCGCAGGCTCCAAATCAATCACAATCCCCACATCAATCCTATGCAAAATAGCATAAAACGGCTTCCCAGAATTCTTGGAATGAATCCAAACAGGGTTCAACAAAGTGATTTCCCGAGCCCCAAACGCCTTCTCGAGCAGAATCGCACTATTAGAAGTGAACAAATTCCTCACATCAGTCCCAATTGTGAGAATCTCAGGCTTTTCAAGACTCGGGACTGATTGAGGCGTAAGACCAAGCAATTCCCTAGAGTTTTCACTATAAGCAATAACTCGAAAACTAGCTTCATCTATGGCTATCATACATCCAAAGGGCTGGATATGGCCACCCCTTTGAATCCTCGACAAATATGCAGTAATTTGCTTCTCCGGCACAGATTGTGTCGACGTTCTAACAGACTGTGAGTAATCAAAAGATTTACCGGACTCACCTGACTGCTCGAACACAGCGTGAAGACGAGCATCGGCGGTGTATTGCGCAATCGCTTTGCTAATGGATTCTGTACGGCGAGATCCCAAATGGCTCGTGTTCGTGTTCGAGGATTGTGCTTGTTGCTGATGAGAATTCGTCGCTCGATTACTAGAAACCATTTTCTTGACGGCGATTTACCTCCACAAATTCCTCAAACTTCAACCATCAATTCTCAATTCCGGCAGCGCCGGAGCTGAGAAAGCGCGATTCTCCGGCGAAGAACAAGGCATCGAGAATCACAAAATCAAAATCGATTGCGAACAGAGAAGTGAGAACAAAAATCTTATCACTGTGAGCGAAAAAGAAGTTTGAAGAATTGAGAGATTTCAGTGTTGTGTACAAGAACGAACGAGCAAAACCCAGTTGCAGTGATATGGTTGAAACATGAGTTTGTTTTGTTTTTTCAGTATTTGAATAAAAATCAATAAAATATTCGAAATGGGAAAAAGGAAAAAGAAAAAGAAAAAAAATTCCTGATTTGTTATTCGAGACATTTATCTTTTATCTTTTCTCTCACTAGTTTCTTTTCGGCTTCTTCACCTTTTCTGATGGTTTTTTTTTTACTGAAAAGAAATAGAAAAGCTGTTAATAATTAAACATCGTATATTTATTTTAGGCTTAAATTATAAGCTTTGTTTGGAACTTTTACACTGTCTAAAACAGCTCTCTCGTGGTTAATTGATTTACATTTGTATATCAAAAAAAAAAAAGATTCAAACTTGTATAAGATATTGCTAAAATTTTGCTTTGGTTGATCATAATTATTCGAAGGTTTAAGTGTCGATAAATCCGTCAAAATGAATAGATATTGCAAATGTTCTAACAATCACGAGATTTGTGATTCGAGTTCTCCAACTTCTATATACTAAATAAAAATATAGATAAATCAATTAACTAAGTCAAAATTATAAAAATAAATGGTACAACGGCTCTTAAATAAGATGAGCTCTCAATTAAATGGATTATCATCTATCTTTTTATTTGTAAGATGAAACTTAACCTAATTGAGTATACTGTGATTGGAAAAAGTTTAACAGCTAAACATATAATTTAATCCTATCTTGTTTTGTCTAATTTCAACTAAAGAGTGCAAAATTTATTGAAGTTAAATATAATTCAAACAGATTGGGAGTTTAACATTAAAGTTATGATGCTATATTAGTGTAAAAGAATTTTTTTTTTTTTTTTTTTTTTTTTTGCCTAAAATTAATATGAGGATTAATAATGGCCTCTTACTAAGATAATGAAATTATGACAAGGTGCTGCGAAAACGAAAAATAAAAATAAATTGTATTATGACGAGGTGGCACTTTCTTGTCCAAACTGAAGTCAAAAAGAAAAAACAATTAAAATAATAATTCCAAAAAGTTAATAATATTTTATTAATTAAAATAATAATAAAATAATGAGCAGAATCTTTTTTGGTATGGAACTTTCATGGATTCTTGTGTTAGAAGCAAGTCGAAGCTTCTTGGCCGAAATGTTTTGTTCCAAAATAAAAAACACTTCACTTCACTTCGGACGACAATAACTTTTTTTTTTTTTTTTTTTAAGTTTAATAATAATTTATATAATGTTTGAATCCATGAATACTTTTGAAGGATTTTGTAAAATTAATTTAATAACTAAAATAGCCAATTGATTTCGAGAGAAATATATATAATTCAACTATTTTCAAGAACCAATTACAACAACATCAACTTTATGTTTAACAGTTCAATTATATATATTTGAGTGACGCGATTGATTATCTTAATTGATGTTAATTTATTTTAATTTCATGGTCATGGATTTAAGGTTGAAATTTGGTATTTGACTTTCATATTATTTGAGAGTAGTAGTGCCCTCTATGCAGAGTTTGTTGTCCCCCCTCTCCCGATATATACTAAAAAAACAGTTCAATTATATATACTACTGTCTGAATTTTATGTATAATGAATGAAATCAAAATAGAATAAGTGACATTTTGCTAACATATCGGTGATTGTCCGAGTCATTTTAGGTGGTCATCATAGATTGAATTCATCACCTTATGCACCCCAAGACTCTATTTGACCAATTGAACGACTCTATGATGATTTATAGAATTCGATTCATTATGATGTATTCGATCTTTTCATTAAGAATGTTGAATAAAGCTACTCTCAATAATGGATATAGACTAATTGAATGAGTCGGTGACACAGTTGGTTATCTTGTTTGGTGTTAATCCATTTCAACTCTAGGTCACGAGTTCCAGCCTAAAAATTGGTATTTGGCTCTTTGTTGGTCCCCCTCCCCTCAATTTGTACTAAAAAAATAAAAATAATGGATGTAGACTAAATTAACTTAAACACTTTAAATAAATATTTGTACTTTCTTCTACTTCTTCTTACATATTTTTACATTGTGTAGTTCATTTTTTTCTCTATGATTTCATTTTGTCTTCCATTATTTTCGATCTATATCCATTGTGTTAAGTTGAGTGTTGAAGTGGTTGTACAATTATAATTATATCTATTCATATATTCCACTTGTCACGATATTAATTAACAACATTTATGTTGGTCTAACTTTTACAAAATATTTAGAATCTAATCATCAATCTATAGACTAATTTTATTTTAGTTTTCTATTTTTAAAAGTCACCTTTGCTTTTTACAATTTTTTTTGTTATGATTTTCAATTTTTATGGGTTAATTTCAAAAATAAAATAAAAAATTATCTTAAAGAAATTAGTTATTGAATAGTGTCGAAATTAGTCTATCACAATTGTTTGTTTTTAAAAGTTGATCCAAGATGTTGGGACCTTTGACATATATATGCTCACTAGACAACAAGAAAGAGAAGTAATTATTGTGTGCTTTTTATTAGTTGAAAGTTAAATACTTTTTCCTAACTTTAAATGTCATACCAAATTCACTTTTTTTTTTTTTTTTTGAGTTCCCATGCCAAATTCACTTTGAATCATGCATATGGTTAATACATGATATATGGACTGAATAAAAGGATTAGTCCTTATATATGCTTCTCTATTGCTTTACTTTTGCTTATTTGTAACATTTTTGCAACAAAAAATATGATCTGAGTCTACAATAGTCTAATGTTAATAATGAAATGTGTAGAAAATTATTTCTTAAATAGATGGTCATCATAAACTAAATTTATTTTCTTTTAATTTTCTATGATCATTTTTATCACTAAGTCACTTCATAATGATGAGTAGTTTTAAGTTGATTCTAAAATGAAAGTACAATGTATCTTTCTTTTATCCATAATATTATTTGAAGTTACATGAGAACTTAATGTTGGGTTTATTCACTTTTGTGAAGGCCCACAATCAATGGCCCAATAGGGCTGTTGGTATAAAAAAAGTGAAATTTTCACTTTGAGTGGCGGAGAAAGAGAGTGAAAAATAGAGAAAAAGAGACTTCCGTCCAGATTCAGTATTTCGACAATTTCAAGGTCAAGATGGTCTTTAATCTGAACGGTGGAGATCAAATTTAGAGGCTTCTACACCCAGATTCCAGTGGCGATTCGGTTTCACAAATTTGTGAGATCTTTTTATTGTTTCTCTTTGGTTTAGTGTTGTTTGTTGTCAAGATTCTTATCTTGAGTTATTGTATGGTGTATACCTGTAGTTGTAACTAGAGAGAACTCGTTGTAGTATATTATTGATTATAGTGGAGATTTTGACTTCGGTCCGTGGTTTTTTACTCCTCGCCTTAAAGAAGTTTTTTCACGTTAAAATCGTTGTGTGTTGTGCTTAATATTTTTACCATATTTATGCTTGATATTTTTCATTAGAAACACAAGAAGGGAATAATTGATTCTAGTGTTTATTCCCAATACTTAATAGGTCTATAATTCTTCTCATTTTAAAATATTGATTGAAGTTAATTAACATGAAAATTTGTAGGCATATAATCTTTCTATCTCTAATAAGTTTATAACTACAAAATTTATGGCAACAAAAATTGAAGTCAATCGATTAAGCTACGTGTCTTCGGTCAGAAGTTAGAATCTTCATTCACATGTCAATGTGCTAAAAGAATACAATAATCTATTCTCTCCAAATCTTAGAATAACAAACAAGATGAGATGAGATGACATATAGATGGATATTGAAAAAGATTCCTTCATTCTATAAGCCAACCACCAACACCCTCTAGTTGCTTGTAAGTCAAAGAACCAACCAGCATCTTCCTAGGATACTTATGGACTCTAAACTCTTGAGTGGTTTCTGTCAATCACTCAATTTTATATCCAAGATATAATGGGACCAATGAAATTGTTCCTTTTTTTAGATGAGAAAGCTACCCTATTCTTGTCTCAATTTCAACTATTGAGAATTGAAAAAATGATCAAACAAATGAATATTGACAGAATGCCAAAGAAATTATCAGCTCATGTGAAATATCTATATATTTTTCCTCACCAAATATGTCATAAAGTAGACAACAATTCAACTTTGATAAAGAAATTCTCGATGTGTTTTGAAAAGAGTAATAACTTATGGCAACGTTAGGATTACACTCAATGTTTTGTGAAAAAAAATCGACTAGAGATATTTTCAACAAACGAAAATTCTTATCTTTGCAAAACACGAATCTTTAATTATTTTTGTCACGTGAGTCTGCTTATAAAACACGCTCAATTTAGTATAAAATGAAAAAGACATAAAATTTATTATATTTAAAAGGATAAAGTTTTCGATACTTGTACTAATCCTTTTGAAACCGCCAATAATTTAATTAACGATATGGACATGTTGAGTTTGACTATATTTTGAGATAAAAAGGAAAGTGGCCAGGTGAAGAATCATTAAAGTCTAGTAATTGATAGATACATAGTACATGTCCAAGGGAAAACCCTAAAAAATAAGGATAAGAAGATTTGGAAAGCAATCCAACTCACCCAATCAAGTGATGACAATGCTGGCAAAAACATCACATTCAAATTTCCAATTCTCTCTACCATATCTAAGCTATCCCAAGAGTGAGCAGGGTTGGTAATTTTGGTGAGGTTTGTAATTTGATTAAAAAAAACATTACATTATTTTCTGTGTTTTTTATTCATCAAAATTTTGAGAGTCGACAAGAGATTTTACCTTTACTAGTAAGATTTGAATATAAAGTCTTTAAGTAAAATATATTTTAGAGACCTTAAACCTTTATTAACAAAATTACTTACTTGAAGACAAATAAAATTGGACAAATCCTTTAACAACCCTAGAAGTAATGTAATCATATTGAATTGGGAGAACACAAAAAATAAACTATGTGCATATATGGCCAAAACTAATAATTTTGATCCAAAATCAAGATTGCATTTTTTTTCTTTGATTTTAAAAAAAAAAAAAATCAAGATTTAATAGAGATATAGACCATTTTCTTTGGAAACCCAACACAGTTCTATCATGATCAGTGGCTTCACATACTTGCTTATATAGACATCTTGTAATCAGGCAAATGAACCAAAAATGTCTGTTAAGTTTCAGTTAAATAATTAACTAAAAATTATAATTGAAACTTTTTAATATAGTTTTAATTTTTATGCGATTTAGTTTCAAGCTAGAATTGAATCATTCAAAGTTTATTAGATGACATGCGTGTCAAACTAGTTGAATGTCATCAATGACCTTTTTTTTTTATATACATAAATATGTTTGGTTTGGGTTTATTTATTTATTTATTTTTTTTATTTTTTATTTTTATTGATTTTAATATATAGATAAATATGTTTGCTAGCAATGAATAAATTTAGAAACTTCCGTAGATACAAACTCTTACTTGTGTTCATTCTCAAAATAAATAAAAAACTGTTTTTTTTTATTACAAATTGGGAGAAGGGGATTACAAATATCGATTCCAGGGATCCAACTTGTGACCAGTGAAAATGAATTAACATTAAATTAGATAATCAATCACGCCACCAACTCATTAGGTATAAATAAAAAGCTGTTACTTGTGCTTCAAAATTAAATCTCAGTTCAAATGATATAAGCATAATAATAATTCTTCCTTAAATGACAATGCAGATTAATTAAAATATATTTTGTAACTAAGAGGTTAATTCCTCTCCCCCACGATTGCTGTCAAATAAAAAAGATATATATAACCTAGAACTATAGGGAAAATAATAATTTTCACTTTTTTTCATTGCTTTCAAAAGTCTTTTTTTTTTTTTTTAAATGCCATGTTATTAAAATTGTTATTTGTTAGGACTAAAACATTACAGATCTATTATAATTTTATAATAGACTAACAGGAAAATATATCTTTAACTTATTATTATTTTTATATGATTGATTAAGAAATTTTGGTCAATCCTGGATTGTCACGTCATTATTCCAAATTTAATGACGAAATTAAATTTTGAGGGAATATTTCTCAAAATTAATTTGGGCCAAAAGTTGACTTATCTCATATTTAGCTCAAAATTAAATCAAACTAAGTTCGTTTAGTGAGTGAATCCAAGCTCAAAAGATCAAGTCCAAGGATCAAGCCTAGAGGCTCATAAGGCCCAAATCCATGGTCTACAAAACTCTATAAATGAAGAAGTTTTCTTTTATTTAAAGGTACGAGAAATTTGAATTCTAAAAAGGATTCACAAAAATTGGATCCGAATCTGTTCTATTTCGATTTTTTAAAAACATCTTTAGTTTAAATAATTGAATGTTTTAGATTTCATTTTATTTCAATATTATTATGTTAGTTCTTTTGTATATATTTGAGAGCCAAGTAGATTTATTAAGACATCATATCTTCTTTTAGGAAGAAAAAAAAGAATTAAGAAGAAGAACAAAGACATCAATATATTTTTCCTTAAAAATCTAAATATTTCTTTTTTTTCATTTTCTTTTTAAAAAATAACAAGTCGGGAAGGAGTTGGGTTATCCCTTCCCCGACTAGCCAAACATTGAGAAGAGAAATTAATTTCATTCCCAAACGGGCCTAAATGCATAACTGAGCAAATAAAAAAATTGTATTTAAAAATAAATTTGTTTTTTAGCACAAACAATAATGATTGGAATTCAAACCATAAACTTTTGATAACAAAATATACTTTTTTTTGTGGGTTATATTGTGTTTTTTGTTGGTATAAACAAAATAATTACAATATACTTATGAAGCTATGATTTTATGGGGTTAAATCCGAACATAATTATGTCTGAGTAATTTTCGACATGGCACTTTTTTTTTCTTTTTTCTTTTTTAATTCGACATGGCACACTAGTAGAACTCAAAAAGAGAAATAATAATGAAAATCAATAATGCCTCACTGTAATATTGAGCTTAATAACGGCTCTCAAGTGAACCAAATCCATACTCTCGGTTTGCATAACCCCAAACCCCTTAACGAACCGGAAAAACCCGGTTCCAGAAACCACACCAAATTCCCTTTCCTTCAACGTGAACAAATCGGACCCTTGAATCTCCAAACTACTCCCTTTGAAATCGCCGCCACTGAAAATCACCGAAAACACCATATACAGCCCTTTCCCGTCCGATTGAGAGTTGATGTACATTCCTTGAGCCCTTCCGATCTCTCTCGACTCGATCTCCGCCCCTTCCGTCACCGGATCGTCCACCACAATTAGGGTTCCGAACTCCAGAACGCTCGATTCCGGTCCGTTTCTGCCGCCGACTGCGATCGCCGATGCGTCTTCTCCGGTGAAGTAGTCGTGGACGTAGATCACCAGGTTCGTGACCTGGTTCGGTTGCGGATTGAAGAGGTTTGGGAAGCGATTTGAGATGAGCAGAGCGAGGATCGTGAGGAGGAGGAAGTTTGTGAAGGTGAGGAGATTTGAAATCGCCATTGGTGGCTTGAAGGTTTGTTGTTTGGTTAATTGATTTGTAGTTTTGGTTGAAGATGCGATTTGATTTTGCTCTTGTGATACTGATTGTTTTAGTTTGTGATCGCCGTCGTGTTGTGCTGAGCTTCTTCTTGTTTGCTTGTTTGTTTATTCCTTTTGATTAGTTTTTTTTTTGTTAAAAGAATTTTTTAATCCCATGAGATTTCATCAATTTTAAAGAACACTTTTATTCTCAAATTTTAAGGGTGTTTCTGTATTTTTAGTTCAACGTTTGATTCTTACATATTTATTGATAGGGTTGAGTATTGCTATTTGATAATAGTGCTATGTTTTTTGTTCTTGTTTTCTCGTAAAAATTAAATTTTTGCCTTCGTTTTTGTTAATATTTAGTGACTTTATTAATAATTTAATAAAGTTGAGCATTATTAAAATGTATGTATTTTAAGTTGATTGGTTCAGTGTATGGTGATCATTTACTTAGAAATTAATTTCCTACGAATTTTTATAACATCTAAATGTTATAGGGTCAGACGGTATATCCTATAACATTAGTCGAAGTGTGCATAAATTAATCCAGTCAATCATGAATATATATAAAAAAAAAGAAAATATTTCAATTTTAAACATATGGACGAAATATAAATAACATTCAAAACTCAAAGAAATAAAAATATATTTTTCCCTTAATTTTTTTTTGTTTTCTTTGTTTGGTGTATATTCCTTGGTGTAATAATTGATGCTTTTGGAACCTTTTTTTTTTTTGACCTTTTTCAAGTGCTTTGTTTTCAATTGTTTAAATGCTTAATTTGGCTTTACCTTTGGCGTTTCTGTGTTTCTCGATAATATAATACAGATTACAAAATTAGATGTTAGATAAGCTGATATGATCCAACCATCTTGGATTCTCTTTGATGACGATTCTCATTTTATTTTTGTATTTCTTGAAAACAATAATTGTGCTTTTGGCCCCCCACAATATTTTATTGGTTAAAATTAGGCTTTCACGTTTTTAGATCAAAAAACCAAATTTGTTGGTTAATTTTAATATCTATTTGATTTGTTGTTTTTAGAAATTAAGTTTCTCTTAAACATATGTAAATGTCTATGCTGTTTTCGACTATACTCACAAACTAAACCTTTTGAAAACTAATTTTTTTATAAGCATTCATAATAGAATTTAATTCATCGGAAGAGAGAAATTATAATCTCAGGATTACTAAGGGCTCGTTTGATAATTATTTTATTTTTTGTTTTTTGTTTTTCAAATTTAAGCCTATAACAACTATCTTACCATTTTTTTTTTACTTGGATATCTACATCTTACTATATTTTTAGAAACCACGCTAAAATTTAGAAACAAAAAAAATAGTTTCCAAAAGTTTGTTTTTGTTTTTGAAATGTGATTAGCATTCACATATTTTCTTAAGGAAAGATGGATCACATAGGAGGAAATTTGAGTAAAAATAAGCTTAAATTTCAAAAACAAAAAACAAAATAGTTATCAAACGGACCTAAATTGTACAAGATGTCATTAGAGTTATGTCATTGTATGCAACTCTCCCCTTAAGCTAAACCATAAACATTATTTCCCCTTTTATTTGGCTATCTACATTTTTACAAATATTTTAAAAAGTTCATGACTGACAAATGGTAGAAGAAAGTGGACAACTCAACAAAACAAAGTGGCACATATAACATTTTTACTTGTTAAAAGCAACCTCTTTAGTTCATTTCATAGACCATGTTACTCTATATCCTATAGCTAGCTGTCAGATTGAGCTAAGTCTAAGCTTATAACTTTTTCCTGGGGAAAATAGCTTCTTAATGGGACAAACATTTTCAGTCTAAGCTTGCCTCATTGTAATTTGTAGGGCTATTAAGAAAGTTGTTAAATATATAGCTACAAGGATCAAGGAAGAACACTCTTCTTTGATCGTCATTGTGCCTCACAAGGGATATCTGAAAGAAGCCAGGCCCATAATGTAAATAACTTTTTAAGTTTATCATTCTTGATTTTCTCTTAGTCTTTGATTTCTCTCTCTCAACTGTGGAAAATTGGCATCAAGTTGCTGTGTTGTGTTGTATGGTCAAGCAATATGTTTCATGAAAATAGTCAAAGTGCACGTAAGTTCGCCAACACACTCACACTGAGGGATATTTACTGTAACCAAAACTTTTGAGTTGATGTACGTATTTTTAACTGTTTGAAAGAAGATGGAGACATTTTTGTTTATATTCTTTACGGCTTGGAAGAAGATGGAGACATTTGTTGAAACATCAATTCTTTGTCATAATCTTTAGCAGAAGTTTGATAATTCATATGGAAAGAGCAAATCTAAAAGTCTCTGGGGTCAACAATCACATTCCCAGTTGCTTCCATATCCATTGACAACAAGATTTCATCTTTATCATCATTCTGTACACTCAACCTTTTCAGATACCAGTTATCATTGATGCGCGACATGGACGGTTTCTGCGGGACATGGTTTATGATTGGATCAGAAACAGAGAGTTCAGTCACAATAGCCTTGCAATCCTTCTCTTCTTCAGCCAATCTCGAAGCGAAAAGCCACAGCGACTCGACGAGCTCTCCAACTCTCTCCCCTTCCCCAAAGATCCCATACAGAAAGAAGAATCCAAACGACTTCCCAAACGACACAGAAACAGGCATTTTGAGGCAGGAAATGAACTTTTTTTTTGCATTTCTCAAAAATCTTAAAGGATTATTATTATTATTTGATTCCCTTATCTGAAACTTGTATGCTTTGCAGGTATTCCAAATGCTAAACACCACCCAAGAGCTTGGCATTTTCTGCTGGTAAATCTCTGTTTCTTTTTCTGAACAAATCAAATGGGTCCAATCTTGTTCTTGATTGAAATAAGAAACCCATGTGCCAAGGCTCAGTTTTTCCTTCAAAATCACATCAAAATCCATTGGATAAACTCCTTTAGTTGTGAGGGTGTTTTTGTAGAATGAAATGGCTTGTTCTATGTTGAGTTTTTCTATCTTTATTTCCCCTCCAGACATGCCTTTTGTTGGGAACACAATTGGCTGTCTGAAAATGACCAAAGAGCTGAATTTTACATAGTTGCATTTGTGAGTGAAGAGATTCTTTGAGGCTTTGTTCTTGTTCTCTATTGCTAGGAAGGCATAATGAGCTCCATTTCTTAATACCCATTCTTCCATTGAGTGTACCAGCTTTAGTCCAATTCCCAACCTCCTACAACAATAACATAAATGGTTAAAAATTAAAATACCTAATTTATACTTTCCCATTAGATCAGGGACCGTGTTTTTGTGGTTTCATTATTTTGTGATAATTCAGTCATAAGTTTGTTATCGAGAATCGATATTGGCTTTCATTTATTTAGAGAAGTAGTACTCTCTTTATAGGGTTTGTGGCCTCTCTCCCCCAACTTCACTAAAAAAAAAAAGTTGTTTAGAGTTAGTTTGAAATTAATTTTTATTGAACTTGGTAAAATAATAACGATAATGTTCCTTCAATAAAAGACCGATATGAATATATGTTTTCAAGTTTATAGAAGAGAAACAATTAGAGGGCTTTTTGAGGAAAGTTAACAATAATATAATAATAGTGATTAGATTTAAGGAATATATATATATATATATATATATATATATATATATATATAAACAACAAAAAAAATCCTACTAAATTTTTACCATTAGCAAGTATAGAATCAAAATGATACTTTAACAAAAGATATATAAAATTAGAGTGTATAGTGATTAAGAGTAGAGGTGCAACAAAAAATTGAAAAATTGAATCGAATGAATCCAGTCCAATAGATCGGATCGATTTTTTAGTTCAAAGTTGGATATGTCGGTTTGTAATTTGAAAAAATCAAGAATATTGGATCGGTTCTGATTTTCGTTTTAAAAAATCAATAAAAATCGAACCAACCCGAAATATATATTATCAATAAGTCATATAAAGTTTCGAAGATTAATTTATTATAGTGAATGTTTTTTTATCCTTTAAATGTCAATATATTTTTTGAGTAAAAAATATCATTAAATAATTTTTAATAAGTTCAAAAATATTTTTGACCTTTAAAAAAATTGCTGTCTATAAGAAGTTTTTATATATATATATATATATATATGAGAAATGTTATTTTTTATATATTAAAAAAATTGGACATTGGATCGGATCCAAAACTGAACCGAACCAAGGGTTCTATATTTTATTGGATATTGGATCAAATATATTTTTTTAAAACTGAAGATATCAGTTCGATTGTCGGTTCGGTACAAAATCGACTAAACCGAATCAAAATCACCGCTAATTAAGAGAGCCTCGAAGAACTAAAAAGGATAGAGTTCAATCTATGGTAGTCACGAATTTAGAAATTCAGGCTCTGTTTGATAATCATTTGATTTTTTATTTTTGGTTTTATGAAATTTAAGCTTATTTTTACTCAAATTTCCTACAACGTATTTCACATTTCCTATAATGTATCCATCTTTCCAAGAAAGTATGTGAATGCTAACCAATTTTCAAAAATAAAAATAAGCTTTTGGAAGTTAATTTTTTTTTTCTTCAAGTTTTGGTTTGGTTTCTATAAATATAGGTGAGAGGTAGATATCCAAATGTAATTGTTGTAGGCTTAAATTTCAAAAACCAAAAACAAAAAATCAAATAGTTATCAAATGTGGCCTCAATTTTTAGTTATCTTGATATCTAAATGTAGGGTCAGTGATTAAAATATATAAAATCATCATGAAGTGCCTAGCAATTAAGGGAGCCTAAAAGTGCCACAAAATGATGAATTTAATCTATAATAGTCACCTATCTAAAAATTTATTTTTGAGTTTTCATCTAAATATTCTAGGGTCGACGATTGTATAGTTGAGTGGAGCAAGCAGCAATTATGGGTATGAAAACAAAAATAAAACAAAGATGGAAGATATATTATAGAGAAATATTTAGAATATGTCCAGGCATGATGTATAAAATAATGTTCACATATGTGGTTCAATATGGGTCACAATCTATTTTTCTTTATTATTTTTTTTTTTTTGAAATTATAATCAAATAAATTGTGGCCTATATTGGGCCACATATATGGACATTATTTTATACATCATGTCCGGGCATGATTTAAATATTCCTCTATATTATATTTGCAAATTAGATCTATAATCATTCAACACGTTTTCATTGCCCTATCATGAACAATGGTGGGGTAAAACGTTGATTTGCAGCTTAACGGATTGATAGTTAGTGTTAAATAAAGTGAAGATAGAAATATGATCGGTTCAAATTCAAACTTATTTTTCGAGAACCAAATAAATAATTCTCTTGGACATTCTTAATTAAGTGTATTGTCAACAAGAATATAACTTAACATGTATAAATGTGAGATTCGAATTTCCTTTTAATTACGGCTTGATTTTTTTTTTTTTTTTTTTTTTTTAATGTTGTTTGATTAGTATTTGGTGCATAAAAAAATGAGTCAACCAAAGCAAGAGAGTGTCAAACTTGCATGTCTTTGTGTCAATAAAAAATATAGTTATCATAATATTTTGTATAATTTAGTAATCATAATATTACAAGTTCGAATTAAAAAACCTTGGGATGTTCTTCTTGTGTATAATATATATAGAAGATCAAGCATGGGTTAAACATAGCAAAAAAAACAACAATAGTATCATTTCTTATCTTGTGATCGGGAGCTTACATTCACATTTCTACATTTGTACTAGGAAATGCATGCAATTTGAAGAGGATTTTTTTTTTTAATTACAACACTTATTCTATATAATATTAATGAGAAAGAAATAGTTAAAGTTATTCTTTAAAAACGTTTTTTTAAAGTACAAAATGGAATTGGAAGATTTGAACAACAAACTTCTTGATCACAAATACAACAAGATGTCGCTAAACTGTTATTCTTGTTGTGATACAACTAAACTATTGTTGTTGATGACTATTTAAAAGCGTTTTAAATTCTCTTAACCTATTTTTACCAAAAAAAGGGTAAACCCAAAATTTTAAATTTTAACCAATAACTACAAATTTTGAAAAAGAAACCTTCTTGATCGTCTATAAAAACTTCAAAAGATAAGTCTATGATGAGTTTCTTAATATTTTTTACTAATTCAATGTTCTTTTTAAATGTTGTAAACTATAGTAGGTGCACATAAACATAACGATCGAAACATCAATAACTTTCTCTAAAGTTCAAAGGGGGTGTTTGTTTGACATATTTAGATAGAATTTAGGTTAAGGAGTTATATTGAAAAGTTATATTGAGTAGTTAAAAATTGAGAGTTGTGTCAAAAATTCGTTTAAATGTAGTTTTTGTGTAGATGAGTTAGAGTCAAAATCTTGTTTGGATGTAGATTTAAAATGAATAGTTATTTTTAGTAATTAAAAAAAATGATTAAAAATGAATTATTTTAATTGATTTGAAAAGAATGATTAAAAATGAGTGGTTAGAAATGATTGAGTAGTTATAAATGAATTGTTAGAAATTAAAGTTATTTTTAAAAGTGAAAATGAGGAGGAATTAGTAAAAACTCATTTGGATGTAAGTTTCTAAAGAGGAGTTAATAAATCTTAAATTTAAATCCTACCAAAATATGTCAAAGAAACAGCCCCAAAATGTTTAAAGTTTCATCCGACGATTTGATTAATAATAATAATAATAATAATAATTTTATGATGTTTGATTTGGTAATCAAATATGATTTTGAACATTTCTCAAAAGTCAAAACAAACAAACAAAAAAAAAAGATTTTGACAAAATAGGGATGTATAATCTATTATAAATTTCAATCGCTCTCTCCAAATATTAATTGTTAAATATATACACATTTTAAATATATAAAAATTAATTTTTTTTTTAGTATAAATTAAGAGATGAGTACCATAAATCCTACATAGATAGTACTATTACTTTCAAATAAATGAGAGTCAAATATTGATTTTTAAAATCGAATCAGTGACCGTGATATTGAACTGAATTAACATCTAATAATGAAACCAACACCACCGACCTATGACCATAATATTAAAGTACACTACCCTTAACATTTTTTTTTTTAGTTCAACCCAATGACTAGAAGATTGAAAATCGTTGACAAGGTCCAAAGTCCAAACTCATTGGAATGGAATCTTTTTTTTTTTTTTTTTTTTTTTTGAATTGCATTGCAATGGAATCAGGAAAAAGAAAATCACTAAAATAATTAAATTAAAAAGAAATTATGTATACCCTTAACTTATCTTAAATAAAGCAAATAACTAAGGAAATAAAAATGAAAATGATAGTTTTCAAGTTCACAATATTTACCTGTGTGCAGGCGAAACACGAAGCCCCAATATACAACCAATCTCCGTCGTATGACCGCTGTCGGAACCGCCGCCGGCAGTCCTTACAGACTTAATACAGCCTCGAACCACCCCAACAATCTCTCCATTTTCCAGCAGCTCAGCCACCTGTACCCAAAAAAATAAACCAAAAAAGTTCATCTTTGTATATTAACACACACACACACACACACACAAAAAAAAGGTTTAAAAAAAGTAAAGAATAGTAATGATTTTGAGGTGATTTTTTTTCTATAAATAAAAAGGATTTTTTTTTTTTTTTTTTTTGAAAACCCACCAACATAATATGAATTGGGAAGAATCTAACTCTACAAAGAGGGTCACCCATCATGTTGGTAAAAATAGAGGCCCCTCTTATTTTAGACCCAATTTCACAGCTTCTCTCAAGTTTCCCCACCACTTCTATGTCTCTCTCTTCATTGAATTCTCTTATTTCTATTTTGATTTTCTCTTTCTTTTCTCCCATTTTTTTACACTTTTCACCTCAAAATAACCAAATGGGTTGGTTTTTTTTCACACAATCTCAAATGGGTAACAAAGAAAAAATCAAAGTAAAAAAAAATATATTGAGTTTGAAAAAGACACTGAATTCTTTCTCCAATGGGCTAGCTGCCACTCTCTCAATTGTACCTCATGTTATTGGCTTCTTATAGACTTTTCAAATTATAATAATAAGAATGAAAAATAATAAACATAAAATTCCATTTCACTATTCATCATATCCTCTCTCTTTTTCAGACAGTTTGTTTTTGCTTTTTTAAATGATAAGAACTTTTCGGATATGTTTGTTTTGGGATGAGATGAGATGAGGTGTTGGACTTCAACACCTTATTTGGCCCAAAGTGTTCCTCATCTCATCTTCTTTATTTTTTTTTTTAACATTTTTTCATTTTTTCATTTATTTATTTTTTAAATTTTATTTTTTTATGTTTAATATATTTTTTTATAATATTGTTATTATTTAAATAGATTAATATATCAATATATAATTATAACAATTATATTATTATTATATCAAATATTTATTAAATAAATTTGAATTTTGAAATTAAAATAAATAGATAAAATAGATATATATATTATCTCTTAAAATTTAAAAGTTGAAATTTTAATGTTTTAGAGATAAATTAGAAATATCATATTTATAAATTTATAATTAAAAAATTGTTGTTACAGTGTTTCTTTTCTTTTCTTTTTTTTGAAAATGTGTTTCTTTTTAATATTAACAATATGTACATCAATTTATTATTAAAAAAACAAGTAAATTTAAATAATTTATACATATTGAATTTTTATTCATAATATATATATTTTTTTTAGAATAATTTTTATTCATAATTTATCATATGTTTAAAAAAAATGAACTTATTTTCAATAAATTTAAAAATATTGAACTTATTTTATTTGTTATAAAAATGAGATTCAAATTTTGTAGAACTAAGCTACACTTTAAAATAATAATAATAGGAGAAAATCTACAATTTTTTTTTGGAAATGGGTACATTAATATAAATAATTTTGAGAGTTTTTCTTGTATATACCAAAAATAATTATAAATTTCAAGACTTGTAAGTCAACATAGAGATTGAAATCTATTTTGTATTCAAAAAAACAAAAAATAACAATAAAAAATTTCAAAATTTGAGGAATATGATCTTACTTCCATGTAATAATTATTATTAAAGTGTGATTGAGTTCACGTTTACCTGCAAAAAAATAACAAATTAAAAAATTTATTGCTCTTTGGGTACCAAAGTGTCAATAACTAATAAGATAAATATTTTCAATATTTGATTTATTATTACATATTAATTAGTATATTTTATTGGCAATTCTTTTACCTTCGATAAATATGAATATGAATGTATAAAAAAAGTAAAAAAAAAATAGTTTATTTTTTAATAAAAAAAATTTCTATCAAGATTTTATAATAACTAGTTTAATCCAATAGTTTTTATTTTCATTTGTTAATTCATTATTTTTTTAATAAATAGAGTCTTGGTATATTTTAAATTTATTTTTATTATTTAACTCTAACAAATCTTGAAAAAAAAAGTTATGAATGATCTGCAGATATTTTAGATTAGTCCAACTTTATTTTTGTCGTGTAAAATATTTTCTGATTATTATTTTTTAATTCAAGAATATTTAGGTGCGAGAGATTCAAAACTTTGACCTCATAGTTATTAGGGTCGTGCATAATATTATTAAAACTTCGTTTCTTTTGAATATAAACATTAATATAATCAAAAGTGATATAATATTGATTTTATATTACTTACAATTTATTTATGATAATGGTTAAGATTTGAAAATAATTTTATTATTAAAAAAAAAAAAAACCTCTAACATCTCATCTCCCCTCCTCCCACCCCAAATAAGATTTTCCTGTCATCTCATCTCATCTCACTGCACTCCAAATAAGGTTTTTCCATCATCTCATCTCATCTTCCTACACACCAAACAAGACTTTTCTCCTATCGACATCTTCTCTCATCTCATCTCATCTCATGTCACCTTCCGCCAAAGACCCCTCCTTACAAAATAATTTTGACCAATTATTAGCAATGGAGTTTTATCTCTGTTAATTTCCTTTTATATATATATATATAATATATGTGTGTGTTAGTTATGGGTAGGGTGACATATGGCTATGTGGATCTTAAAGTCCACGTCAGTACCACTTGTGAAGACGCATGGCAAAGAGGTCCATAGCTGTTCCTAACCTAAAAAAGCCCCTAAATCTACAAAGGTGGATCTTATATAATAGGAATCAGGAACAACAATTAAGCTGATCTCCACATATATCAATGGGTGATGATTGTGGTCCGTTATATATTCGGGAGTGTTTGTTTGTGATATTTAAAGAGGATTTAGATAGATGATTTGTTAACGTTTTCTCCAAAATTTGCATCTTAACCAATTTTTACTACCTTTTTCTATTTTTTTACTTTTAAAAACAAGTCTTTATTTTTAACTATTTTTTATAACTACTCAATAATTTCTTATCAAACATTTCAAATCAATCAGAATAATTCATTTTTAACTACTTAATTTTAATCATTCATTTTTTAACTATTCAAAATAAGTGTTCATTTTAAATTTACATTCAAATAAGGCTTTGACTCTAACTGTTCCACACAAAAATCACATACAAACAAATTTTTTATTACAACTCTCAATTTTTAGCTACTCAAATAACTTCTCAATATAACTTGTCAATCTAAATCCTCCTTAAATATGGTAAACAAACCACTCTCCTGATCTTTCTCTTAAAATTTGTATTCAACTTTCAACAAAATCTTTTTGCCATGTCAAGTACAGATCTCCATGTAAATAGAGATGTCTACACGGTAGGACGAGCCAGAGAATAGTTTCTCCGTCCTTGTCGCTACCATTAAAATCAATCTTCATTTCCGTGAAATTCACCATTTTTTTTTCTAGATGGGGCAGGGGATCGAGTTTCTTGAGGAGAATTTTTCAAGGTTTAATTTTTTTTTCCTCCAAACTTAATTTTTATAAGTATTTTTTAACAATATTTTTAAATTGTTAATTTTTTTGAAATCATTCCAAAAATATTTTTACCAACAAAAAATTATAATTAAAGGTTAAATTGATTAAAAAATAATAATAATAATTTAAAAAATAATAAAAAAATAAAATGTAAACCAAGTGTGGATCGCAGAAACGGAACCGCTCCGTGTAGTCCAGCCCCACAAGAAAAATGAACATCTCTCCATATACACATATGTATCATGACTCAACTCGACATTACTTCGGTTCAAATATCGACAAACGATTGGACCATTGTTGAGCATAACGTCAAACCGGTTTGAGTTTTCTTGTAAACACGTCAGCTTGATAAAATAATATCATGTGGACTTGTGACCAAATTCTTGCATCAACGGTTCGACATGATAAAATAATATGATATATTTGCATATCTCCAAACAAAAGGAAAAAAAAAATATACTAATAATCAGTTGGATTTTGGGAATCTTTTTAATCATTTTATCTATTTTTATTGTCGTCTTTGTCTTCTTCTTATGTTTCTTCTTGTTCATCATTTTTTCTTTATCCTTAGAATCTGAAGAACTAAAAAGGAAAAAAAGCTATCAATTTTGGGGAAAGAAAGAAATTGTTCATTTGATGAATGTCGGTAGAAGAGTAAGCAAGAGAATGGGAGTAATTTTATTTGTTTGTTGTTTTTGCTGTAAAGTTATATTCTCTGATAACTCACAGATGGATTTGATGCCTACCAAAAACAAAAACAATCTCTGAAAGAAAAAAGGAAACGGTAAATAGGTTTATTATTAGTAATTTAGTTATCACTTGTAGATTTTTGTCTCATAAGTGATTGAATGTCGATAAAGCTTTAACTCAAAATTAATTGGTTATAAGAAATATTTTCATCATGTATTTTATAATTATTGCAAGATCTCCTCGTAATCTATTCAAAATACATGTCTTCTCTATATGGTTGACTCTTTAAATTCTTATCAAAATGGTCAATAACGTGTTGGTTTCATTATTTGATAATAATTCCGTTTAATACCATGGTTATAGGTTCGATCCCGAAAATCGGTATTTGACCATCATTTATTTGAGAGTAATGTACTCGGTTGGAGATTCGAACCATTTACCTTCAAATATTGTTGAATTATTTATTATATATAATTCAAAATAAAAACTTAATACCCTATACATAAGCGATTTCATCTCAAAATTAAACCCAATCAACTATGGGATATTTAACATTAAATTTAAAAAGTTCTTGATAAAGCATAAACTTTTAGTTGTTTGTGTCTTAAAAAGAGTATAAAGGTTGAAAGTGTGCAATCTACTATTTTTTTTTCACCTATTTTGACTTTGAATTTTAAAAACACATATTGTTCAAAAGTAGATTAAATAAGTCAAAGAAATTCATAGGTCAAATAAGTAAGCTTAATTTTTTCAAAAAAAAAATTTATTATCCAATTGTTCTTATAGTGATATCCTCCTCAAACACATATATGGCGACATTTCATTCGACAGCCAAAGTATCGTCGCCCAAAGATAAGGCAACAATTTTCTGGATCTTGACCGACGTTCAAACCATCTGAAATTTTTTTTGTAGTATATATAAGTCATCGTGAATTGACCAAGTGATTAAATAGAGTCATAGAAAAATGAATTTTATGGTGATCACCTAGCTAAAAAATAATTTTCTATTAGGTTTTTTTATAACTAAATGTTATAAGACTAAACATTTTGTCTCGAGATGCCTTGGTGGTGAATCCATGGCGGTTATGAGTAAAATTAAGCTAACACGAATATTGGGTTAAGAAGCTAAAAGACATGATTAGGAGCTCGTAAAACGACTAAAATGATTCGACCACGAAAAGTTTGAAAAACTAAAAAATGGCCTAAACGGAAAATCATGTTCTAGAGCTCGAAAATGACAACGCACTTGATCGGGAAAGGTTGGAGCCCATATCATATATATTTCAAAGTCCAACGTGCATGAGGTAGGAGGCAAAGACCAAAGGAAAGAACGACAAACGCAATCAATGTAAAGAACAAACATAATCAACATTTGAATCTGCACTATTAATGGTAAAAAAACATTTTTTAACATTAAATTCAACAATAATGGAGCCGATGATAGTTACAAAAGAGAAAAGGTTATTAAAAAAAAAAAAACAAGTTAATTCAATAAACAATTACAAATACTCAAACCCTCTCTAAACACCATAACCTTTCTAAGATTTACTAACTTATGAATCAGAACCTACATTGAGTAACACTTATCATTGTACCAAAATTTAACCAAAACATTGGAATTCAGAATTTTCATATTCCCACCTCTTCTCCTTTCACACTAGTTTTAAGAGATTACTAGAAAAAAAATAATATATATATATATATATATATATATATATATATTCAAAATTTGAAGTTTGATCGATTATAAATTTATTTTCAAACCCTTTTTACGATAATTGAAACAAGAAACCACTATTTTATTAAGAAAAATAAACATTTGTTATCTCAAAAAAAAAAAAAATCATTAGAATCTTTCTTGGATGTTAAGAAAAGATAGGGCAGCCATAAAAAGTCTCTGTTTTCTCCTCAAATGAATGCTTAAAAATTTAATTTGTAGTATATTAAAAAATGTGTTAGCCATGTAACGGTTTTTTAAAAAACAAAGGATTGATAAATGTCATACCTTTCTCGTCAATATAAATTCATCGTTAATCTTGAAGATCATTTTTAGACATCAACACTAGCCACCCTAATTAAAAATTAACATTTCTTACGATTTTTCTTAACACTCTACCGTTATATGTAAGGTGGATCTGAACACTCACTCATAATTAAAAATAAATATTAAAAAAAAAGATCATATGTATAAGAGATAAAGGAAGAGTGGCCATGTGAAGAAACTGTCCTTTGACTCAATAGTTGGTCTTTGAATTCATTATTGCTCTTTTCTTGAAACCACTTTCAACATTTTTTGCTGATATGGTCTGTCTCCCTGATGAACTTTCTCTGCAGCATCTTTTCCCCCTTTTTTTTTCTTGTTGTGTTTTGTGTTCTTGTATGTGTTGGAAAGTACTTATGCAGAAAGACAAGGCAATTGAAATGGTTGATGATGTCATAAAAAGAATTCAAATGAAAAATTGATTGGATTTTGGAATTAAAAAGAGGAGAGGAGAGAAAATGGATGAGAAAGTTAAGGTATGTTTGGGGCACCGTTTACGTAAACGGCTGGGTTGGTTATAATAACTCAATCCGTATTTGCCCCACTGTTTATTATAAATGGTGGTTACCTAAATCTGCGTGCCCGTTTATCTAAACCTACGTGCCAGTTTATCTAAACCTTATATTTTTATTAAATATTTTTATGCATATTGACTATAAATTTTCCTTAAAATTTTCTAATAAATATATGATGTTTTTTTAACAAAATTAACTGGTGATTGTTTAAAATAATAATTCATGAATTGGTCTTAATTAATAGTATATAATTTT
>JBBMKA010000021.1:6346908-6396820 GCA_037833695.1 Sechiopsis laciniata | reverse complement strand
CTAAGAGTATATAATATATCATCAACCATCACATACATATACCGATTGTTCATCATATAACTTTTCACCTAATGTTTCAGGTATAACCTACAACAAGAACACAATTTTCAAATAGTACCTCAGTAATAAAATAACAGATAAGAACCAAATGCTAACAACTATAAATCAGAACGTTTCGTTCTCTGGATAAAAGCTATAATCTGAAAATGTTATGCAACATAAACCAAATGCTAACGGTTATAGTTAACTTTAAGCTATAATACAAATTTGAACTATAATACAAGGAAACTTGCAAACAAACGTCCAAATGAAACCAACAAAAGTGAGCATGTTATAGAAAATGGCTAACATTTACGCAAAAAACACAAATGCACAAATTTGAAAAAAAGTTAGGGACTAAGAATAAGAGTTACCAAATTTGTGAAGAAATGCCTAAATTTGTGAGTTTCAAATTCGCGAGCTTCGAAGTTGAAAGAGAAATGAAACCCCAAGTTTTGAGCTTTAAATTAGACGAAAAATGCCGAACTTGTAAGAAGAAATGAAACCCTAGGTTTGAGAAGAGAAGAGAAAAAGAGAAAGAGTAGAGTAGGGCATTTCGAAGTCGAAGAGAAAGAGGAAAATTTGTGAGCTTCAAATTCGTGAGTTTTAAAGTTGAAGAAGAAATGAAACCCAAAGTTGTGAGCTTCAAATTGCCCAAAAAATACCGAAAAATGTCGAACTTGTGAGAAGAAATGAAACCCTAGGTTTGAGAAGAGAAAAGAAAAAGAGAAAGAGTAGAGAATGACGTTCTGTCGAAGGAGAAAAAAATTTGATCAAAAAGGCATTTTTTGAGCAGGGTGCTGACCACCAAAAGTAATTAATGGAAGGCATTGCCCGCCACCAAAAGTAATTAATGACGGACATTGTCCGCCACCAAAAGTAATTAACGGCGGACATATTACAGCATGCCACCAAATGTAATTAAAGACAGATATATTTGTTTGCCACCGTTAACAATTAACAGCGTGCATCTTTAGTAGCGGGCAATGCTCGTCACAAAAAGTCTGTCCCTTTAAAAAAAAAATTAGCCCGCCATCTTTTCATCCATGTTTTTTTTTATAATCTTTTCAGTCTTCGATGTATTTCATAAATATAAGAAAGAATTCCATTCACTGGTTAGTGACTCAGCGCCAGCCTTTTTTGAAGAATCGCTCGTGACTCGGAATCGGATATTTATCAGCAGAGTATCCAAAATCAACCAACAGAATTCCTCCACGTGGTAAACAATCTACCGCAAAGGATTAAAGTGCAGAGTCCATTGACTGCCACGTGGAAATATTCTCACCAGTCACATTTCAGCCCCCAATATCCCGAAAATACCCCTGTTCTTTTCGTCCACGAAACAAAGCCGTACAGACAAAACCGTAATTTCATCTCTGTTCTTCTTCTTCTACAGAGCTCATTCAGAAAGCAAAATCCCAGAGTTGAATCCGTCAAAACAAAAACCAGAGAAAAAAAAGGAAAAAAGAATGCAAGTCTTCTCTTCTTCTCCTTCAACCACAAGCTTCAATCTCTTCTCGAAATACAGATGCAAAATCTCCGCTCCGATTCCGCTCCATTCCGCTCCGATTTCCCTCTCTGTTTGCTGTTCTTCGAGCGAGTCCTCGACGGGGGTTATCGCCGCAGATCGTTCGTCGGAGGAGGTTCTTAGGGTTCGGCGGCCGGTACTGGAGTTTTCCGGCGAAGATTCCGGTGAGGATGTGGAGAAGGAGGCGAAAGGTGAGATTAGATATTCGGTGGTGGAATTAGGGCTGGCGGAGATTGCGAAGAAGATGCCGACATTTGAACCGGAGAATCGGGTGGATTCGAGTGCCCTAGAACGGCCGCTGATTATCAATTTGGATTTGGCGTTGTACAGAGCGAAGATGCTGGCGAGGAATTTTCAGTATAATGAAGCACGGCAAGTTCTTCAGAAGGTATTTTTATTTTTCTCTGAAATTTGGGATTCTTTTTTTTTTTAAATTTTAATGTTTCATTAAAAAAACTAACGACTCGAGGTAGAAATCTTACTGTTATTTTATAAAAATAATAAGGTTATTGATAGTTGATATGCCCTTTAAAAAATTATAGCATTTGGTTTAAATTTAAAGACCCAAAATAAATTACGAGTTTTTAACTAGAAGCATTTTTCTATAATTTTTTTGATTGGGGACATTATCAATTTTTAATTGGGGGCGTTATCAACTAAATTATGTTCAAATTGATAATATAAAAGCACAATAATAATTATTTTTCAATGGAAATTTTTTTCCATAGAAATTAATTCGAAACTTGTCTATAATAATGAAAATTAATCAGTGGTGAAGGGTTTTAAAGAACCAATATGTTATGGCTTCATATTAGAGGTGCTCATCGGTCGGTGTCAGTTTTTGGAGAAAATTGACATCATAAAAAATGAAATCAAAATCGACCGGTTAGTTGAAGTTGGTTAAAATCTGTTAATTAATATTATTTTTATCTTATTTTTTAATTAAAAAAATATATTCATCATACAATTTTGTAATAAAATTTTCAGAATTATTTTTAAAAAATAATCATGTATAGTAATTTTCGGAATCACATTTAAATTTAAGTTAGTTTTGTAATAATTTAATAAAAAATATATTTAATTACATGAAAAAATCAATATTTTATAAATGAATTTTTTGGTTAACCGACCGAACCGACCGACTAAATTGAAAAATTTTCAGGTAGCTATTTTTGTAACCGATATCGACCGGCACATACTTGAAAACCGACCAACTGACCCAAATTTGTTCAATTTTCGGGGAATGTATGAACACTCCTAGTTTAGATTATAATGGTCACCTATATAAAAATTAATTTACTATTGATTTACCAAATAATATAGGTTCATGTTGCATATGATAATAGTTAAATTACGTGTATGCTACACAGACATTCACGAATAAAATAAAAAAGGAAAACTTACAAGATTAGTCAAATTTTGAAAATAATTGCAAATACGATTATTTTAAAGAAATAATTAACAACCACAATCATTGATATTAATGGTAATATTATATTAATAATATATAATAATGTATTAATGAATATTCATAATATATATTAAAACGTATTAATGACTATGGATGCAAATATTTAAAATTTACCTACATTTATAATTATTTTGTGAGAATAGCCTATCTACCACAATCTGCACATAAAAAATCAAACTTAACTTAGTATTTTATTTTATAAAACATGATTTTCGTTCAATAAAAATTGGGTTTGAATAATTTTTTTTTTTTAGATTACAATAATTGTGGATGAAAGCTTTTAACAAGTTGATAATCACTACCAAATAAAAGTTGAGTTAATTTTTATGAATAGTTATTGTATAAACAAGTGGTGAAAGTGAAATATTGGGGCTGAATTTGGTGTGTGATTTGATTGGGAAAGTGTATAGATAAATGGCCGGAGGATGGGCGGGCATACGTAGCATTGGGGAAGATGTTGGGGAAGCAAATGAAAACAGCTGAAGCCAGAGCTGTGTATGAGAGAGGCTGCCAAGCCACCCAAGGAGAAAACTCTTTCATTTGGCAGGTCAGTTTGAATTCTCCAAGTTTTTTTATTTATTTTTTTTACAATTTTAACTATGAATTTTACGTTTTATTTTCAATTATCACGTTTATATATGGTTCTCTCAATCATTTTCTTTTCTAATTTTATATGTTTTTTTTTTGTCTTAACTAAATAGTAAGGTTTGAGATATGTCAAAACTAAGCATAGTTCAATTGTGATTCAGAATATACTAATAATCATGTGATATGTGATTCGAGTCCTCCAATTCCAATTCCTCTTGTCCTAAAAAAGAGAGTAAGGTTTAATGTATTACATTTGAAATCAATGAGAGCATAGTTCAAGGCATAAAATCTATTCCTATGAAAAATAGGTCATAGGTTTCAATTCTCTACCACGAATCCTATCGAATCAAAGAAAAAAGAGATACTGACCCTAGGTTTAGATTTAATGACTTAAAATTCTTGTTATCTTTCGAAGCTGGCTCAAGGGAAGTTGTAACCTCCCAGAGGATATTTGGATGAAGATAACCCGAGAGTGGGTTATGAAGAGCAAAACTTGCCAACTTCTCAAGAGGTACCTTATACATACTTCATTCCCATTTGTAGGGATAATAATGTGCCACATCTACAATTTATCATTTCTCTCTCATTAGTTAAATCATCATTTTTTTAACATTTTTTTATATATATAATTACATTACTTATGTGTCATAATCTTATTAACATAAATAGTGGGAAGTATGTACGGGATACTTCTTGGGAAGTTGGCAAGTTTTTCTCGACTATTAATATAATAGAGGGTGGAAGCTACTGACATTCATTCATTATACATGAAAGGTTAAATTTTAAATTTAGCCCCTATACTTAAATTTAATATCTCCAACTCCCTATTTTTTTTTTTATAATTTATTGATCTATCCCTTTGATGGTGTATCCTCAAATGGAATCCTAGATGAAATCCAATTTCACCTAGAAATATCTGGGAGCAGATTTATGTTTCATTTTCTCAAATTTTAGCCACTAACTGCACACTTGATATAGTGTTGGGCAGTTCTTGAGAGCAGGATGGGGAACATCAGGAAGGCAAGAGAGCTTTTTGATGCAGCCACAGTAGCCAACAAGAAGCACACTGCAGCATGGCATGGCTGGGCTGTGCTAGAGCTGAAGCAGGGGAACATCAAGAAGGCCAGGAATTTACTAGCCAAAGGCCTCAAATACTGTGGTGGAAATGAGTATGTCTATCAAACACTTGCGCTGCTCGAAGCCAAATCGAAGCGGTACGAGCAGGCTCGCTATTTGTTTAAGCAGGCTACCAAGTGCAACCCCAAGAGCTGTGCTAGTTGGCTTGTGAGTTCTTTTAGATCCCATTTTTCATTGGCCTAATTCTTTTTTGAACTTGATCATTACTTTCAGCTGTTAATCCATTCAGTAATTTGGGTATGATCAATGGTGTGTGCAGGCATGGGCGCAGCTGGAAATGCAGCAGGAGAACAACCTTGTTGCTAGAGAACTATTTGAGGTGATTTTGATTTTGATTTTGATTTTCTTTTCCTTGTTAATGTGTGATGAGTTCTTTGAGTAGTTCCGAGCTATATTTAGAGAGGGATTGTTCTGGGTTGGTTAATTTGTTGTTGGGTAAAGCCTGGATTTTGATCTTTTTTTAATCTCATTTGCAATTTGCAAAATATATTATAAATATTAGATGTTATCATATTGTATTGTCTTTTAGTACATCAACGATCATGGGGTTGGGGTCGGGGGACTCGAACCAATAACCTATCGTTTTGGCCATATTGTATCAACTTAGTTTTTGAGTTTAGTGGAAGTTTTAATCCTCAACCCTATTAACTAAAGCTATACAAAATCTAACAAATGGTGGTGAGAACTCCATATTAAAAAGGTGTGGAACCCTTCTAACATTTATACGATAGATGAGTTGATTTTCTCTTGTTTTTTTTGATAGAAAACTAAAATTTTTGATCGATGTATGAAAAAGTTACAAAAGGGCAATCACTTATACAAAGTTATGTTATTGAGAAAACAATGAGTTACTTTTCTAACATTTATAAGATAAATGTGTTACTTTTTTCATTGTCTATTTATTGAAATAATGTTACTCGAATATAGGAGGCATCCTTCTGGATGGGTAGAAGGAATAAAGTTAAATCTTCCTACTAATCTAATATGATGTTAGAGCCTATTAAACTCAAACAGGTATTTGGTTCAATAAAAAATGAAATTGGAATCCGATCTAAGATTAACGAACCCAAAGAAACACCATTTTAAAGGGCATATTGAAGATCCCACATTGGTTTTGAGTTTGAGTTGGAACACATACTAATCTAGTAATTGGTTATTTAACAAGTTCATTGGTTTCTTTGTTATTTAGAAAGCCATCCAGGCAAGCCCCAAGAACAGATTTGCGTGGCATATATGGGGACTCTTTGAAGCTAACACTGGAAACATCGAAAAGGGAAGAAAACTCTTAAAGATAGGCCATGTCCTAAATCCAAGAGACCCTGTTCTTCTTCAGTCTCTTGGTTTATTGGAGTACAAGAACTCATCTGCAAGCCTGGCTCGAGTTTTTTTTCGAAGAGCATCTGAACTGGATCCAAAGCACCAACCTGTGTGGATTGTATGTATTAATATGTTAACATCCTTTTTTCTCTTGGTAGAGGAATTTGCCACTCAAACTCAAGATCAAGTTTTCTGTTGTGGTTTCCATTTTTCTTGACATATTTGAAACTATGACTTATGCAGGCATGGGGATGGATGGAATGGAAAGAAGGAAACATAGCAAAAGCAAGAGAGCTGTATCAAAGAGCATTGATAATTGATTCAGATAGTGAAAGTGCAGCTCGATGCCTTCAGGTAGTAAAAGTATTGGTTGTTGAGTTCTAAATTTAGTTTTCAAATTTTATGGTTGGTCAAAGCGTGCTCTGGCTGATTTGGCACAATATAAAGGACAATGTTAGGTTTGGGCCCTAGAAGTATTATGAATATATTAGGGATATTTATGCAATTAGTTAACTACCAATATGGTTATAAATAAAGAGGGATAGTTAGTGGTGGAGTATCTTGGAATTGTTAATTGTTAAGGCTTGAGAGATCTCAAGAATTAGGGAAGATCCAAGTATCTCGATTCGCTTGCCTTATTGTATATGTTTGTTTTGGTTTGTATCAATACATCCGGGTTCAACATGTAATTGTAGGAAGTGGGAAATGGTAGAAATACCGTTGAGAATATTATTACTGTTTTAAGAGTATATTAGTAGTTAGAGAAATTATAGTAGTTGTTATAAATAGAGGGAGTGGGGGAAGGAGAAAGGTAGAATTGTTTAGCCCCAGTTTGATAACCATTTTGTTTTTAATTTTTAGTTTTTGAAATTTAAGCCTTCAACAACTACCATACCATATGCTTTCTTCTAATGGATATCTACATCTTACCTATATTTGTAGAAACTAAACCAAAATCACTTTTGTAATGCCCCTTGGGGGCATTTTCTTTTGTAATTTCTTACCTTACTGAAATTGTTTTAGACAATGGGAGGTTTCACTGCCTCGAATATACTTCGAGGAATTCTGTTTAATTCTGTTATCATATTGCAATAGTGTGTGGGTTCTATCAGAAAAATCACACAAAACAATATATTCATGTTTTTCTTTTCATTTCTTTATATCGGTTAGTGTAAGCAAGTGCTCCTCGATTATTTTCACAAGGCAAACTGTCTAACCTAAATATTGACTGTTAAAGAAATTTGGAGGAAATTAATTCCTTTGTAAGTGTCACCATAAATTGAACCTAGAACCTCTTAGATTTTCAAAGCTTTCTTTGACCGCCAGACGATATTCAAGTAACATTGTAAATTCATTTCATAGACAATGTTACTCAGGTCTATATCTTCTCTAGCTGGGTTTCTATCTTCCTTAATTTATCTATTAAGTCGTGCTAAATCAACTATAATTTTGTACTGATTGTTATATTACATCGTCATTTAATTAATGATTTTGAGAATAGGGACTACATAGGAATTAGAATAGCAGTTTAAACCTCAACAACCTTTAATTCAAGCTTTGAATCAAAATATATTACTTACTTGGATTGCTTTAATTCAGGCTTGGGGTGTTCTAGAGCAGAGATTAGGCAATCTATCAGCAGCAAGAAGGTTATATAGAACCTCTCTGAACATAAATTCTCAGAGCTATGTAACATGGATGACATGGGCAGCATTGGAAGAGGATCAAGGGAATGCAATCCGAGCCGAGGAAATTCGAAATCTCTATTTCCAGCAGGTCAGAAAGAACACTCAATTTTACAAATATAATATTCAGTTATACTAGTTAAAATCACTTCTTGATACCGAAAAACTATCACATCCTCCCAATTTTTAGTTGGCTAAATGTATTTTGAAGCTTTTGATTCTTGGAACGAGTGATGCTCATTGCTCGATACAACCTACAAAACACGAACACTTTGGTTTTGATAAGAACGACATGAATACTTCTAGACACTCTCCGAATACGACATGCAAAATTTCGTGTCCCCCTTTATTATTTTTATTTTTTTAAATTTTGGACACTTCACAAACACACATAGAAACTTCACGAACACACCATTTAAAACTTATACCTTTCAAGTGGTCGATGCACAACAACAATGTAGTTTTGATGGATGGAAGCAGTCAACGACAACATCCATCGAAAGTAGATAGACAAAAATGAAAAAGGAAAAGTCGGAGAGAAAATTGAATGGAGAGAAAAATAAATGGTAAAAACTAAAATATTTTGAAAATTTTGCTTTATCAGCTTTTAGTAGGCATTTTAAATATTGTGAGGTCTTATTCTTTATTAGATTTACATGGACCATCAAAATTTTATTTTCATTGTTTATTCCGATTATTTTTTATAGTTAGTAAATAACTAAAATATTTTGGGTTTGATCTTTTACTCTAATATATATATATAAAACGTGCCTTTTATCTTGTCTAATAGAACTACTTAAGTTTGAGTTAGTTTGTGTGAAGTGTTGGTTAGAAACTTAACTTTGTGTTGCAACAGAGAACCGAAGTTGTGGATGATGCTTCGTGGGTTATGGGATTTTTAGACGTTATTGACCCGGCACTGGACAGCATAAAAAGACTATTGAAGCTGGAGCAAGACCCCTTCACCATGTCCAGAGCAATGGACGGAGGCGCTCAAAACGCCTCGGTTGACGACTTGGCTGCCTCCTCTTCTGCTAACAATGCGGTTGAAAGTGAAACCGGATTTGATTTAGATGGATTTATCATGAAAAAGTTATCCATAGACACATCAAAACTCGAAATCCAGCTCGAAACAGCGCAGCCCAAAAGATTCAAGTATCAAAGAAGGCAATTGAGACCAGAAAACAGACAAGAAATGGATGTTTCACAGAGCCAAAGAACAGCATCTTCATCAGGTTAGGTTATGAAGCAATGCTAGTCAGTTTTAATCTTCCATCTGGTAAGAACTTCTTCGAAAAGGCGAGCCGAGTGGATGTTCTAAGAATTTATGCCAGTGGATCAAATCTAATTGAGGATCTTATAACAGTTCATTCCAAAGATAAAGCTTCTAGATGGAACAAGCATTTTGTAAGGCTAAGCTTCCCTCATTGTTGGGGGCTATTCCGAAAGTTGTTATTATTGCTACAAGGAGCAAGGAAGAAAACACTTCCTTGATTTTCATTGTTCCTCAGGGTTTACATGTCTCAAAGAAGTCATAATGTAAATAACATTGTAAGTTTATTATTCTTCAATTTCTCTTTCTCAACTTGGGAAAATTGACATCAAGTTTTTGCATTGCGTTAATTATATATATATATATCTTCCCAAAGTTCGGCCCAACTTACCTACCATTATTCTAACGGGATAAACTACCTAACTCTATAATATTTGGATATCAAGGAAACACACCATAACTAAAACTAAATATTATAGAAATATCAAAACATAAAATTAATTTATATAAAGAAACTACATCCAAAATTTAAGGATCCTAATGTTTTTATAAATTAAAAGTAGAGATCTTTTAATTGCTAACTCAACTTGTCGCTAAGGGTGCGAGCATCGCTTGAGTTTTGTAGGTTTACTTCTCTCAAGGTCACATATTCGAAGTGGTTTGTGAAGATTATCTTTTCAGATGATTCTTAATTTTGCTTTCAATCTTACGATGATATATTTCGATGCCATAATTTAAGGACGAACCGTTATCTAGGGGTGTTCACATTTTATCCGAAAACCAAACCGACCGAATTATGGTCGGTCGGTCGGTTATTATATAGAGCCGGTCGGTGTCGGGTAATCAACAAAATTAACCGAAGGTCGGTCAGTCGGATAATTTTATTAAAAAAACCAACCGATTTTATAATAATATATATATATAGATATATATATATAGTCCATAGAAAAAGTAAATGTGATATATAGTTAAAAAAAAATTATAATGATAAAATAACCAAGTAACATCTATAGTTTCCCATTGAAAAATATTTAGGAAAAAAGAAAAAATAATAATAATTAACCGACTTACCCGACCGACCGTCGATCGAATTTTTCGATTTGGAAATTATGTTCGGTTTCTATTTTAAGAAAACCGAAATGTAGGTTATTGAGGTTGGTTTTTGGAGAAAACCGACCCCGACCGACCGACGAACACCCCTACCGTTATCTCTAAACCACCATTTTATTTCCCAGCTATATTAATTGTCTCAAATCATCAAGAGTGATGTATAGGATTATAAATTTAAATCATCTTTGGAAAAAAAAAATGGTCTCAAAATATCGATAATATCTCTTTCACTAATTACTTTCTTAATTTGATGGAAATTTTCTAAACAATTTAAACAGTTCTTTTTTGTTTCCCCTACAAATCCGCGCTAATTTGCCAATCTTCTTCCCGCTGAAAATGAACATCAAATTTAGGGCTCAGAAATGGCTTAATCCGAGTGTGAACTTGAATCGAACTCGGTGATCTCAAGAATGTCTTCTCGAGGTAGACATCTCAACTCGGACGACGCCGGCGGAAACTCAGCCATGGAGTTGGATGATCGCCGACGGCTTCACGAAGAAGAAGAAGATGATCCGTTTCTTAAATTTATCGATTATGCGAGATCTGTGCTAGCATTCGAAGATGAAGAAGACTTCGATCCTAATGTTAATGGAACGGAGACCGATACGCCGGGTTGGAGTTGGATCGCCTCTCGTGTTCTCAGAACTTGTATCGCCTACTCGAGTTCTGTCACCCCTGCCATTTTGCTATCTGAACTCTCGCAGGTACTGCGGATTCAAACTTCGTTAAGGTTTATTGTTTTGATTTTATAGAAATCTTGAGCAATAAACTGGAAATTTTTTAGTAATTGCCTGGTTTTTTAATCTAAGGTAGGGAAAGTGAGGACTTCCTGAATTGTTGAATGTTACGCACACACACATATATTTATATTTATATTTATCCGAGCGAGTTTATGCACAATTCGACTATTCTCACGCCACATACTTGCTAACCCAACAACATTTGAATGTTTTTTAGTAAACAATAACTTTCGTTCATCAAAGAAGAATTACAATGATGCCTATTGAAACATAGTTACAATAAACAAGTCTAGTGTGAGATAAGACTGGAGAGGAATGAAAGCCTCAATAGATAGCTCCTTATCATTGAAGACTCGACCATTTGACAACATTTGGATGTCAAGGAAATTCCTAACAAATTATTTTCTAGGTAGGTGCTCACTATGGATTGAATTCAACACCTCTTAGTTAATTATGAGATGATTGACTTGACCACTTAGCCACTCCATGATATTTTGAATGTTACACAATTAGACTTAAGATTTCGCGAGTGTGTAGGCCATATGAGTTCCTTTTTATTTTGTACACCACTTATTACCTAGTCATTCGCAGCGAGGAGAAGAAGAGCCAATTTGTTATTCTAAATTAAGGATGAATACTCGGTGCCCATTGCGTGCTTTGAAGCATTTGAAGTTGATGTCTCCTTCAACTTTCTTGATCCAATTGTACTTTGTAGTCCGTTTGATTTTCAAATAGGCATCACCACGTGGGCCAACCTCGAGTGATCTAGATTGCACCTGCACCCCACACAGCTTCTTAGTGTCCTCTCAATTTTCCCTTCCAGTTCAGTTTCTCATCAGCTGAGAGGCTATTTCAACTGTCAGTTATGCAATTATCCAATGCGAGAAATGTTTGGTTGCCTTCCAAGCTTCAGATTCTGGATTGGGAATAAGAAATCCATTGGTGATGAAGGCATTCGTTTGTCCTCTAGGAGGAAAGTGCATTCTGGACTTTCTTATCACTCCTGTCAAGTCCCCCTTTAGTTTGCAACTTGTTAGCATAGGAAGAATATGTGTTTTCCAAAGCATAACATTGTTTACACTGGTCCCCAAGGGGTGGCGCAATTGGTTGAATACTTGAACTTTGAAGGTGTGCTCCCCTCAAGGTCCTAGATTCGAGACTCACCTATGACATTAATTTGTAGACATTTCCCGTGTCTCCATTCCTTCGATGTCTCCCGGTGCCTGACTTAGGGAGGGTGTGGTTATCCTTGTTTAAAAAAAAAAACATTGTTTACACTTATGTTACCTGATTCATCTGGTTTCCTATTGGTGGAAGTTGGGATTAGCCATGAAACTCTAGTGTCGAGCTGATGTTTTGGGATGAAAGAGATTTAGTTGAAGTAAAACATGGTGCATAATGTGGAATTTTGGAGAGAGTGAGTAAGCTGAATGGTTGGTAAAACCAGGCAAAGTTATCTATACCCTTAAGTTCTTAACAGCTACACCTATTGTCGATGTCTTAACAGCTACACCTAACCCTTATCTTAAGGGGGTCAAAGGATTGTGCCTGATTTAGATGGAGAAGAGAAAGCACAGTAGTTGATAGATATTGTACAACTTCAGTACCTAAATGTTTTATTTAAGTTATGGCTGGTTCCACTTCTGTTGTTTCTTATATTAAAGAAAAAAAATTATACTGGTTCCACTTCTAGTTACCAGCTAAGATAATCTAACTTAACCATTCACCGTTATATTCTACAAGATAGTTATTTGGCTAGTGATTTTATTTTGAAGGCTTGGTATGAGCAGCATAGAGTTGGGGCTCCCAAGAAAATACCTGAATGTGTTAATCAGTTGAAGAAGAAGAATAAGAGAAAGAAGCTTCCGAAAACAGTTACCATTGACTCCATATATGAGAAGAATTTCCTATCTTTAAGTAGCGTTTTGGAATCTGTAATTCTTGAAGAGTTTACTCTTCCAGGTACTTCTGTCTCCCATTTCAAGCTGATGATTGTAACTTTAGCACTGTTCTTGATGTTGCATTTCCAAATCAGTTATACATGACTTCAAAAGCTAGTATATTTGTAGCTTGAGAAAAGAGTTGCAGAAACTGATAGCAGTTGTAAAATTAGTCAATAGGATATATATCTTTCTTTGGAGACACCTTTTTTTTTTTTTTTTTTTTGTATTTTGGAAGTTCTTAAGTTCAGGTGTTGTCTCCCTAGCTTAGCGGTTTAGATGTCATTACAGACAAATATCTGAATATTTTATCCACATGATTTTCTTAAGGTACAAATATTCACATGCTTACTTTGGGGGATTTTTGGAGCTCTAATACAATCGATCTTTTTCTCCATCGTAGGTAAAACATTTACTATATGATGCTGCTACCTTTATGATCTATGGTTCATGCAATAAAATAATTCGGAATGAATGTACTCTGAATGACCATATATTTGCTTAATTGGAAGATCCTTTCAGTAGCATTACTGTACTGCAATTTTTTTGTGACTCGTCAATTTGAAAAAACCAGCTGCCAAGAGCATAGCTCAACTGGTGTAACTGTGTACTTGTGACTAATGCCATAGGTTCGAATCTCCCCACCCCAATTGATGTTGAACTAATTTTTTTTTGTTGAAAAAATCAGCTTGCATTTGAAGAGTGAACACAAAGAGGCCAACAAAAATAATAAATAAATAAGGGCCAGCTAAAAGCAAGGAACACGTGAAAAAAGTTGTTAATCGCTTTTAAGTGGCGTTTATTGAAGACATTCATTCCGAATCACTTGTTTTTTTCCTCTGGTTTTAATTTTGTCCCCGAACATTAACTTCCATCTCTGTATTTTCATCTTGATTTGAGGTTGTGTTGCAGCTTTATAAGCTGCACAGAACTTGTAATCTTTATGTTACCTGTGAGAACAAGTAAAACGGGAATTGTTTTTTATGGCAGATTCTATGACTTAGTTGATGGAATCCTGAAGAAAGGGAGGCAAATATTTTTAACTGGATGCTATCTTCGTGCTGCCAGTGGTGGATCCGGTCATCTACGACTTCTACCAACTGAATACTTTATCATATTGTTAGATGAGGTTGTCAAAATGGTTTTTCTAACTACCAGAATCAGTATTAGATTTCTCTTGCTTATATGCAGTTAATATCTTCTGTTTATTGTAGGAAGAGGATGATGATGTAATACTTATAGGAGCTCAATTTTGTTCCGATTCCTTTTCTTCCGTTTCTCTTGATGCCGTCAGTAAAGGGACTACATATTCATTATACGCAAGGCAAGATATAACAACTTTTCTCCAGTTTTATCCATCTCTATCTAAACTGGTTTCTAAACCTGCAATGTGGATTTATGATGTTGGTTTTCTTTTGTTTTGAATTTGACAATAATTGGGGGTGGAGCGATTCGAATCCATCACCTCTTGGTTACTTGTCATATAAGTTGTCACTTGAGTTCTGCTCCGTTTGGCGATGATGGTCTTTTTTTGTTTTTCCTCCTTTCTAAAATGATCGCACTACTTAAACTTTAGAGGTTGTATCGACCAAATAAATCATTTTTCACAGATGATAGATTTTGGATGTCCAATAATGAGCTAAATAATGGTTTCCTTATCTTCAATACTTGCAGGATTGAGTCTATTGGTTCAATAGAAATTTATGAGGCGACTAACGGCTTACAGATGATACAAATTATTCTTGTTGATAATGATGGTTTCAAGTTAAAGTTTCTCTTATGGGGCGAACAGGTGATACTAGCCAATCTTTTAAGGTGAAATTTTTAAGTTGATATTAATTATTCAAATAGAATATGATTATATTATATCAACATAACAGTTTTCATTTCAACAGTGTTGGTAGCTGGCTTGCACTTGATAGACCATACATTGCTACTGTGAACGAGAATGGCATCGGAACAAGTGATGAACTTTGTCTTGAGTATGGTAGTGCAACACAGTTATATCTGGTGCCGTGCATTCAGCATGAGGAGCAAGTGTGTTGTAGATCCCCACTTCCCCCACTCCATACATGCATGCACAAACTTGAACTCTTTTCTGTTTCTTGGATCTCATTAATATGTAAATATTTTGCTACACAGGTATGTGTTTTAACACAAAATATTAACCAAGCTTCAAGGATGCTTAGTACATCGTATCTCACTCAGGTTCCCCGAGTTTCTCAAGTTTCCTTGCCCTGCGATTCACATGGGACAATTGATTTTGGTAATTATCCTTTTCGGGTGAGTTTAACTTCTAATCATAATCGTAATGTGTGGATCACATTTGTATTTTATCTATTTTTCTTGAATAACTAGATAGTAGTTCAACGGACTCTCTTGAAACCCCATTATTCTATGTAGAGTTCCATACACCCGTGTCATCTTTTGTAGTATCGAATTCATAATTTCAGGTTTTACAAGGTGAAAAAAGTAAGAGCCAATTTTCCCCACCCGAATTGTAGCTTAACTAAAATAAACAAAAGCCAATTGTACCTTCTGATGTTAATATTCTAAGAACAATTCACTTGACATATTATATATGACCTGTCGCAGTGTTACAGTATAAAAGTTCAGACCCCCTAATATCCAAGATTTTGTTTTTTTTTTGTTTGCAAAATAACTAACTTCAATTACTTGAATTGCGTGTGATGTTTTATTTTTTTAAAAATAAAATATGTTTCATCTTGAAGTCCTTGTTATTCTTTATGGAGATGAATCATAAGTTTTATGCTATTTGTGAAGTTTACAGTCTTTTGTGATCGACCTTCAAGACAAGATGACTGGCATTAGCTTGTATGGTATCATTTTAGATATAGTAAATGAAAGAAATACCACAGAAGCTGTTTTCTCTATGAGAATTAAAGATAACACAGGAGAAATTTCAGCGAAGTTACACTTCGTGAGATCTTGGTATGGACATTTTCTTTGCCTAACTTTTAATTTTTGGGTTCTATGAGTCTGACTTTTACATAGCTCTTCAAATAACAAAAACTTCTACTCATTTTCTGAGTTCCTCTTTCCTTTTTGTAAAGGTCGCTGGGAAGGGTAGGTGTTGGACATACGATATATATAAGTGGCCTGACATGCACCATGAAGAAGAATCGGTGAGCTGATTCACACTCTTTACCCAGTTATCTATCTAGTAAATAAATTGGGGAAGTCTTGGATAATTTGGAATGCTTAAATACATCAAAATAATAACTCGTCTTTGATTCGGGGTTTCTCTCCTTTTTCATATTTGTTGATTTCTTCATGGCATTTCTAATTTGAATTGAGTTTTTTTGCTTGTGAAGCTTGGAGGCTTTATGGATTGAGAATCATGTTGGAGCTTCTTTTGTTAACCTTAGCTGCTTGCCAGCATTGTTAACTTCATCTTGTCTTCATAAACTTTCACGACTATCTGATCTTACCAGCAACGCTCTTGGTACGAAGGTAAGGTTTTTTTTTTTTTTTTTTTTTTTCCTGTCTATGTTATCTTATATTGAGGCCGAAGGAAGAGGGAGAGGTGCATAAATAATTCAAAAACACAAAATACATAACATTTGCTGATGCATGCAGACATCACTTGTTATTTCTTGAAAATGTTCAGCATTCATACACCAAAAACTGGGTGGCCCTAGAAGAGCACGATTTTACTTTTTTTCAACTCTTCGGTATTCTTGTTATTTCTCATCTCTATCAGCTGTGATTTTTATTTTGTTTCTCCAAAATTTCCTGGCCAGGTCTGTCGAGTTCGGCTCGACCAAGTTTCACATTGTCAAGTTAGTACTAAATTTTTGCATACAATTTGTGGTCATTTTGTCGAGGAGACACATACACCTAGTAGAATCGGGTGCACTTTTTGTCGCTGTGAATGCAAGGCTGAGCTTGTGCGCACATTCGACCTGAAAATCACCCTTGCAGACAATAGTGCAAAAATCTTTGCATGGTGTACAGGTCAAACTGCTGCAGAGTTATTGCAAATATCTCCTGATGAATTCTGTGAACTACCTGAGGTAAAGAATGAACTTAAAATAATGCTTTTTTTTAATATAATATAATATAATATTATTTTATTATATATATATGTATAAAAAAAAAAAAAAGTTTTTATACTTAAGAACAACCACTACAGTTGAAGTAGTTTTTGTTCAATAATAAGCAAGTTAGTATACTCCTCTAAGCTGCCAAAATATATATATCAAATCATTATCATAAATGCAGTCCCTAAGGAGTGGCACGGCGGTTAGCTTGGACTTTGAAGGTGTGCCTCTCCTCAAGATTCACTTGTGACATTAATTTCTAGACACCCCTCATGTTTCCGTTCCTTCGATGTTTCCCGGTGCCTATCCTAGGGACTGGCGGGTTACCTCGGGTATAATGGAGCTGAAGCTTTGATTTCCGGGTTTCAAAAAAAAAAAATCATTATCATACATGCATGATGATCCAATCATGATAGATCTTTATCATATATAAAGTCAATAAGATCATAGCTCAAGTGACATGAAGGATGAACTTGTGATCAAAAGATTATGAATTCAAAATTTCTTCATCCGAATATCGTTGAATTTTAAAATAGTTGATCCGATCATGAGAATCAGTATTCCATCTGAAGTTTTATGTTTAGTCTTAGATTCTTCCAGTTCTAGTGTTGTTAAGAGTTTGTTATGACTTTGCAGGAAGAACAAGTAATGTATCCATGTTCACTGGAAAATGAAAGTTTTGTGGTTGCAATAGTAAATTGCAGGGAGCAGAGCAGTAGATGTGGAGATAATGTTTATTCTGTTAACTGTCCACCTTCGTGGGAGATTACTCGTGCATTAAAGTCTGAATGATTTTGCATTTTGGAACAATCTTTCTAACAATGGCTGTTGCAAGAGTTCTAAAGGTATGTATAAATAAAGATCTGCCAGTATTTTTCATGGCTTCATTTGACAGCTCTGAGGTTCAAATACTCAAAAGAAAAGAAAAAAAATAGTCAATTCATTTCCATATCACTATAACACATTTCTGGTTAAAAGAAAATTTTAGGTAATGCCATTTCATAACTTTTTTTTTTTTTATATCCATAACTGTCATTGACTAATGTCACGGGATATACTGTCTTATTCTACAACATTTGTATGTTAAGAAAACTTAAAAGAAATTAATTTCTAAGTAGACGGCCACCATGAATTAAATTCATTACCTTATGCACCCTAAAATTCTCTTTAACCAATTGAGTCACTCCATGATGGTTATGCCATTTCATAACCTAAATTTTTATGTTCCATCTATTTAATCCAATTTACGTCGCATTTTATTTTATTTTTTAATTTTAATTTTTCTATTTTCTTAAATTTAGAATAAAATAGAATGGAACTTAAATTGAACGATACAGCGTGCATGAAAGTCTAGGTTATGCATTACCGTGATTTAAAATTTTCTTTTAATAAGATTCGATAACTTCATGGACCAACTTGTAATACCCCTTTGATTCTTAAGATTTGTATCCAAAAGTCTATTAATTTTTCTTTTTACAATTAAGTTCACTAGTAAATTTTAAACCTAAGACTTCTATTGAAGTAATGAAGAAATAACCTCGAACTGCCACCAACGATGCCAACACATCCGTTTGTAGGTACTGACCAAAGTACTTTTACTAGATAAAAACTAGCTTAACATCAGTTCTGAAGTTTGAGCATTTCTTCAATTTCGTTTTTACTATCTAAAAAATCTCGGCCTTTAAGCTCTTACCATTATCAACTTTTTCTTATTGTTAGCATTTTTTACTTTTATTGATCAACTACAGATATTCTTTCTTAAAATTGTGGGAAAAATAAGAATCATATGATATTATTGATAAAGTAAAGAATTTGTTAAGCACCACGGCTTAAACACGATTCTCAAATTTGGAGCCATAACTACAACTTTGGACTAGATAAGTCTTTATCATTTAACCACATACCATGATTAGTATAAATGAAGTACATAGGTGAGCAAACACACACTGATAAATGCAAGTACTTTTTTTTTTTTTTTGCACGATTCAATGGGTGTTTCTTCTTTGCTATTATTTTGCTTGTGTGGCTGTTACAAAATTCAAACTAGCAAAATTTAGGCTTTCAAAATCTTCAATTGTATTAGTTATTGAAACTTGGCTGAAAATATAAATGTTTGTAAAAACAAAATAAAGAGAAAAGATAGCCATGGATCACAATTCACAAAGCCAATTGTACTTAGCAACACCATGTACGCAAAATAGACATCTAGAAAATGAACAGGTTTATAGGCACACAGCTTAAACCGACCATTTTTGTGTATGTTATTATTTAACTACAAATAATGGAGAAGGCAGCATCACAGAAACATAGGATTGCTTTTTTACTTGTCGAATGATAAAGGCATTTAAATTTACGCTACAACTAAGTACACATAAGACCTTTGTGTCTCAGAACCAAGGAACATACCTGTTAATCTATGATTCATCCATGAAGACAGGACCATGAGAACTTGCTTTCATGAACTTCTTCAGTAATAGAACGACAATTGCAAGAGTGAGCCCGATCGCAGCCCATGTGAACAATCGGTCATCGGCAGGTTTGTTTACTCTTGTCTCTGGCCTCCGCTGCATCTGAGCTGTGGCACGATTAGACAGTACCTCTCTTGCTGCTCTCGCTGCTTCTGGTTGGATATTGGCATTCATAGAGATCTCCCCTGGTATGACTTCCTCGACGATCCTGTCACTTATGGGTGGATTCTGCAGGTCTTCCCCAGCAGCTGCAAGTTCAGTGGGTTCAGAAGTTACCTGGAGATCAGCGTCTTTGTTAGTTGGTTTCGCCTCGGAACCATCTGAAGAACCAGGTTGAGGGATAGGCGGTGCCTTACTCAGCACATATTCATGAATCTGTGATGCAAAGAAGGCCATGAATGAACAATGTCGTATCAATCACATGTGGGAAATTCAGTATACTTATCAACAGCTTATGATTTTCTTTTTTTTTTTTTTGAAAACCGACGAATCGGAGCTTCGTTCCCCTATACTCACGGCACCACTGACCCGTTCTTAAACTGTGACACCGGGATACTTCAGAAGGCATTCTAGTTTAAGCGTTCCCTAGCAGTCTCGAACTAGGGATCTCTCAAAGAAGCATGTTTTGGAGTCCATAGTCTCAACCGTTGGGCCACCCCTTAGAGACAACAGCTTATGAAGTATCAACAGAACTTGGAAATACCTCGTTGATT
The DNA here is from genome assembly GCA_037833695.1 of Sechiopsis laciniata. NCBI lineage: Eukaryota > Viridiplantae > Streptophyta > Magnoliopsida > Cucurbitales > Cucurbitaceae > Sechiopsis > Sechiopsis laciniata. The sequence continues at coordinate 6,376,747 of JBBMKA010000021.1, read as the reverse complement.
AGCTTTTGACGTTCAGGAGTACCAAATTTGGGGGGTGCCTCTCGCGATTTGATGGCCAATACCCGTCTTTCTTCCTTCTTGTAGTCCAGAGAACCAAGAGCCCCATTTGGGTTGGTGGGCATGAAAGCAATCAATGCAACCAAGGCAGTACGCACTGACCAACAGCAACCAACAAAAAGGGGAGTAGGAAAAAAGAACAAAGGATCAGAGCAAGTGGAAGTGGAACCTAAAGCAACTTAAAGGAAATGTAGAAACCAGACAATGGACATTCTTGTTTTTTAAGTTAAACGAAATGCATGTTTGAGAATTCAAACCAATGACCTTTTGGTAAAAAATGTTACGAACTTGTTGAATTAAGTTCAGGTTAACAACAAAAGACATCATGTAGGCTAACTGAGCTAGCGTAATAAGCCAACAAGGCAAGTTGGATAAAGAATACGAAGAACCCACCACTCCATGACGGTTGCCAATGCTCGGGATGATGATTCGATATACTTAAGCAAATCTTCGTTTGGGTTTCAAAGCGCCCATTTGGCTGAAAGAAAGGAATTGACATTGATCAGAGTTCATCAACAAAACAGAAAAGAATAAACAAAAGGGAAATAAGAACAAAAGGGGATTGCTATCTTACAGTTAACAACATGAATGAAGGTGGCTTAAATGGATATTCAGATGGCAATTGGATACGTCCATGATATATCCCACCCTCAAATTCACTATCACCTGGTCCGCGGATGGCAAATTGCCATTCAAATATGTTCTCCTGAAAAAGCATCAGCATTTAGCATTAAAATCAACAGAAAGATGTTTGACAAAAGCCATAAATTCTATAGTAAATAAAAATAATAAAATTATGCAGCAGAACTGGTGTATCAATCAAACAACACTACTCATCCCTAAGGCGTGACATTAATTTGTAGACACTTTCCATATCTCCATTTCTTGGATGTCTCTTGGTGTCTGGTTTAGGAACTGGCGTGGTTACCCGGTTATAGTGGAGCGAAGCTCTGATTTCTCAGGTTACCAAAAACAATAAAAAATAAAATCATAGCCGGTACATTTCCATCATTTCTCCCCAAATGCAATGATGTCAATACAATTATAAAGGCACATGGGAATAGGATAAGATACATGGATATTTTTAAAATTTTGGACCAACAACTATTTATCTAACTAGAGAGCAAGAGTTTGAAACAAAGAACTGCCCCAAATTTTCAGCTGTCGAAAAGCTCTCAAAGATTATATAATCTCGAATGAATTCCATAATAAAAATTTAACGAAAACTGGTAACTCTTTTCATTTCTCCTACTTTTTGAACCCTACTAGAACATTCATACGCAAAAAATGGCAGACCAGCAGGTAAGGAAAACCCAAAAACACCAAATCATTACTTGATTTCCGACCACAATTCCACACAATCCAACAATCGGAAACAACCACAAGGAATCAATTCATTCAACAAGGATACGCAAACCAAAAAAAAAAAAAAAAAACCCAGTAGGGCAAATTTGAAAACGAAATTGGAAAACCAGAAAAATTCAAAATGAACGAACCTCAAGAGGAAGACTCATGAAATCATCAGAAGGATTGGACTGCATCTCCTTGACCTCCTGAAGGATCCTCTTCACCGCAGGGTTCTTCAGATTGTACTTATCCTCCGCCATAGCTTTGCAATTCACTTCCAGATCCGATCACCGGACCAAGAAATTACCTGATGATCCAGAAGATAAAATGGCGATCCCAAGATCCAGACCAAACCCAAACCACGGAGACTAATGGGAATCCATATTTATTGCCATGGATCAAGAAAGGGAGCAGCCAAAGAACAAAGTCGGGTATTAACGTGCCACGTCATTTCTTTGCTGGTTTGTTGACGTGTCCGCCCTCTATTGGTTCTTTAAAAGTTCATAACAAATTTTACAAAATGCCATATATGACAATTTTTTAATTCCAAAATCAATTTTACACCTCAATTCTATCAACTATAATGCATAATTATTATTATTATTATTTTTTTAAATTAATTCAATTATTTTGAAACATTGTGTTTGTCATAAAACATATCAATCGAACTTGGTTTGTCTTTATTTTTCTTTATATCTTGATTATCTATCCTACTCCATTCAAAAATTGTAGTTGATGGAAAGATCAGATTGTCTAAGCATACTACCAATTTTTTCTTGGGAAACTTATGAAATTAATCAAATTTAAAAAATAATTACAAATATGACAATTTAAAAAAAAAAATAGTAACTATAGTCAATACATAATACTGTATTAATAATAAATAATCATGTATTAATAAATATTAATAATACATTATTGAAATGTATTAATGATTAAGAATGCAAATATTTCTAAATTTGACTACATTTGTAACTATTTTGTTAGAGTAATTCATCCATTACAATTTTTTTTTCTTTTCTTTGGAAGGGTACTCACAAGCTCTTTCCCACAAACTAATTTCAAATATAGACAAATTCAATACGTATTGTAAATTCTTATTAATATCCATATTATAAAAAAATGTATATGATAATACTTATTAATAACAATTATTACATTTGTTTTTTTTAAGTTACTATATTTATAATTATTTTTTAAATTTAAGATAAATTTTCCTAAAAAAATAAAGAAAGTTAATCCATGATATTTGTCGATCTAAAATTCATTATTTTTTATAAATCTCATTGACATTCAAATATTTTAAATAAATTAGTCGACAAGCTCAATAGATCTTATATTCAAGTGTAATTTTGGTCTTGCACATGTGAAGATTTCCTGCACCATTTGTCTGAGATAATCCAGGAAAGATTACATAGCAATTCTACGACAATGTATCGAATTTTGTGTGGTTCGTGGCAAATAATGAAAGACATGTCGAAGAAAATTAGACTGTTGTCAGAAAAGTACTACATCAATTTTAAATGACCTCACATATGCCTTAACATTTTACACATTAACCATCACATTAATTTTCTTCTCATAAAAAAAAAAAAAAAACATAATTGAAACTTAGTCCCAAATTTAGGAGTATTTTGTATAATTTAACCCCCCCAAAAATGAAATATCTCATTATTCATCATCAATCCATATTAGTGATATTATATTTGACATTTTATATAAATTTCATTAAACCTTCTGATGAAAATGTTGATTCACTCATGTCAAGTACATGGACACATGCAAATGTTGATATAGATTTGGCTGTCGACCAAAATCCTACGCACCCATGTGGTGTTGGAGAGAAAAAAAAAAGACGAAAATAATAATAATAACTTAAAACATATTAAAAAATGCAATATATAAATTTAATCCATATGGCTAGAAGAAAGTTAGACTTCAATCCTCATAATTAGAGTTTATTCTCTATGGTTTGAAGAAATATAAAATTTAGTTTCTATGATTTTAAAAATTAAAATTTAATCTCTATAGTTTGATAAAACCTAAAAAATAGTATTTGTCCTTTCTAATCGTTGGTGAATTATGTACTTTGAAGTTAGTTATTTATCTATGGATGATAAAATTATGAGTTAAGTAACTAATATAACAAAAAAAAAACATTTATGTATGAATAGTGAGCTCTCACGTACTTAATACACCAACGATTAAATACAATAAAGACTATATATTAGATTTTATAAAATCATAAAGGTTAAATTTTAAATTTCTTAAAATCATAAGAACTAAATTCTAACTTTCTTTAAATCATAAAGACTGAACTCTAATTTTGAAAATTATGAAAACTAAACTATAACTTTCCTCCGACCATAGGAACTAAATTTATATTTTAACCTAATCATTTTTTCCAAGGATATTTTAAATCATATTTTTATTCACGATATTGATTATGCATAGTTGGCAGTAAGAAGTTAAACTAAAACCCGGCGAAGTTAATTAATGAGAAGTTGCAAAAGTTATTGGCCTCATTGACAGACAATCAGTTTAAAAAAAAATTACTTGTTTGAAGGATAAGATGGTAAAAACACTTGATGACATACCAATAAAACTTTGAATGCATAGTATTGATATCAATCTCTCCATCTGTGGCCACAGTTTGGATTGCAGCAAACGAAGAATAATGTCATACCTTCCTCCCCTCTCGCAGTAGCCTGCATTACAATTACGCAATCAGATCATGGCTACATTAAATATGCACAAATATCCAACCAAAGAAAACCAACAGGTCACATTTCATTATAAAAAATCTATAATGAAATGAAAATGAATATGGAGAATGAGAATACGAGAGAGAATTAACACGAAGGGAAACTGTTGTCTATGCTTGGGGTGCCAAAAATGATTACAGGAGAACTGTTATCTTGTCTTTGGATGCATGAAATGATTATGAAAGAACAAAATAGTAAGTATGGAGAGAATGAAGAGTGGTTATGGGAAGAATGAAAAGTGGGGGACATGCAGCTGTGACATTACTCCTTCGATTTCTCCGGTGCCTGGCCTAAGGACGGGCGTGGTTACCTTGTTTCAAAAAAAAAGAAAAGTGGGGGAAATGAATATTGACTATAAGGAGAATGATGGTTAGTGGCGACGGGAATTATTTCCCATAATCATTCCTATTCTCCCTGTCTAAACACCCCTAGATTCACAGCCCCAGATGATACAAAATGCAACTTAGAACAAAATACAAATATAGGGAGTTGCAAATGAATGAAGCATGAGTTAGAAAAACTAACATTGATGAAATCAAGAAAGGAGGAAAGAAGGAAGCTCGATCCTAGCAGAATAAAGTTTGGAAAAAAAAAGAAGTTTTATAGGAACAAAAAACAAAAAAGACAGTGAACCTGGAAGAAAACAGCTTCGCCATGGTTGCATTGAGCACATCGAACGGCTTTAGTGCGAGGGAGAGTTGGATCTGCAGCAACATCTTGCAGAACTTGAGTGCGTTCCCCTACAGAATGATGAATCTCATTCCTATACACACAGTTATTGTCAGCTACTTCCTGTAAACAATTTTTTTAAAAGAAAAACATGAGAATTAATGGGCAGAATAAGAGGGAAGGAACCATCAATCTCTAGAAATAAAAACAAATCAATAGAGTGTGACAGAGAGGATGATCAGTGAGTAAAATTAGAAGGAAAGAGGGGAGGATATCAATCTCAGTATTCGAAAACAGATCTATCTTCCAGTAGGTAAAAAATAAATTTTACTTGGTCATACGAAAATGAAAGAAAGTTTTCAACAACGGTCCATCATGAAAGCATATTTTGAGTAGAAGTACAGAATACATGCAATTCAATTAGTAAGGATTTTCAGAACACAAACTAATACAAAAGAACTGGGAAACCAATTGCTAATCGTGAGGATTAACTTTAACAATTCCACGACCCAAAGGAGTGATTTAACTCTAATATCAATGAAAAAAAAGCTCAAACTTGCAATCTAAAGAATTAAATTAGTAAAACTATCCTAATAATCTTACAACGGCAAAGTTAACCTACAAAGGTTATATTCCTTCTCCTAGATAAAACAAAAACAAGTGGCTTTTCTTGCATTTGTCCAGAAATATCTTCTTCCTGGTGTACATGCATATCTCCAACTTTGAACTGTAAGGATCCGTTAGCATTCCATTCAGTCATGATAACTAGTTAAATCATAATCTTCATAAGGTTGCCTTCAAGAAATTCTTAGTACGAAAATGAACCACATAAGCAGCCACAAACAAAGGATTCCATCAACGAGCGAAAGGGGCAGCCTCGAGAATTTAAGAGCATAATCATGAACCAGGTACAAATATTCTTCTCACATGACATTAAATTACTATGAAACAAAACAATGCACATTCAGAAACAGAATGATATTAGATTTGAACTACACAAAGAAAACGACAGAAAATCTTTCACAATCTTAAAACAAAAAAAAAAAAAAAAAAAAAACGAAATGAAAATAAAGAAAAGGTACCTGATGATCACAGTTGCGACACGCATAGAGGAGAATCTTTTCATCCTTATCCTCCTTTGGATAGAGAATGTTGTTACTGCAACACAACAATTTCCATAATCTCAACAAATTTCAACGAATTGAGCAAATCGACACAGAAAAACAAGACCAAAGTGAAAATATTGAGCGCATGTGAGCGAGTGTGTGCGCATGCTAAACCCTAATGCATACCATTCCCGGCAAAACTTCATGGTACTCATCTTGCAGAAGGTAGAAAAACAAGAAACCCTGAGCTCAAACAAGATCAAATTTCTGCTAGGGTTTTAGCAGCTGTTTCAGCTGAAAATCAGAAACCCTAATCCAATCCTGTATGAAGAAAAAGAGATTTGGAAGAGTGGAGTGTTCTGCTAAAGCGAAAAATCCCAAATCGGCTGCGATTTCTAGAAATGTCGATCAGGCGAAAGAGAACAGTTTTCTTGGAATGGCGGGAGAAACTGCAGAACTCGACTGTTTACAGTTCATATAAATGGGCTTCACATTCCAGAACCCCAATGAAATTTTTGTGGGCCTATAAAAATGGCCCAACTTCAATTTAGGCCCATATGTTCAATTGCCTTTGTTCGTATCAAAGACTTAAGCTTAGAAAATTTTTTAATGAGAAAATAATGAAGAATTTATCTCTCCCCTAACTGGTAAATCTTTTTTTTTTTTTTCGAATGGGTCGGTGGCGCGATCTGGTTTGGTAATATCCATTTTCACTCCAAGATCACGAGTTCGATTCTTAGAATTGGTATTGGTAATCACCCTTCCTCCAACTTGTTCTAAAAACAAAATAAATAAAAAATAAATAATTCTTTCTTGTACACTCTGCTCTTATTAACAACTAATAAATCATTTTAGATGTTCAAAAAACATCAACAATTTGAGAAGTTAATTTATTTATTTTTAGTACACTTGAGAAGTTAATTGATCTTTGACAAATTACCTCTACAATAAGCACCACGTATATTACATTTGAAGTGCTCTATCCATTTTATTCAAAAATCTTCAACATCATGGAAATAACGAAAATCATTATCACTTTACTACGTTGACGATGTCGACAAATGAATCTAAACATTTGCTCAGGTTTATGACGCTTATTAATGTTTTAACTAAATCATAAGATTATATTTAAGATCTAGAAAAATGAATAAAAAAATAATAACTCCTCCAACAATGCTCCCACAAAAGTCATATCAAGATGGGCTTACCTTGTCCATGAAGTTGCTGTCAAGATACCAAAGATATTAAACAATATTCATGAACGTCCGAACCAACTTATAGAACTGTCATTATAAGGCAATCCATCTTACATTACAACATTTGACTATTACTAAAAAAAAAAAAAAAATTCAAATAGATAATAATTATGAATTAAATCTATAATTTTTTATTTCCAAGGTTCTAAATTATTAACTCATGATGTCGAACAATTGAACAATGAACATTTGCTTCCTTGCTGTAACATTTTGATCTTGTTTGTTACCTTAAGTCATTCAAAAAGTTAAAATCACTATTAAGAACAAAGTTCACTACACTAAGAAAGAATTATATTGGGCAAAACTTTATGCCCTTTTTTCTATACGAGTTCAAAACTTGAATAGAAAGCAAAATTAATATGGCCAAATGTTTTACCAAGTAAAATGCTAGAGAAAAAATTGAGAGACTAAATATCTTCATCGCTCGGGTCGCACTATACAGTAAGTTAACTATATTCACATTCTGTTGATTCACTTCTTTCATGGAATTCGTATCTCATTTTCGTGTAATCTCAAAACCGAGTAGTTCCCACCACCAAGAGTCGAAGATCATAATAGTTTGGCAGGCTGATAGAAGATTGATGCTAATACTAACTTGAAGATCCATGGCCAGTCTTTTCGGGGGATGATTTTGGCGGTACCAATGGATATTCGTCCCCGCAAAATTGTCGGTTTTCTGAAGTAATATGCAAGGCACTACTGTTGGAGAAACTTCAAGGAGGTGTAGATTCCTTTTCCCTGGGATTTTCCTCTTCAGAATTGCTGCTGCTACCATCAGAAGACTTGCTAGAAGTAGCAGGATTTGTCTCAGGATTTTCTTCGACTGAGCTTGTTTCAGTAGCATTTGTTGTCGTTTCACCAGGTAAGACGGCCTGACTCAGTGTGGTACACAAGGAAGCTAGTACACCATCTTTGGGCTCCTGCTTCCTATCATGTCGCTGCTTCTTGACCGTCTCAGGTTCCTCTTGAGGAGCCGACTTTCGCTTGTGCCCAAGGACTTCCATTTTACCAATGTCTTCGTGTGCAGTGTCAGGTTGTTCTCTCTGGGGTGGTCTGTTGTCTTCATCGTTCTCGTCGTCATCGTCATCGTCATCATAATCAACTACACCACCTGACCCAACACTGAAAAGATAGAAGTGCTATGAGTGTTAAGAGTATAGCGTTCGTAAGAGTATAGCGTTCACTTTAAATAAGTGAATTTTTAGATGCCTTTAAGAAGGGTGAAAAGTCACTTATATTGATTTTAGAAATTTCCAAAACATTTTAAAATGATTTGTATGGTTTTTCATTTAGTAGTTGATAAACACATTTGAGATCATTTACAAGCTTGAGTATTCTGAAAGCCTTGCCATTACAGTCGAGACCTATTAGAATAGCTCAGCACAAAAAGTATGTAAGGTTTTCCTTAAAGTGCAAGTGCTTAAAAAGCTCTTTAATTGTACTTCTCCCATTCCAAATGATCACTTAAAAGTACATTTATCTCAAAATGGGACAAATAACAATACCTTCCTAGTGGGTAATTTGTAGCAGCGTCATTAGATAAAGCAGGTTGAGATTGAGATTGCACATTCTGTTCCGCAACTGGTGGAGATGGAGTATCCTCTTCATCACTGAAACAAGAAGATAGGTCAATTAAAACAAAAACCCTGCCACCTAGGAACGGGCGTAGTTACCCTTGTTTCAAAAAAAAAAAAAAAAAACTTGATAGAAATTTTAAAAGAGTGTTTGCCACTGGCCCACAGTAAGACCAAGAAAATTGTGTACCTGTCCCCACTGGAATCGGAATCCTCTTCATCCTCTGAAGAACTCCCGGCATTTTCAAGGCACTGCTCATATCCAAGTGCAAGCACATATAAGATGAGGAAAAAATAATAATTTCAAAAAAGTTTGGAAGGGATGAAGCTCTTCAGATCACCTGCTGGTATTTATCTTTTAAAGCTCGAATGGATGGAAAATTTTCAAATGGGGACAACTGATTCCCGAAGAAATCAACTATATATCCAACCAATAGAATCAAGTTTTCCTGCATTATATACAGGCATAAACATTTGGTCCTTCAAAAGACAACTGAGTTCAAGAACAAAAAAGAGATGATGTAAGGACTATTAGGGATAAAGGGCATGTACCTTGTCTATATATTCGAAAAGTTCTAAAACAGCAGAATTAAGCAGATTATACCGACTTCCATTGGCAACAAAAGCATCTATGATAGGTTTGAGAGTGTTGTTCTTGATGAAATGTTTCATCACACGTGTATCCTGTAATTTAACCAAGTAAGAGATTTAGGTAGATTCCCCCCGGTGAGCAATAATGGACTGCCATTGAAAGAGAGGTGGTAGACCTAAACAAACAATTCTAAAAGAAAAAAATTTATTTTTTTAAGAAATTAGAGGATTTCGTCCAGCAAAGAGGCATAATAGAATATATATATTCTATCATCTAAGACTCTATTTCTTGCTATTTTGGAGAGCCTATAGCTAAACTGGACTACTGAAAATTGAATATCTAATATTGTCTATGACCTCTATAATTATAGTGGTATGGGGTTTAGATTACTATTTTCATAAGACAACCATTTAACCCCACTACACTTGGTTGCAAGAAAACCTATAAAAATTAAATTAAATTTTAGGTGGTCCCTATAGATTGAACATTACCTCTTAATTCCTCACAACCATCTTCGGCCCCTCGTTGGCAATTCTAAGGTCAATCTTTAAGCAACTCTACTTTTTTCATGATTACACACTCAAACTTACATGGTACAAGAGAAGAGAACGAGTAAATCGAACTGCAGAAACAACCAAGTACTTTTCCCTCCGTTGTGTTAATAACACCACCTTATCTACCATATTATTTACGAGAAAATTAGACCTGCAATAAAAGAATAAGAAAGCAAGCCAGTCTTAAAAATATATATATAAACAGATGGCAGAGAGAATTCAATTTCGGTACTTGCAGATCAGGAGGGCACAAAGATTACTTTATTCTAAATGGGTGATGAAGAGCACAAAAGCAAAGTAATTCGCATATATTTGACAGAATCTCAGGCTTCACGCCATTCAGTCTTCTACCAGCGCCTTCTGTAGAACATGATGCTGTTATAATATCTATTAACTGGCCCAAATGCTTCTCATAGAAAATCTCAAGAATTGCATCTCTCTGCAAAAAAAATAAAAAAATAAAAAACATAGCAGCATATTTTACAAAAAATAGATGGAAAGCAAAAGGCAATTGAAGCAATTGCAAAAGAAAGAAAAAAGAAAAATATTAATAATAATAATAAACAATCACTTCTTACATGAAACTTTTACTGACAAGTTTTTTTCCAAAAATTCAGCAGAAATATAAGAAAATAGAAATCAGAAATCAAAATGTTACACATGCGTAAATAAACTCAAATGTGATGCAACTTGAAATGTAAGCATAATAAATCCGTTATGATTAAAAGACAAAAAAAGAAGAGTTTTAAAAGGAAAAATATCATAAATCAGCAACAAAACAATGCCAAGACTTCCTAACATAATTCAACTGTACTTGTGTTAAAATAAAATTAGATTAGATTTCTTTTTTTTTTTATATCCGTGACTGTCCGGGCCAGCTTTTGCGTACCTCGACTAATGTTACAGGAAATACCGCCTGACCCTACAACATTTGAATGCTAAGGAAACCCGTAGGAAATTAATTCCTAGGTAGGTAGTCACAATGGATTGAACCCATCACCTTATGCACCCCAAGACCCTTTTTGACCAATTGAGCCACTCCATGATGATTACTGGGACAAAATTAGATTAGATATTACTGGGACAAAATGTTAACAAGGCACCTGGACTCTAGACAATTTATAGGTTTCCAATAGACTGCGAAGAATTTGAAGAAACTGGCCGTGCATGTGGTCCCCGAAATCTGTTACCAGACCTTTAACCTGCAATTAAACAAGTTGTTTTAATTAATTGAAACTGTGCGTAAGAGGATTCATAAAGAACAATATACCAAAGGCTTAAAGAACAACAAACCTATCATAAGCATGCAAGATGCACTTCCTAGTTCCTATTGCCCACAACTACAAATAGAATTATAATTTTCTTTCCCAAAGACTATAGCAATAGCAATTGGGTGTTCCCCAATTGTTGAATTCTAAACTCTGCTTTTCTATGGGTGAATGCAGTTAAAACTATTTTCTCAGATGTGTGGTTTGAAAGAAATCAGAGGACTTTCAAAGACAAGATTCGTGATTGGGTGGCTATTTGTTGTTGTTGGGAATACAAACAAAGTGAAGTAGAATCCCACATAGGTTAAATAAAGGGTAGATCTTGGGTTTATAAGGGAAGACAATATCGCCATTGGTATGAGGCCTTTTGGGCGAAGCCCCAGAATAAAACCATGAGGGTCTATGCCCAAAGTGGACAATATCATACCAATGTGGAGATCCAGATAGGTTTGTCGTCCCTTAACAGTTGTTATGCATCTTAAGGCTTCGTTCTATTTTATATATAATCCATGAGTATCTAGATTAACTCAAGATTCTTGTGCGCTCTTACTAAATCTTTTTTAGGATTTTTTCACTTTATAATATGATATAGTATAAACTTGGCATGTGTTATCCATTCTTATTAAGTTGTTATTTTCTTTTCGTTAGTTTTTTCTTCATTTTGGAGTTTGTATTTGGAAGGTTAGTCTCTTTTCATTTCTTCAATGAAAATGTTATTTCTTTGTTTTAAAAAACATCACTATTGTTGCTTAATCACACAGCCTTTGGCTAGTTCAAACTTAAACTAAACGATTATAAATTTATAATGACTAAATCAAGATGAACAATTGATTTAAGAACTTCGTGAGCATGTCTCCTAAGGGCCGCACACTAGTTGAACGTCTGGGTGTTGGAGGTGTGCTCCCCTTGGCATCCTAGGTTCAAGACTAGTGTGGGAATTAATTTTTTAGGCGGCCCAATTCCCACCTTTGATCCTACGATGTATCCCCGTGCCATAGTTTAGGGACGGGCCAATGGTGCTCCTGGGTTCAGAGGAGCGAAGCTCCTAAGTTTTGGGTCATCAAGAGAGAGAGAGAGAGAAGAACTTCCAGAGCATCAAAGACAAACTTAATTCAGAATCACAAGAATTCTTTCCATAAGAAATAAAACCCTTAATACCCTTTATTTAGTTAAATGGGGAGTGAAACTTTTGATAAATAATATCTTTGACAACTAATGTTTCCCATCTATTTTTTGGGTTATTTGTCAGGAACTAAATTTTCAATCAAGATTGCTCTCATATTTTGGGTTCTCTGAAATTTTGTTCACACGCTCTAAAGTGAAGAAAAAAACTTGATCGTACATACCAGCAGTCCAAAAAGTGGAGATTCTTTCTGTTCAATAACATGAGTACGCAAAAGATTTGGATCCTGATTCAAGAAAACAATGAGGATATCTGTCCTGCAATCATAAACCAATATTTTACTAGGAGAGCGAGAAAATTAATGGTGGATTAATAACAAAATGCAGACAACTGGAACGGTAAATTATATCATTGTAGTACTCACCCAGTTAAGACAAGCTTTTTGTCTGAACTCTGTAATACATCAGTGATGATGTCAAAGATACCTTCATTCATAAGGTCCCTGTAGAAATTGGAGTTCAAGACAAATAGTCATAGAACTTACAAAATTGGAGTTACAAATCAATCATGACCAAGAACGGTGTCAAATGGATGGTGCATGCCAATGACAGGCCCCAATTGGGCCAAAGCAGGTCAATCTGTACATCTCTATATAAGTCAGTTCAAATGAAACCAGTAGGTAACATATAACTTCGATATTAAAATCAAATTGATGATTATTTACCTGAAGAACCGAATTTGTAGTACCATTTGGAGGCTTTTGCTTAAGCTACAAAACTCAAGCAGAAAATCAACCTGAAGCAGTAAAAGAATAAAAAAAATATCCTTTGAAAGAGACAAAAGAACAAGTTCAATACAAGGAATTAGGGGAGCTTTGAGAAAGTACAGGGAATTCATTGTGGAGAAGATTTCACAGTATACAGTATCAATAGAAGAATCGATTTCATATTTCAAATCAAAGCCAGAGAATCCATCAAAGCATGAATGCAAAATGAGGCATATAATCATACACCTACAGAAAAATGCATATGACATATATAACCAGTACTCACCAAGTCTTTTTTTGAGTCGTCAGGCGTGGAGGGTGATCTCAACCTAGTAAACAATTCCTGAAGAAAGGTACTGTCGTCCTTCAAAAAAGAAATAACCTGCAAGAAAAGAACACCTTCAGAGGAGGGCCGTACAAAAGTGAAATAAGCTTAGTCAACATTCTAAATCTTACCATTGCATTGTTGGCATCAATTATAAAATTCAGATTAGCAACCATGGAATCATCCAACATTAGTACCAAAACAACATCCTGAAATAGATGGGTAATAATTCAATGACAAAAGGGACAGGCAAAGATAAAGTTCAGCAGTCAATGACCGTACCTTCAAATAACGAACTCTATATGTCTGATGTATTTTTGACAGAACAACGGGACTCTTAATGCGAATAGCCTACAGGATAATAGATTGCAGATGGATGAAGGTAAATCTAAGAACTAAGTTCAAATATTCAACCAAGATGGTGACAACAAGCACCCCTCCCAAATTCCCTATCAAACGACGATAACATGTGACGTATGTAGCATTTACCTCCTTAAATACAACATGCTCTTTCAAGAAATTACGGAAGTGGCGAGTACGTGGAACCTTAGGATCGTCTGTATCACACATTAGAAAAATCAATCAAATAGTAGTAAATGACAAAGAAATTATATTTTTTTAAAGAGAAATAGATTACTTTCATTGATAAATGAAAAAAAAAAAAAAAAAAAAGGCACCAATGGTGGCTGTTGTGTGTGCCTCTTCTGGTGCTCAAGGTGCCGTGCTCAAGGTGGTTTTGGCACCTTGAGCACCAAAGAGAAATAAAATTTGATTTGCTAAAAAGCTGCAGTGTTATGTGTCTCTAACACTTTACAGACTTCTAAATGAGATCGATTATGAGACAGTAGAACATAGCTAGCCTTCCAAAAAAGAGTAAGGTCAGAGCTCAAGGAAGGAATGCATGAATAAACTTACTGAAGTTGGATTCTTTTAATTTTTGTTTTGAGATCAAAGTTAGACATTGGAATAACACCTTTGTTTTGCCGGGATAAGAGAACTGAAAGTAGGCTTTTGGCTAATTTGTTGCCTAAACAATTACTCGACCTAAAAATTGTTTAGGGTAACGAAGAGAGGATGAAGACATGCGATAAGTATAATTCCTTAAATAAGACCGATTTTAGTGTCAGATCTGAATCAAAAGATAGGGGGAAAAGAAAAGAAAATGAATCTATAGGAACAAGCGATCAACGTCTAGAAACTAGTCAACTACAAAACTGTCCACTTGATTGAGAAATTTTGGCGAAATTTTGTGGGTGATAGTCACTAAGGAAAAACTAATCAAAACATGGCCTCCAGTTGATTCTCCTTGTTCTGTGCTTAAAATATAAAGCTGGCCAACATCAACCAAAACTATTCCCTAGAAGCTGCACCAATCTTTCAAATACCAGTAGACGTAAGAGCAGAAATTCCCAAAAAAAAAGGTAAAATCCACAAATTGGATAGAGAGAGAGAATAGAGGAACATTAAAAATTGGTAACGGAGGAACAGAAATCCCCGGTTGTATCTTTTGTAAATGGTTTATTAAACGACAACTCAGAAACCATGACAGTAACAGCACCATCCTAATAAATTATAGACCAACTTGAAAAATTCATTTCAAGATTGTTTGAAAGCACAAAAGAACTTACACTCAAGAGAACCAATAATATCCATAATCAGCTCATCACTGAATATTTGCTCAAAGATTTGCGGACTGTTGAGCAAAACTGAATAGTTGGAAGAAAACATAAAAAAATTTTATCAGACCAGCACCACATGAGTCCATAATAGCACAGAAAAGGAAAAATGCATACTAACCAATTCCTCTAACTATTTTAAATATCACGTGAAGACTGTCGGTATTTTCTAAGTCTTCACATATTCGGAAAAGGTTCATCAGCTTTTTGAAAAACTCTCGCTGCATTACGACAATAAGTTTTCAGTTAGACAAATTTCACAATACTAATTAAAAACTAATCTAGTAAATCGAAACCACTAAAAAAAAATCAAAGACCGAACAATAAAAGGAACGAACACATATAGACCCAATAAGGATAAGAAATTATATTATAAAAAATCACATATTAAGTCCTTCAGCAAAAGAAGGGCAAGGGTGGCATCACGGGAGAAATATTACCGACAGTGTGGTTAAAGGTTTGGTTATCAGTCACAAGCCATCCAAAAAAAAACTTAGGCATCTCAGACGTGCATTGATATTAAAAAAAAAGGTTATGGAAAATCACTGAGACTTAGTCGCAACTACCGATGCAGCTATGTATGAAATGATTCACAATAAACTTTACAAGAATTTATTATAAAAAAGGATTTCTAATAGGAAGCAATTAAAGAAAGTTAACAAGTTGAAAACGTTTTGGAGCAACAATTCCAAAACTACCGAATTCCACCCAACCCTTTAAGAATTATATAAAAACTTATCAAAAAGACCTTTCAGAATCTACCAAACACCACACCTAAACCAGGTAGCTTCCTTACCACCAACATGCTGCTCTTCAAACTTGACATGAACTAAAAGCCATAAGTACCAAATCCACAAAGTTCAAGCTCTTACATCTTTCAATAAGAGTTCAATCAACCTCCTTCGATCTTCATTTGCACTCGTCTCAACCACAATCTACAAAACAAATATTGTACGTTAAACTATAGGATTGTACACATCAGATATTGAACTTTTTTAATAGGATACGGACCCTATCATTGATTATATGAAATTACAAAAAGGTCCTATTCAAGGGACTACAAAAAAATTCTCCAATTGAATGTAAGAGTAGAAAGATATAACTTCTTTTTCTTGTGAAGGTTCGGGCCAGCTTACGCATACCTCGACTATTCTCACGGGACAATTGTCTGATCCTAGTACATTTGGCTGTCAAGATTAGGTAACTAGTCTAAACACTTTATGATTTACAATGCCCTTATTTGACCGCCAACCTTGATGGTTAAGAAAGCCCAGAGAATATTAAGCCAAAGAGTTTTCCTTTCCTTCTTGAAAGGATGACCAAAAAACATGAGGAAAAGGAGATTATGCATAGTGTTGGGGAAAACTGTCTACCACCCAAATACTTGAAGAAGAAAAACCCATAAAATCCTAAAGATCCTAAACAATTTTTGGGAACCCTTTCAAAGATGGGAAGGAAATCCTTAGGCTCAGTTTTGTTGGAGCTTTCTTTGATCGCTTTGGATCAAGATAAAAAATCGCATCTTCAACAACAAGGAATGACCTATGAAAGTTTTTTTTTTTTTATACTCTTATCTTTTGGATCTTTCTTAGTGTGAAACATCTAGGATTTTTTGTATTATTTATCTTCCATCATGGTTAATTGGGAGAGACTTTTGTATATCCTCTAGATAGACAGTTTTGTAATTTTATACCATAAATGAAATTCACATAGTTCGTTTCTCTTTCAAAAGAAGAAAAAAAAAAAGATAAGATGTTGAAAACTTCAAAAATATGAAAGAAGATAATAAATAATTGTTATTGTTACTGCCAACAGACATAAAGCGTATACTTATAATTAAGCGGTGATAAATTTGATTCCTTCCACCTCAATTATTGTTGAACCAAAAAATTTATAATATTATTTAAAGTACAATTACTATTTTTTTTATAGACTGCCTAGGTCAGTTTGCGTGCACCTCATTATCTACAACATTTGGATGTCAAGAAAATTAGTAAGGAATTAATTCCTAAGTAGATGGATACCATGGATTGAACTCATAACCTCTTAGCATCAAATGCCCTCTTGACTACTAGACCACCCCATGATTGTTAGTACAACTATTATTACTAATATTATTGTTAAATTCTAAGACAGTAGGAATTTAAAAAAAAAAAACAACCAACACCAGCACCACCTCCCGGCTGCTAGAGACAACATAACTAGAAACCTTCAACTATACGAATTTTGTCCCTTTAACTAAAAAAACAAACAATGTAACCATTAAATGGTCCCTTAACTTCAATTTTGTCCTTATCCAGCCCTCAACTATACGTGCTGTTCATTAAAAGAAGAGAGACGGGAAAGAAAGAAAGATAATAAAGACCTTAAGTATTAGGTGAAGGGTAGATAGCTCTACGGCAGGAAGTTCCTCATTAACACTATCAGATGTCTTAGTATTCACACTATCAGATGTCTTATCTGCACATACCGACCAATACATCTGATTATCATACCTCATTCTCATCCCGAAGAAATAAATATATTTTGTATATTATTTCTCGACGAACAACACAATATTAAGCAGATCTGAAAAATAAAAAAGAAGAAAAAAAGGAATAAAAATATTCAAGTTAACTACAGGAAATGAATCAAAATATGAGCGTTGTTCACAAGCATGGAGAACCAAAGACAAATGTACATCAGCAGGGGCAACGGGCACAAGGTCGACTAATGGGCGCCACAAGTAGGGGGTGTACAGAAGAACCAATAACCCGAACCCAAACTATCCAATACAAACCATAAGGGTTGGGTTAGAGCCAAACCAACCCAAAATTTTCGATTTGGTTTGCGCATTCCCTGAACCGAACCGATATACATTAAATAGTTTAAAAATTAGAAAAAACACTCAATGGCGTGATGGATTTTTGACAAAGCTATTTCACGTCCTTCACAGGTTGAAGCTTGAAGTCTGCTACTTCATGTTACTTTTTTTTTAGGCTACTTCATGGCTTTCACAGCCTGGAGTTTGTCACATTTATTATATTTTTTAAAAAAAGAAAAAATGGGCTATTTTATGACCTTCACATGTTCGAGCCTAGAGTTTGTCACATTTATTATTTGTTTTAACAAAAAAAGTGATGTTCGAGTCCAACCAATATTTCACCTTTTTTAATAACAATAAATTTTTAGGTAGGTAGATACCATGGATTGAACTCAACCCCTCTTAGATTTTCGAAGGTCTTTTTGACCACTAAGTCAATTGATGATGATTAAAAAACATCAAAGTTTAAAAGACTTTGAGACCATTATGTTGATCATGGTAATTCGAACTGTTTGAACCTTGAAGAAATAAAATTCAAATACAAAGACAATGGCATAAATGTGAACAATATTTCAACTTGTAAGATCTAAACATATCCATCCAATAAAATAGAGGCGATTATACAGTGGGCAGATGAACTAATTTAGCAGTTTCAAGAATTCAAGGCTGTATATGAATATTATATTATACACACTTACTGCTAAGAGTACTACACCGAAGATCCCTCTGTACGTTGCAGATACTATCCCTGAATAAACTGTGTATTAGATCTATACTTAATGCAAAGGGAAGAAGTATAAAAATAAAAATTGGGAAAGCTAGTTGTCACCAAATGAAAGAGCACCCTGTAGCATCTTGAAAACTAAGTGCTGTCTCTGTTGAATATGGTGGATTTCTCCAACCAATGAAAGTATCTGCAGTTGAAACATTTATTTTGAAACAAGAAACAAGCCTTTCATTGAAAAAATGAAGAGGGAAAAATAAAGGTACAGCCGGCTGCAGTTCAAACATTTAATAAAAGAAAAAAAAAAAATTGTGTATTCTATATTTAACTCTACAGCCGGTTGGATTCATGATGCTGGTTTTCTTCTTAATTTTTTTTTTTTTTTTTTTCATTTCTTTTTGAAGAAAAAACGTAATATTTCTAACAGGGGAAGGGACAATGCCCCACAACCTCCAAACCGTCACCAAAATTGTTTAATATTGGTTTATATTGTGCCTAACAAGCTCAACTCAAGGAATAATTAGAAATACCTTCTTGCTTTTGATAGATATCATCTGAGCCGATATGATGCTGAATTAAAGACTCATTGTCTTTCTCATCGATGACAATCAACCCCAACTCGTCTGATCCCTATGATAAAAACATAAAAGTTAAACCAAATGAAAGATTCTTTAATGACTACAAATTTTATGAGAAGATACGGCGCAGCTATATAATCCCTTCGTTGCCTCAGAAACATCAATCATATCAAGAAGTCAGACAAACCTCCATATAGTCCACAGTGACACGGCCTGTTCCTTGGTCATCCCACTTGCCATCATCATTTAACCGGTAAACCTTAGCACGCTGAAAAAATGATTTCAAAATTTTAATTAATTATTCTTTAATTACTTGTTTATCACGTGTTTGTACCAATTTTCACAAAGTGCCCTGATCTAAGGCCTTTTAGACAATAAGAGCTCAATGATGATCATATTAAATAAATATCCCCCACCCAAAATCTTCCCAGTAATATTTTTTTAGCCATCTCCAATAGAACAATTAACAAACTAGAAAACTCTAAGCAATAGAAACCCAATAGAAGTCCAAACTCCGAAGGTGTTTGCTAGAACCCTTAAATCTGCATCTGCAAACCCCATTAAAAAAAACGCAGTCCATGCAAGCTCACAAACAGAGGGTTTCTATTTTCTTGAAAATGATACAATTTCTACTGAAAACCCGTAATCACCGTATTGAAATTGCTAGTTCGTAAAATTTAAATTCTTCCACGGGGCAGAAGAGCAGAACAAATGAACTAGAATATAACAATACACTGAGAAAGACCAATCTCTTTTTTTTTTGGAACAGATACTAATAGTTGGAAAAATACTAAAAGGTGGACAAGAAACATACAGAGCAACAAAAAAAGCTTTCCAGTTTAAAGAAATGAAAGAAATATCATAGTTCATGAAAAAATAAGATTTAGAACACCAAGAAACAAGATTATTGATAATATCTTCCCATAATTGACCCGGACAGGCTCCAAAACTAGGAAATTGAAGTTAGATATGATGACTTGAGTAGCCATGGGGAAAATTAGAGTTAATCAATAGAGTAGAGGAAAACTTACCGGCGCCGTACTGGAACTGGAACTAGCCCTCGATTTCTCCGGCGCGCTCATTGTGTGCGGTAACAACTTGGCTCGAATTGACGAATTCAGAGACGAAATGGAGGGGAAAACAATGGGGGAATTTGGAAGAAACCGATGGGGAAAGGGATTGATTCAAGAACCCTAGAAACTGCCGTTTCCGGAAAAAGAAGCAACGCTAAGCTTCGCAACTCTCTCTCTCTTTCGCGGTTTTTTTCTCCCGCCCTTTTTCTCTGTCTTTTTTTTTTTATACTTCTTAGAAAAATTTAGAATTATAATTTTGTTAATTGTTTTTTTAATTCAACAAACATTAACTAATAACTGATTTAGTTGCGCCTAAAAAAAACTAACTTAGTTGCTATGTACTATTCGTTTTGGCATAATGGTGAAAATAATGGGGTTTTTCATTAGTAGGGAAAAAAAGTGAAAAAACTATAAATGTTGAAATTTTATAAAATATAACAAAAATTAATTTAATGAAGTTGAATGGATAGACAGTAAATTATAAGTTTCTATAAATTACAAACAATTAAGTCAATGCATTAAATTAATATTTTTTTCATACTAAATTTCATTAATTTTGATCAAATTTGACCTCATGTGAAAGAATAAATCTCTATTACTAATAAAAAGTTTAGTTCATGCCAAAAGGATGACTTATTTTTTCACAATGTTTGGCAGAAAGCCAAATTTGATGACATCTTACTATTATTTAACTTACAAAGTATGAATAAATAATAATAAAATAAAATAGATTGTGGCTCAAATTAAACTACATAATCATAAAATAATTATGACATATCTTAACACGACCTAAACTTTTCTCTAGTATTTTATTATGCACCCTTGCTTCAATGTTTTAACTCACTCATTTTAACAATGTAGTGATAGTTTATCCAACCATAGTCAAAAAAGCCACTCCCTCTCTTTTTAGACCGTCTGTTATGTTGAAATACTAAAAGCTTTTGTGGCTTACACCTCGACCCCAGCTTGAAAGCAATAGCATAGATTGTAAGGCATTTGAAAGACTTGGTGTGTGCATGGGTAGTAAATGAGATTTCACGATTTTAAACTAAATATTGAGAATACGAGTAGTTCACCTATATCTTATAAATGCTAAGAGATGATCTTCTCACTTTTTCAATATGGAACAATATAGAGATGAAGAAGATAGTAGATTTTTCTTAGTTCATCAATTAGAGATGGGGTTCAAACCCATGACACAGAGGTGGTGAGACGTACTCATTATGTACCTACTACTCTAAATTAAGACGATAGTCAAATATTGATTTTTAGATCGAATCTATAATTGTAGAGTTGAATTTAATTAAATTACGAACAATCATTCAAATCAATATACGACCAACCCTTTCGATCAACTAGTTTTTTTTTTTTACAAGATAATTGAACCGTTAGCTATATAAATAAATGTTGATTATGATAATTGGATTAATTTTAAATTTATACTCATTGATGTCGTGTTTATTTTGATATTGACATAAATTTATTTTTAAAAGAAAACAAGTAAAAAAAAATTAATATAAACCTCAAACGAAAATAAAAGTTAAAATTACTTTTTTAGTCCCTACATTTAAATAATGCTAACTTTTAGTTTTTTCTTGGGTTTTAATTTATTCTTATACTTATTTTTTCTTGAAAAGTAGAAATTTGTTAAAACTAAAAGTATAATTTATTTGTAAATTATAATTTAAAATTAGTCTAACAATCATTTTTGTTAGTTACTTTATTTGATCGAATGTTATTTTACGATTTTCTTATCTCATAAACTAAAAACGAGCATTATTAAAATGTGAAGAATAGAATTATTTTATTTAAAATATATAGATTAAATTAAAATTAGTCCCAAATGTAAAGATTTTTTTTCCCGAAATTTAAAATGTTAGGGATAAAATATTTAATTCTAAAAAATAATAACCAAATACAAACTTGACTAAAAACATGATCTCAAAAAAAAAAAAAAACTTGACTAAAAACATACTTATCCCTAAAAAATATATTGAATTCTTACTTTTATTTTGAATTTCAACCTACCACATTGTTTGGTAGAAGAAAATTACTTGTTGCTTGCAAATCACTCAAAAGTGAAGAAGAAGCTTGGAAGAAATTCAAACCCTAAACAAGAAAAAGTTGCAGCCTCACAACTCAATCTTTCTCCTCCAACTCTGAAAAACCCATTTCTCCAAATCAAGCTCCAATTTCATCATCAATCCCTTTCCCTCACAAATGAAGCAATCCCCAATTCCCCCATTAAAACCCAGTCTTCAATCCTCCATTGTTTCTCCATCACCAAACAATGGAATCAACCCGCCTGTTCTGGGCTCTGATTCTGCTTCTGCTTCTCTCCGCCGTCGCCGGAGACGATTCGGAATCCTCATCCGTGAAGCCATTGGTGAAGATTGTGAAGGGGAAGAAGCTCTGCGACAAAGGGTGGGAGTGTAAGGGCTGGTCCGAGTATTGTTGTAACCAGACCATTTCTGATTTCTTTCAGACCTATCAATTTGAGAATCTCTTCTCCAAGCGGAACTCGCCGGTCGCTCATGCGGCAGGGTTTTGGGATTATCGATCCTTCATTACGGCGGCGGCGTTGTTTCAGCCCCATGGGTTTGGTACCACCGGCGGGAAGCTTATGGCGATGAAGGAAATTGCTGCTTTTCTTGGTCATGTTGGGAGTAAAACCACTTGTAAGGTTCTTCACTTCTTCTTTTTGTTTTGTTTTTGGAAATGGTTCATTGTTTTTTTAGGGCCTAAGCTTGATATAATTTTTATTTGATCTTATACTTTTCGTTAATTTAGGTTAATGGTTCCTAAATTTTGAGATTGGTTATTATTTTAGTTATTGGATTTATAGAAATCTAATTTTAGTACTTGACTTTGAAGTTGGTTATATTTTGGTCCCTCTTTCAATATTTGAATTGTAGTATGCAATGATTTTTGGATTTATAGAAATCTAATTTTAGTACAGCGACACTTTGACGCCCAAGTTACTCAACCGACCAAAGGTGAAGTAAGAGAAATAGTTTAGAGAATTGAGAATTGCTTATCTCGATTTAAGCCCATCTTCGGCTTTATACTATATTTGTTGTGTAACGGTCACGAGCTCATTGATGTCGGTGATCATAACTGTCGCTCTTAATTCGTCATTTATCAACGCCATTGATGACTTGACGTTTTGATTTCAATCCCTTTTTAAGGATTGGAAACATCACTTTGACTCGCTCATTAAATGAGTAAGGAGTAAATCATTACGCTGATTTCTTACTAAAGGATTGGCGGCAGCGCTCCTTGGAGAGTTGAATGCCGATCTCTTATAGGGATTGGCGGTGCCACGATCCCTATTCTCTATGTACTTAAAAAAAAAACTACGTAGGGACTAAAAAGGTCGTTTCCTTTTCCTTTTTATTTATTATTTATTTTCTGTCCGCATATGTTTTAGCATTGGGGAAATTTTGATTGAATATTGCAGGTGGGTATGGAGTGGCGACTGGAGGTCCATTGGCATGGGGTTTGTGCTACAACAAGGAGCTGAGCCCTGATAAATTGTACTGTGATGATTATTACAAGCTCACTTATCCATGTACTCCTGGAGTTTCTTACCATGGCCGTGGTGCCTTGCCCATCTACTGGTATGTCTGCTATAAATCTACTCCATTTTTAGCATGCCAAGTGTTTGATGAAAGGATATTGAGTGAAGTTCTTTTTTTTAAAAAAAATTATTTAGTGAAGTTTGATGGCTGTCTTTCTAGAATTAATTTTGAATTTATGAACAAGTGACCTAGTGGTCAAAAGGATCTTGAGGAACTAAAGGTGATGAGTTTGGCGATCTACCTAGGAATTAATTTCTTATAGATTTCTTTGACATCCAAATGTTGTAGGGTTAGGCGGTATGTCTCTGGACAATAGTCGAAGTGCCAAGTGCGTATAAATTGGTCCGGACAGTCACGAAAAAAAA
The DNA here is from genome assembly GCA_037833695.1 of Sechiopsis laciniata. NCBI lineage: Eukaryota > Viridiplantae > Streptophyta > Magnoliopsida > Cucurbitales > Cucurbitaceae > Sechiopsis > Sechiopsis laciniata. The sequence goes on along the minus strand of JBBMKA010000021.1, from coordinate 6,352,545 downwards.
AAAAAATTGAGCTTATGTTGTGTTGACATTGTTGAATTATGTTAAACCACCGATTAATCCAAAAGTCTAAGTTGATGGATTGGGGTACATTTAATTAAATTTGAGAAATGCCCTACAAGTGGAATTTCATTTTAATTGGGGAGGAAACGACTTGGCAGAGATTCGAACTCATGACTTCCTGCTCTGATACCATGTTGAATTATGTTAAACCACCAATCAATCCAAAAGCCTAAACTGATGGGTTGGGGTAAATTTAATTATATCAACCAACAGACATTAATACCATTAACTAACTAACTACTATGTCTATTGGATATAGTATACAAATGACAAAGAAAAGCGGACAGTCAGGAAAAAATAAAGTGAGATTGAGCTATTTAATAGATTTAGCAAGTTGTAAGTTGTAACTAATATAGTTGGTCTAGTGATCAATAAGGTCGATGTTAATAACTAAAAGCTTAGAGAATGAATTCGAGTCAATATGGTCATCCATCTAGGATTTAATATCCCATAACTTAATTTGACCAGTGTTTTTAGTAGCTCAGGTACTCTAAAGTCCAAGGGAAATGCACTATATAATATACATAAAATAGTTGGAGAGAGAATATTTAATAAAATTCTCTAAAGGTGTGTAAATGATATATTTTGTGTAATTAATAAAGAACAAACAAAATCTATAAATGCAATGATTTTTGGGTTAAGGGTTAGTTAAATTTGTCTAGGCGCACCTAGAGCACGCCTTGTTACATGAACTAGGCAAGACGCTCAAGACGAAAGACGTGCCTTGAGTTTAGGCATGCGCCTGAACGAGTCTTTTAAAACACCGACTTTGATAGCTAAATATAATAGGATTAGGCCATTGCTCTGTCAAAGTGCGTACAAGTTAGTTGGGCAGTTATAAATATACCATTTTTTAGTAAGTTGCTTAAAAAAAATGTAGCAAGTTACCATTTTATTTTATTCTACCTTTTCTACCGTCAACGTTTTTTCAATAGATATATTATGTCATTATTTAGCTTAGCAGTTTATTGAATCACAATTTAGAAGTTAGATACATAATCGAACTTTTACATTGTTAAGACACAAAATCGATCCAATTGTTCATGTTTACTAAGATCGTGTCAACTCAATCTTATTCAATAATCATATTATTTCAATCATTAAGTGAGTGATGTAAAAAATATAGACTTGATCATAGTTCAAAGTTCAAAAACATGGGAACCTTTTTATAGTTTAGAGACTAAATAAATTTTAACTTCATAGACCAGATTTGAAGTTGAACCTTGATTGAACTACTGTATGGTAAATCTTTTTGCTATTCCCATCTACAGGAACTATAACTATGGAAAGACAGGAGAAGCCTTGAAAGTTGATCTGTTGAACCATCCAGAGTACCTTGAAGACAATGCCACTATAGCATTTCAGGCTGCAATTTGGAGGTGGATGACTCCAGTGAAGAAGAACCAGCCCTCAGCCCATGATGTATTTGTAGGAAAATGGAAACCCACCAAGAACGACACACTGGCTAAGCGAGTCCCTGGCTTTGGCACCACCATAAACATCCTCTATGGGGATGCTGCCTGTGGCCAGGGTGAAGTTGACTCCATGAACAACCCCATCTCCCATTACTTGCATTACCTTGATCTGATGGGCGTTGGCCGAGAAGAAGCTGGATCCCACGAAGTCCTCAGCTGTGCTGAGCAGGAACCTTTCGAGTCGTCGTCTTCCACGTCCACGTCGTCTTGAGGTTCGTCTTTGTCTCCATCAACTCATTCTTGAACTGATTTTCCCTGGTGAATGAGGCAGTATGAATGATTGGATTGAAAACTAAGATGTTTTGGGATTTATAAAGCTATTGAATTGAAGGGAAAGAAATAATAGAAGATATATATTCTGTTTTTTGTGTGAGTTCTCACTGTGCATATATCCAAACGATTCTCTGATTACTTCTCCCTTCTGTTTGTTGTTAAAAATTTTGATGTTTCATTTGGGTTCTGTATTCTATTAATTAATGTGTATGGATCAGGAATCCTTTGAAGAACACACACATTATACATGCAATATGCTTATATATTTCATTTTATATTTTATATTTGTTGATTCTGGAATATCATGGATGGACTCTTCTAGCTTTGATTGTATGGAACTTGCTGTCTATCGGTACTGATCTCATGATGTTTTCCAGATGAGTTGTTTCAAGCACTTTCAAGTAAAAAATGAAAGTGTTTCTCGTTTTAGTGAGGAGGATGGGTGATTGACATTTGATGTTTTGAAGCAGTCCGATGGGTTTTGGTGTTTTAAAAAAAAAATAAAAATAAAAAATAAAAATATTTATAAGTGTCTAGGCCAGCTTACTCGCAACTCGACTATTCTTATAAGGTATATCGTCTGACCCAACGACATTAAAATATCAAGAAAATTCCTAGAAAATTATTTTCTAGGTACCCATAACCTCTTGGATCTTCAATGTCTTCTTTGACCACTAGACTAAGGTTGAATTCTTGTTTTTTTGAACAAATCTTGGTGAAAACCATCATAAGTTGGCCTAGTTGGTTTGGAGAACTTAAAAGTTATAACTTGTAAGTTCAATTTATGGTGGCACCTATCTAGAAATAGTTTCCGATGAGTTTCTTGACAACCAAATGTTGTAAGGTCAGACGGTTGTCCCAGGAGAATAGTCAAGGTGTACGTAATGTGGAGATACAAACAAAGTCATCGCACATTGGTTAGACGAGGGGAAGATCTTGAGTATATTAGTGATGACAACCATTCCCATTGGTATGAAACCTTTTGCGTGAAACAAAAAACGAAGCTATGCATGCCTCAGTGTATGACATAAAAGTTTAGAGCTTGGAGACATAATCATGACGAAAATTTGTGGAAGCTTTATCAGATTAGCAGTGTCCTCAAGAGAATAAGAGTTTGGTCTAGATATGAGCTAGATGAATTGACTAACGTTGTACTCTCAAAACAAGGAGTTTGTCTGGATATAAGCTAGACAAATTGACTAGCATATACTCTCAGAAGAAGACGAGTTAGTTTGATATGTAGTAATGGCGAAAATTCGTTCTATCGAACCAGTGGTGTACTTTCAAGAAGAAGAGCAGTTAGTCTGAATTGTCTTTAGACGAATTAACTGTTTGAGGGGAGACTCAGTCTTTGTTCGAGGAGAAGATTGAGGAGATAGAAAACGAGCCCACAAAGAGGCTCGGTGGAATTTTGTTTGAGGGGAGAATTGTTGGGACACAAACAAAGTTGCACATTGGTTAGATGAAGGAAAAATCATGAGTATATAAGTGATGACAATCATTTCTATGGGTAAGGCCTTTTGGGTGAAACCAGTAACAAAGCCATGAGTTCATACCCTAAACTTTCTTTTCTATTCTTTTTTGGGTATAAAATAAGGAAATTTAGAAGCCTAGTCAAATCTATAAAATAATTACAAATACGACCACTTAAAAAAATAGCAAATGTAGTCATTAATATTGATGAGTATATTCACATGCTTATAATACTAGTATTAATGAGTAATTATAATACAATACTAAAACGTATTAATGATTAATATTGATATTAATGAATATTTATAATACAGTATTAAAACGTACGAATGATTATGGATGCAAAGATTTTAAAATTTACCTACATTTATAATTATTTTGTGAAAAGTGCTCGTTCAATACAATTTCTATTAAAATAAAATAAAATGTGACCCAAATTGAACTACATAAGTTGTATCAAGGTTAACTTCATTAGTTTAGATTTCCATGAGGGGTTAATGAAGCTTTTTGTATAAGAGATGATTTTATTCATAATGAGTTGAAGGTACATTTATACACAAAGCATTCTAACTAACTATGCTATAAATAGTATAGACTAAATATAGATAACAAACTACATTGAGCATCTAAGGGAAAGAGTTACAATAGAGAGAAAATAGGAGAATAAGTTATAACAGCTTGCTTGAATTTCTACACTCCCCCTCAAGCTGGGCGATATATGCTTGTCATGCCGAGTCTGAGAATTAACTTATTGAGACTGGGTCGATGTAGTGCTTTAGTCAAGATATCTGCAACCTGTTGCTGAGAGGGCACATACCTCAGTGTAATGATGTTGGCTTCAATATTCTCACTAATGAAGTGACGATCTATCTCAACGTGTTTCATTCTGTCACGATGTACTGGATTTTTTTGCAATAGCTATAGCTGATTGATTGTCACACAACATTTCTACAGGACCTTCTATCTTTACTCTTAGTTTAGTGAGAAGACGTTTTAACCAAATTCCTTCGCATATTCCATGAGCTAGTGAACGAAACTCAGCTTCTGCACTACTTCGTGCAACTACTTGCTGCGCCAGGTGACAAGATTTCTCCACACATAAGAGAAATATCCTGATGTAGACCAACGATCCACAGGCGAGCCAGCCCAGTCAGCAACAGTGAAGACTTCTAATGATCAGTTTGCATTTTTTCTGAACATAGGACCCTTCCCAGGATCATTCTTGAGATACCTCAATATTCTATACACAGCTTCCATATGTTCTCTTGAAAGTTTGTTCAGAAATTGGCTCACCACGCTTACTGCAAAGCTAATATCTGGCCGAGTATGAGTTAAATAAATTAGTTTTCCAACTAATCGTTGATATCTACCACGATCAACTACCTCATCTTCAGGATTGACTCTTAACTTTGTATTTGCATCCATAGGTGTGTCTACAGGTTTACAACCACTCATCCTTGTCTCTTTCAAGAGGTTTAACGTATACTTTCGTTGAGTCACAGAGATTTCTTGGTTTGACCTTGCTACCTCCATTCTTAGGAAGTATCTTAGATGACCTAAGTCTTTCACTTCAAACTCTCTGGAGAGCAAGTTTTTTAGGCGGATTATTTCTTCAAACATATTTCCTATAAGAATAATGTCGTCGACATACATTATCAATACAACAACTTTGTCAGGTGAAAAATGCTTAATAAATAGAGTGTGATCTGATTGGCACTGAGTGTAGTAATTTTGCTTTAAGACAGTAGTGAATTTTTCAAACTAAGCTCGAGGCGAATGTTTTAGCCCATTGAGAGATTTCTTGAGCCTACATACCTTTCCACTCGTATACCAATCTTCAAAACCGGAAGGAACATCCATATACACCTTTTCAGCCAAGTCACCATTCAAGAATGTATTTTTTACATCAAGTTGGAATAATGGCCAATCCAAATTAGAAGAAATAGAGAGAAGTACTCGGATAGTATGTAGCTTGGCAACAGGTGCAAACTTTTCCTGATAGTCAATCCCATATGCTTGGGTGAATCCTCTAGCCACCAAACGAGCTTTGAATCGTTCTATACTGTCGTCTGGTCTATGCTTGGTAGTGAAAACCCATTTGCATCCCACTGTACGCTTTCCTGAGGGCAAATAAGTAAGAATCCATGTCCCATTTTTCTCGAGTGCTCCTAATTCCTATAGTGTGGCCGCTTTCCATTCATGCCTCTGTAAGGCCTCTTGTACAGTATTGGGAGTTTGTATCCGATCTAATGTTGTCACAAAAGCTTTAAATGGTGGGGTTGTCGAAGCCCGCCAAAATAAAAACTGATTTACTAACTCTAACTTGTAGAAATAGTGGAACCAGGTCGAATCCCAA
>JBBMKA010000021.1:6311897-6346808 GCA_037833695.1 Sechiopsis laciniata | reverse complement strand
ATATTTAACGTTTATTTTTTTGTTATGATTTCATTTTGATGTTTTTACCGTTTAATATTAATATGTAAGGATTTGACATTTTATGTGAAAAAGAATACATTTTCTATATAATTTATGTTCTACATATATATTATGTTATGTATTTTCTCATTGCGCCTTGCTTCACTCGGGCCTCTCCTTTTTATCGCCTCTCGCCTTTAGGCGATCAAGGAGAGTGTCGCCTTGCGCTTTGAAAACACTGTCTGGTTCTTCTTTTTTCTGTTAGCCATGATTCTATGGAATAACTTTGAGTTGATGTCCCCCTGTTCCAACCAATTCTTTTTACAAATCTGCCTCCACATGCTTTCTTCTTTAATAGCAATATCAAGGAGTTGAGCTCTGATTGATGATCTCTATTGAGATTGAGCCTGCCACAACTGCCCCGATTCTTCTAAATCATCTAAAATTGCCAATTCAAGGGAAAGTTGGCCTTTCTTCTCAATAACATTTCCAAAAGTAGACTTTATTCCATTCTTTAACAGCCATTTTAAGGCTTTTGAGTTTGACCATGAGACCATGACTCGGCCAACCATACACCGGATGTGTAGTCCACCAGTCGGAGAGAAATTTGTTGAAATCTTGATGGTGAAGCCACATATTCTGGGATCTAAAAGGAGTAGGACCCCATTTTTGGTTTCCAATCGTCAATAATAAAGGAAAATGATCAGATGTGGGCCTCTCTATTCTTTTAACATGTAGATCCTTGAAGTAGCTTAGAATGTCCCCAGTAACAAGAAATCTATTCAGTTTGGATAGTGTAGGGGGACTTCTAAAATCAGACCAGGTGTATAGACCATTAGGCATCTGGATCTTGGACAATTCAAATTCATCAATGAATTTATTAAAGCTCTTCATATCTGGTGTTGCACTACTGTGTCTGGATCTTTCACGGGGCCATCGAATGGCGTTAAAATCTCCCCCGATAATCCATCGATCTTTGATATCAATTGCCATCTTCTCAAGTTCTTCCTAAAAAGCAGGGGATGGATCGGTGTTGGATGGGCCATATACTCCCGAAAGCCAAAAAGAGAAATCATCAGTTAATGATATTTGGATAGATAATGTATACGTACCTCGTTTAATATCTGTTATAGAGATGGAAAGATCATTCCACATTATAAGGATGCCTCAAGATGATCCATTAGAGTCAAGTGTTGTCCAAGCCACATTTCTAGCACTCTATATAGATTTGATCAATTCTCTATCCATACTTTTGATTTTGGTCTCTTGCAGGACAATCACCGATGGATTGTGTTTAAGAATAATGCTCTTAATGATTGCATGCTTATCCTTACATCCCATGCCTCTAATATTCCAAGAAAGAATTATCATGAAGAATAATTCGACCCTTCCCTTTGTGCCTCATCTGAGGATTTATTGTATTTAACTGCCGATTGCAGGTTGATGAACTCCCTGTAGTACTTGCTCTTTCATCAGTTTGGTGATCTTTGTGGGAAGAGGAAGAATGCCCAGCCCCATCTCTCGTAACCAAGGAATAGGGACTTCCAAATAAACAGATGGGTGGATACTAGGATCAAGCTTAAATCTTTGTTTCTGGTTGATAGAATGGTAAAAGTGTCGCGACGAGGATTGATTGGGTTCAATAGGGTAAGCAATCTAGGGGGGGGGGGTGCTGGTGAGGATGGAGAAGAAGGGTAAGGTGTGGATAGGCCCTCTGTGTCGGACATGGCAAGAGTAGGTGGGTTAGTCGAGAATTTGGTGCCAGGTATGAAAATAGAGGGATTTTGGTTTATGATAATAGGTAGCTAGGTCTATGAAGGATGGAAGATGGCTCGGGGAGCGAGAGGGAAAAGTCAAACTTTGATGGACCCGGGTCAAAGGAGTAGCCAAGGGTACAATGGTTTGTACCGGGTGCAAAAGGTGGGAGAGGTAAAGCAGGGGTTTCCTCTAATGAACTGAAACTGTTGGATAAAAGCAGAGTGGGGCCCTCCCTGTATTCAGTCATAGTGTTTGCATAAAAAATCGGAGGCTCAGGGCTCAATGAGATGTTGTTCGGTGGCTGATGGGGGTCAAATCTCGACTGTGTATGTCGCCCAATCGATTTTTCGAACCTTGATTCTCTATCAATTATCATCGGAGTTGCATGGGAAGCTTTTTCGATCACTGGAGCTGGATCAAATTCTGCAGATACAAACGAGTCAAACGAGTCGGGAATGACATTCCTCTGGATTAAAATAGATGGGTCCACATCGCCACTCTGTCTGAAGCACGAAGATGAGGAAGACATTGTTCCAATCACTTTTGGACGATATACGAACATAGGCTTCTTCACACGGGGTAAAGATGCTAAACCTTCTGGTGCAACTTTTATGTTGACTTGAGGCAGAGTAGCCATATTCTTCTTGAATGGCTGGACTTTTCCATCAACCAGAGCATTTATATAGGATGGGTTTGGTGTAGCCTCAATAACTTTGGTAGGTACAACGATTTTCACTCATTAATGGCAGGAGTTGGGAGAATTGGCTCAATAATGTTTGGAAGTGACCTCTGCAGCTGAAGGGATCCTTCAATGAGACTATAAAATGCCCGCCAGCCCCAACGGTGGTCTCCAATGGGAATCACCAATTTATTGTGCCTGCCATTGTTGTCTATCTTTGTGATTTCGGCATAATAACTCTTCCTGTTACTAGTCTTCTTAACCCAGATGGTATAGTCATCAGCTCTAGAATCGGTATAGAACTTATGATTAAGAGCTACATTTTGTATTGCGCGAAAGCTTTTGACTAGCCCTTGGAGAGTGGTCCATTGTAACGACATCGAAAAAGCTCTGTCTCTAGTAGATTCAGTGATTTTGATACGACTTTCTCTATATCGTTGATCAATGTCAACCGTATAATCCTTACTTTCAATAATAGTAATCCTTGGGTATTTCTGATAGCTTGTCTCTGGCGCCATGACTGATAGCAGAAGAGACTCATCGGAGTTGCAGGAATTGGTCGGAGATATGGCGTGGGAAAGATGGGGGTGCTAAGGAGGGGGGGGGGGTGGACGGATGGAGAGTTCATTCTTGGTGCATCTATCTGTTAGTCTAAGTTACAAATAGTTACCAATTGACAAATATCATTTGAGTAGTTAGCTAAAACAGAATATCTAGAACACTGCCAAGAGCTACATCGCTACTCTTTTGCCCCATTCAAGAACTTTGTGTTAAAAGATCCTTTGTTTTTTCGGATTAATTTTCACATTTTTTCCAATGACCTTTGGTTTTGGACTTGTGCCTGACACCACATATCAAAGATATTGTTTCTGGATACTTTTTTGAACATATATATAGCATATTAAAAGATTGGAACAAGAGGTACCAGCAATTCCACGAACCTGACCAAAGGAAAAAAGGATCGTCATCTTCATTTGTCTTCAAAGAAAGAAAACACTTCAAAAATTGCGAGCCCTTCAATGGATTATTTTTTTAAAGTTTATCTGCCATATTATGCAAAATCCACACGAGAATATTTACCTTCTCAGTGCTCTTTAATGTCGTAGACAAAATTGCAAAGCCTATAATGGATTCTTTTTTTGAAGTCAATCTGTTCTATTTTGTTAAATCCATTTCAGATTGTTTACCTACTTCTACTTGGTGCTCTTTAATGTAGTAGACCAACCGGGGGAGTTTTATTTCAATGATAATGCCTCTGACTTGCAAAAAAAAAGTAATGACTTATACAACCTTATAAACGGTTTTAGATAGGCTACATCCAGTACATAACTTCTTAACAAATCCCTAGCTACTTAACAACCTATTAGACAACCTAACAAACGCATAGCTATGAAATGCTTTTGTCCAATCAGTTCCCTTTTGTAATTGGCCTCGTGCCCCCTTTTGTAATTTCATATTTATAATGAAATTGTTTCTTATCCAAAAAAACAACATATTAGACAACCTAACAGCTGTTGAACATACAACCAACCAACGGTAATAAAAGGAAATAAACCAAACACTATTAACACAAAGGAAACTTGTAGGATATTAAATCTTAAGGAGGTGACCACCATGGATTGATCGTATTCCCTCTAAGCCTTTAATTATTCCATGATATTTATTTACCTCTAGAATCCTAGATCAACCCATGATGGTTGACATATGCGTACGTTTTATGCTCCGGATTGTATATGAACACTTTATGAAGAAATTTTTATTTTGTAACTTTATCTTGGTACATGGAAATTTATACCTTTTACTATCCTCTTGTGATTAGATTGTATCATTCTGGAGAGTAGTACAAGTTTTATTTTCCTTGTTTTTTATTGCCCCCTCAAAAATATATATAGAGTAAACTTTCAGATTCCCTTATGAAAAACATGTTAGATGCAGTCCAATAATCAATTTTTGCAAATAACCACTAGAAAATGAACGTGTTTACTTTTTGTACGAAATCACTTCGTAGGATTTCTCTATTTTGTGTAGATCGTCAGATGATGGAACATGTAGGATATGGGATGCTCGGAGCTCTTCTCAGAGTGCTCCTCGGATTTATGTTCCAAAGCCTTTGGACTCTGTGACTGGTTGGCTGCTTTTTGTTAATAGCGATGTCATTGTTATCTTGTTTGCCTAAATTTATATTGCAATGAATTTTTGGCTGCAGCAAGAAACGGTGGCTCTTCCATGAATACTCTTCCTCAGAGCCATCAAATATTCTGCTGTGCATTTAATGCATGTGGAACTATTTTTGTTACCGGTAGTTCTGACACTCTAGCAAGGGTAAAATTACTTGTTTTCTTCAAATAACATCTTAATCTTCTTTAGACCCTTGAATGATTTTCATGCCTCTTCTAAGCTTTGAACAAGGATATGTTCCTGTGGGACAAAGGTGTACTTTACTAATTTACATTCATATGATCTCTCATCAAACAGGTATGGAGTACCTATAAAGGAAACAATGAAAACCCAGACCAACCAAATCATGAAATTGATGTGTTAGCTGGCCACGAGAATGATGTCAATTATGTACAATTCAGGTCAGGTCCTCTTATTGTATAGGTTCTTTTTAAAGTTTCATGCTAATCTACTTTTTAATATATTTCTGCAGTGGATGTGCAGTAGCATCAAGATTTACAACTGACATTGCGAAGGAAGACAATGTTCACAAGTTCAAAAACTCCTGGTGTGTTTCTCTTTACATTCCAAATTCTTGTGTAACTACAGCCTCTTGATGACTATCCGTGATTGAAAGGCTCTTATTATGTAATTTTCTTTTGGGAGGAGGTTGTCTCTACCCCGACCTCTAGGCTATTTCGCTTCTGTTTGGCGGGGAAAAAAAATCCTTAATAAGAAAAGAATAAGATGCTCTGTTTCCTACAAAAAGAACTTCTTGATGTAGCCTAGGATCCAAGAGAGAACGGAAGCTCCAAGAACTCAATTACTAGATTTTATTAAGAAAGTTTAGAGCTAGAAAATGATATTGTTGACAACTGCTGATATTTTTGTTTGCTTTTTGCCTATTTTGTTTTTGAACTCCTCTACTATATAATATTACTATTCAATTTGAAATTTTGTAGTCCTTGCTAGAGTGTCAGAACTACCAGCTACGAAAATAGTTCCACATGCATAAAAATCATTCCAACTTAACATCTTAATCTTCCTTTGTTATAGATCAAATCTATACTGTTAAAAAGAAAGAAAAAAGATAATTGATAAAGAACTCCTTGTGATGGCAGTGCATCTTCATCCTAAGTTAGTTCCTGTTTGTTGTTCCAGGTTCACTTATGACAATATAGTTACTTGTTCTCGTGATGGCAGTGCAATTATTTGGGTTCCAAGATCACGGAGGTCACATGTAAGTTTTTACACAAAAGTTCTTGCCTTTTATGCTGGTGCCTCTTCCTTAATGTGATGGAAAAAAGTTTTTGTAGGTTTCATATGTAATGAATATAGTTTTGCATATCTCTATTAAAGGTGTTAAATGACCAATTAACCTAAAAGCTTATGTTAATAGGTTATGGTAAATTTAATTATATCAACACTTCTCCTACTTGTGGGCTTGAAAATTTGTAGAAGGCGAACAAATGGTAATCAATATTAATTAGAGAGGAAATGACATTACAAGGGTTCAAATCTAGAATCGCTTACACTGATACCATGTTAAATAGGTTGCATCACCAATCAACCACCCAAAAACTTAAGCGGATGGATTTTGATAAATTCAATTGTTTCAACCCCCAACAATCTGTCTGGTTTCTAATCAACACGTAAAAAAAATTGTTTCAGGGTAAGGTTGGTCGCTGGACCCGTGCATACCATTTAAAAGTGCCACCTCCACCCATGCCTCCACAACCAACCCGTGGTGGCCCTCGTCAGAGGATTCTTCCTACACCTCGTGGTGTAAATATGATCATTTGGAGCCTAGATAATCGTTTTGTTTTAGCAGCTATTATGGGTTAGCTTTTTCTTTACCTTGCTATCAAATATGTTGAATAGAATACCTTTTTAGTCTCTTTTGTTACCTACTTGAAGCTTGAAAGAAAACATTGATTGTAAATATGACTTTTCACTGTTTACATTGGTCACTTTAATTTAACATGGACACAAGTAGAGAAGATCTCTCTAAATCATTTAATTCAAATATTAAAGTTTATATGGAACAACAAATCATTATTATAATCTTTTAGTTATCCATTTATAATGCAAAAAAAAAAACATTCTAAACATTCTATTATCCATTTATAATTCAAATATTAAAGTTTATATGTTTCTTGTAAACTCTTTGGATGGGCCCCCTTTTGTATCTTTTCACTTTATTGATGAAATTATTTCCTATCTAAAAAAAGCAAAGAATACAAGTGCATAGAAAAAGTGAGTTGGGAAAAAAGAGGCAAACTATAAAAAGGATCGATCAATCGAATAAATTTAAACCGATAAATTACAAAAAAGTTTTCACACAAAAGCACACGACTAAACATTCTATTGATCCTTTTCGCTTAAAAAGGAGTAAAATGAGTCTTAAGGAATAAATGACCAAATTTCAACTCATAAATCTCTGAAGAACTCTAAAAATTCTATTGTTCCTTTCATCGTAAAGACCCACAGGGCCACATGTACCATTAATATATTCCATTCTCATGAAAGTGAGGATGAAAGAAAGAACTTATCTATTATAGCTTATGCTTGGTCAAGTCTGTACTGAACTCTTGGCTCAAGAAGAGATAGTAGGGATTTGATTGTTGATTGTTTTACTCATCCTCTCTTTCAAAAGAAAGGAAAGTTTTCATGGCAAGCTGGGCTTTGCGTCACGTTGTGGGGGCTTTGAGGGAGAGAAACAATAGAATCTTTCAAAGCATAATGAGATCTTCATAAGAAGTGTGGTCCTTTGTTTTTCTTTTATGGGAAACAAAACCATTTCATTGATCTATGAAAGAGTTACAAAAATATAGAAGGGGACGGAAAAGGAGAAGAGAAGAAAGGGGGAGGGCCCAACTCCATAGGCAGATAATAACCAAGGAATAAAATGGAGTAACTTGAAAATACAAGCATCAACAATACAAATTAAGAATGATAAACAATGTTGTTAAGCTTGTGATGATGCAGAAGGGTTGCAGATAAACCCGTTGGTTTTCCACAAAAGGCGTCGGTTTCTAGGCATCGTTGAGTTGCCATGGATATCTTCTCACTCCGATGGCCGCTCGTTCGCAACTGGGTAGCGACAAGCCAAGGCTTCGTTGGAGAGGTGAAAAACTTCAAAGAGGGCTTTTTTTATCCTTCCATTTGGTCCTTTTGTTAGTGACCACCATCTATGGCCTAACTTTGTTGTGACCTTGTTCTGCTTCTCCTTCGAATCTGTGACCCCTATTAATCTTCGACCTAGAGACGGCGTCAAGTAATGCCAAAAGTTATTTAGGTTGACAACTGACTCCTTAGTGTGCTCACCACTTGACACTAAAAAGTTGTCAAGGACATTTTGCTCCACGTCTCTAGAAATTATCTGCTTATGATGTGTAAAACGAGCTAGAAGAGAAAGGTTGAGAGATAATCCTTTGTCTAAGCCCCTTCGAAGCACAGATCCTGCCCCTCGATCCGCCATTAACAAGAATCAAGTACCTAATTGATCTGATGCAACTCCAAATCCACGATCTCTGTTTATACATAAAATCTTTCTTAGCTAGGACTCCATTCAGGAAGTTCCAATCCACATGGTCGTTCTCCTTTTCAAAGTCAAGACAACCCCCTTGTGTTTGTGAATTCTATGGTCATCGATAATCTTATTGACAATAATGAACTGGTCTAAAAATTTGTCTATCTACAATGAACGTACTTTGAGACTCAAAGATCGTCGACGAAGCAATTTTCTCAAACTTTCAGCCAACACCCTAGCTAGTATCTTGTAAGCATTGATCTCCAGACTAAGCTAAACGTGATTTCTGTAATTTTCTGCCGGTACCACCGTAGTTTTTGTAGATTACACATGCATGCATGTATCTGTATAAATTGTAATGATACTATATTGTGGGAGATGAACATGAACTGTTTTGCTCTTAGTTCAATCTCAGGTTCTATTATCATCAATGATGGATCGGTTTATATTCTTGGTTAATCTTTTTTGTTGTAAGACTGCTAGACACCTGTGTAATAAATAGTTTTTCTTAGGATTTCAAATATTCCAGTAAATTTTAGGAGCACATTTTATGATTTTCTCAACCTAGCAGTTTTTTCTATGTGATACAGATTGTAGAATTTGTGTTTGGAATGCTTCTGATGGCAGCTTAGTGCACTCTTTGACAGGTCATACTGAATCTGTAAGTGGTTTATTTATTTGCAAGTTTTTTGTATAACATGTTCACATGATTCTTTTTCTATAGAAAGTTTAGGAGTAACTATTGTGAAGGCCTATTTAGTTAGTGGTTGTGATATATACATTTCTTCTTAAGATCTTCCTTGAATTTTATGGTTTTTCTTTTTGGAAGAAGAAACAATTTCAATGATATTATCATATTATGAAATATAGGAGGAAACTCTAAAACACCTGAAGGTTAGTTACTAGAATAGTTTCACTTTCCAATTGGAAACAAAATAAGTTAAGCTATGAGAAGAAAGATAAGTTAAAGTAAAAGAAGAAAGATGGTGCTTATCTTGACACGAACATACAGTATAGTAATAATCAACTCTAGAAAATAATCAAAAGTCTTATGAACATCTGTCAAAATTCAACTGTTCCTTTCCACTAAATAAGCCATAAGAAAGCACAAATATAAGCAAACCACATAAGCTTCTTTGTTCCTTGATGGATGACCCACAAAAATCATGAAGAGAAACATTTGGTAGCTGTATGACCAATCAAAAGCTCCCATATTAATCATCCCGAATCTGACACCAAAAGAACAGTGAAGAAAAAGATGATAGTGCCATTCTGCATCTGTTCGGCACATAACACCATGTCGGTGACAGGGAAAGATAAAACATCCTCTTCTGCAATCTTCCAGCCTTATAATGGCACTATGACTCAACTCCCATAGGAATGCATTTTATGGTAATCCCATAACTGGAATGATGAAATAAGAAAGTTTCCTCATAGTCATAGTATTACAAGGATACTTTCTTATTTCATACTTGCAGTTATGTTATTACAATTCCAAGCAGCAACTTTATTGTCTAGGGTCTTATGACAAGTCGTTAACTGGGGAAATAGTATGAATGAATTTGTTTTAGCAGTTTTGAGAAGAGAAGTTTTGTTTTTGTTAGAGCTAAACCAATCAAGGCCTCAGATTGTTTTCAGTTGCTCTAGTGTTGAAAAAATGTTGGTTTGGGTGATTTTTATACCGATCTGAGGATTTGTTTAGATATGATAAAAAGAAGGTTGAAACTAAAGATGGGGATTTTCTTTTCTTTTTTTTTTTTGGTTTTAAAGGGTGTTAATTACTTGGGGAAAACCTTATGTCAGTATATTATGACTTCAGTATACATAATTTTTAGACTAACAAGGAACTAATGTCAGTATATTATGACTTCAGATACATAATCTTTAGACTAACAAGGAACTAACATACCCAAAACCGAATAATGCAATGCGGCAATGCCACACCCTAATTGTAGATCATCTGTTTCTTGAAAAATCTAGTCTGAGTCAAAAGGCCGACTGTTTTAAGCATATTCGACAGCTAATATATCCGTCTCATTAAATGATGGAAATAATCGTAAAACAATGCTAAAAGAATATTTTACCCGTTTCTATATTTTGAGAAGATACTTTGTCATTTATTCTTTAGCTCATTGTGAGGTTTGAAGATATCCACTTTGGAGTTGTAAGTTTTGATATGATCACTTTATATCGCTGACAGACATACGTACTTGATGTTCATCCTTTTAATCCAAGGATTGCTATGAGTGCTGGATATGATGGAAAAACAATAGTTTGGGATGTGAGTTTTTGGGGCCCTTTCACTATTTTGTTTGAAGCTTTTCTATTTCTTACTTCTTCATGACGACTTCTGTTATTTATTATGTGGTTTGATTTTAGATTTGGGAAGGCACACCAATTCGGATATATGAAATTTCTCATTTCAAACTGGTGGATGGGAAGTTTTCATCGTAAGTTCATATTGCAACTTGCAAGTCACCAAATTGATCCTCATATGCTTTGTCCTCTCTAATTTAATGTTTCACCTTTGTGAAAGCATTCTCGCATGAAATGATTTGTTCTTGAGATGGTTTTTTGTACTTGTGTTGAGAGGTCTGAATGACATTCCTGGAAGAAATCTGCATAATGGCATGATGTGCACCTTGTTATTTTTGAGTGCCTTCTTACATTTTATCTCAATGAAATCCCGACTTTTCATAAAAAAAAAAGGTGCTTCATACTTTAAAGGAACATTAGGGAAAACTTTTTATCACTTAGCTGATTGAGTGGGTGTGAAGGATTGGATTATTGAGTACCCAAGATTTCACAGAGATAGAGTGTTGCTTGGATGGTTCCATGGCTATTGCCTTTTTTTTATTCCTTTTTATACTGAGTGCTTGCAGACCTTAATTAATCTCACCGTATAACGACCTGACCTTACTGCATTTGGTTGATAGAAAACATGTAGGAGATTAAATCCTCGGTAGGTGGCCACCATGACCATTGCAATCAGTTATATGGAGTGTTTATTTCTTGACATTGAAGATTGGGAATTTCCAGATGCTTTCGTGGATATAATAAATCTAGAAATTATGATTTGAGTGATGCAGGAGGTCGAAGTTGGATAATATTTAAAAGGGCTGTCAAACTTAGTGGAGTATTTGACGGCAGAAATTCAATATTTTCCTGTGGCTACAATTGTCGATTTAATCAGTTGTATTGAGCTTATTGTGCATTTATGGATCAGTTTTTTGTTCTTCATATTGAGATGCTCTTAATGCGAGTGGTTACTTTCTTACTATGTATCCCTTACATATGCTTATACTATAATGTCTTAGTTTTGTCTATATGTGTTATAGAGACGGGACATCAATTATACTTTCAGATGATGTTGGACAGCTATATATATTAAGCACAGGGCAAGGAGAATCCCAACAGGATGCCAAGTATGATCAGGTACTTGAGTTCATTGATTTTTTGTTGAGCACTGCCTTGGTTTCCTTCATGATCATATGTTTTCCTAATGTTTTGAATATTGATTCTTGCCTTTACTGCAGTTCTTTCTTGGTGACTATCGCCCACTAATTCAGGATCCTTCCGGCAATGTAGTCGACCAGGTAGTAAACTGTTGAAAGATGAAATTTAAATTCTTCATTTAATAATGACTCCAACATTGAGTTTAAATAGATTACAAAAGATAACCTAATTATAAAAGAAAAAAATAATATACAACCTAATCGCAATGTTATTAAAGTGCAAGGCAACACTTTTCTTGATTGCCTCAAAGAGAGAGGCAACAAAAAGACGAGACCTAAGTGAAGCGAGGCGCAACTAATAAATATTAAAGAGAAATATTTACATAATGTCCGGGCATGATGTATAAAATAATGTCCACTTATGTGGCCCAATATGAGCCACAATCTATTTTTGTTTATTTTATTTTTTTATCTTTTGAATTTAAAATCAAATAGATTGTGGCTCATATTGAGCCACATAGATGGGCATTATTTTATATATAATGTCCGGGCATGATGCAAATATTTCTCAATATTAAATACATAACAAAATAATATATGTTGATAATTAAATAATAGACTTTAGAACTAAAAAAAGAATATTAATGTAACTTTTAATTATTAGCTAACATATCTAAATAAATAAATAAATATATATATATAACGAATTTACAACTGACTTAGAGGGAAGAAAAAGCCAAAATTCATATTAATGTAAATAAATAGTGTAAAACCACAAAATAATTGAACAAGTGAATGTGCTAAAATCTGTCAAAACAAAAGTAGATGTGTTAAAAAGAATGTCAGAGCATTAATTAACTTTCTTTCATTCTCCAAGGTTCTGCATGCAATGTTCTTCTACGACTCTTCCAATTCTCCAGAGAACTTAATTCCCTTTTCCTTGCATTTATTTAGCTTTGGCCTTCCAAATTCCCATTTTAAAATTTCTCTAATTTAATTCTTCTACGACTCTTCTATGAATATTGCTAGCCTGCCTCACATTCAAAGAAATGTAGGTCCTTTCCCAGTATACCAAAGTATATTTGCACCTGTTATAATATAATTTTCCTTCAGAAATCTTGTATGCTTCATGCATTGTGTAGTATCATTTTTATGGAATTAGTTTTATTTCTTTTCTTTTTTTCGTTTACTTTTATTTTATTTCTAATGATATTTTATGGGAAACGTGCCAGAGTAGTCCAATGTAGAAAATAATTACAAATATGATATATTTTTTTAAAAAAATAGCAAATATAGTAATTGGTATTGATGAGTATTTATACCTATTTTGTTATAGTACTGTATTAATGAGTATTTATAATATTGTATTAAAACGCATTAATGACTATAGATGCAAATACTTGCCTACATTTATAATACTGTATTAAAATGTATCGATAACTATAGATGCAAATACTTGCCTACATTTGTAATTATTTTGTTAAGAGTCTATCCAATACAATTTCCCATATTTTATTATACTGACTGCGGTAATATTGGCCTCAGGAAACCCAAATCACTACTTACCGACGGAATATGCAAGATCTCCTTACTGACTCAGGTTTTGCTCTACTTTCCAACTGATGTTGGTGTATGTTTTTAGTTTGGTATTAATTCATTGTGTTTTCTGCTTGTGTCATGAAATTTTTTAGGGATGATACCTTATCCAGAACCTTATCAGACTGCATACCAGCAAAGACGTTTAGGGGCTATGGGTATTGAGTGGCGTCCCTCTTCTCTAAAACTTTCTGTTGGGCCTGATTTCAATCTCGACCCAGATTACCAATTGCTGCCTTTGGTAGATTTGGACATGTTGATTGAACCTTTGCCTGAGATTTTAGATGCAATGGATTGGGGACCAGAAAATGAAGTACAAAGTGACGATACCGATTCAGAATACAACGTCCCCGAAGATTATTCAACTGGTGGGGAGCAAAGAAGTTTAAATTCTAACAGCTCAACGGATCCGGAATGCAGCTCTGAAGACACGGGGATTGAGGATGCTCCTGCTGATGGTCTTCGAAGATCGAAAAGGAAAAAGCATAAAGCAGATGTGAGTATTGTATCTTCTTCCACTGGACCTCTCTCAATAGATACATTAATTTTCTAGAGACGGGTGTGGCTACCCTGTGTATAGACTATCGTGAAGAAAAGCTCCAATTTCCTGGTTTCAGAAAAAGGAAAAAAAATAGATACATCAATTTCCGCCAATTAAGTTCCTTTTCTATTTTTCAGTATTTTTCTTTTGAAATAGTACTCTTTCTTTCATATGCGTGATACATTCTTTCCACCAACATTTCAGATTGAGGTCATGACTTCTTCAGGAAGGCGCGTTAAAAGACGGAATATGGATGAGTATGAAGGGGATAATGCTAGGAGTTCCAGAAGTCGAAAGTCAAAATCCGGCCATAAGCCTTCTAAA
This sequence comes from Sechiopsis laciniata, assembly GCA_037833695.1. Taxonomy (NCBI): domain Eukaryota; kingdom Viridiplantae; phylum Streptophyta; class Magnoliopsida; order Cucurbitales; family Cucurbitaceae; genus Sechiopsis; species Sechiopsis laciniata. Next base: position 6,332,766 of record JBBMKA010000021.1, on the reverse strand, counting down.
AAGAAATCATCATCTAAGTCGTTAAGACCTCAAAGAGCTGCTGCACGTAATGCCCGTAGTTGGTTATCATCATTCAAGGGAAAATCTACAGATGGGGAAGATGAATATGAGTCTGGAGGTGATTGCTCAGAAAGTGAATCTACATTAGAAGATTCAGACATTGAGAGCGATGAATATGAAAGGTCATTGCAAAACAGAACTAAGCATTCAAAGGGGAAAGAAGTATTTCTAGATGGAGCTGAGGAGATTACAAAATCTCTTGATGTTCCTGAACCTCGTGAAGATGCTGGAAACAGAAAGAAGTTAATCCTTAAATTCTCCATTAAGAATCCAAATAAGGTTGATTCTCCTTTAAACACAACGCTTACTTGTTCCAACATGGCTGATGTGGCTAGCTCATCATCAAGATCACCAAAGGAAGTTATTGAAACCAGTCAGGCTCTAATAAAATCAGAGAGGCAATTTGGAAGTACGGGCGGACATTCGGATCTGACCGATGTCTACACAAATGGCAACATTAGATGGGGAGGATCAAGGGTTCGTTCATCCAAGCGCGTAAGATTTGGAGACCCTATGCCTTCTGATGCATATGTAGCAATGTCCAGTTCATTTCCCGACAGCAACCATAATGAAAATGAGAATTCTGTTCATGAACATTTAGAACGAGAAAATCATTTTTGTGCATCATCCCCCCATTCAAAGATGCAGAATTATTGTGCCCATGAAATGGACGCCAATTTGACACATGAGAATGATGAAGCTTCTGGGCGATCTCTGGAGGCTGTCAATGGTGGAGACCTGAAATGTGTTAGCAACAGCAAGTCATGTAATCACGATGATTCGAGTAATTTGAATTTCATGTTACCTTCGGATGCAACCACCGCATCAGTACAAAATGGGACTCTTGTTTATGAACAAACAGAAAATATTGCACCAGTGCGTACAAAGATAAGGGTGAAGAGTATTTCTTTGGATCCTGAACATTCTCTGAAGCTCAAAATGGAATCCTTAGATGAAAACTCGAAAAATAATGAATACAATACAGTATCTGGAAGCGCTCCGCCTCTAAATGGGCGGCAGGATAATGTCATGAATGGAACTTATTCTGATCACAGAAATGATTCCCCACAAGATATAGACATTGCAAACGGTGAAAATCCAACGTCGAACGACTTGCAAGCAGTAGAGAGTAACAAAATGTTCACTGCTGTTTATAGAAGATCTAAGTCAAACAAAGGAAAGAGCAATATAGAAAGCAACGGCTGTGGCTCAGGAGATAGTGCTTTGGGAAACAGTAGTCTACCTATAGATGTTGACAGTCACAAAAATATGCTTCGTAAGACACGGTCTATAAGGTTTAAGGATTTCTCATACGATCTAAATAATGTGGCCGACGATCTAAAATCGGACGAAGATCTAGAACCTGAACATAAATCAAGACGTTATGGAAGTTCTTCTGGAAACAGATCCCACATACCAAGTGAAGAGTGGGGATCAAGCTCAAGGATGACTGGATCCAGATCCACTCGTAACAGAAGGGGTAGCTTTACTCAAGACAGAAATCCAGTAGAAAGAAGAATGTTGGTTCAATATGCCGGAAAAGGATCATGGTTAATGATGCTGGCACATGAGGGTGGCTCTAGATATATTCCCCAGCTTGGGGATGAAGTTGCGTATCTGAGGCAGGCAAGTACATCATGAATGGTTTACTTTTAATATGTAGTGCTAATTATGGTTTTCATATATTATTAATGAAATGTGGGTACTTTCCTAACAGGGCCATCAGGAATACATAGATCACTGCCGTGCCAATTGCAGTCACACAAAAGACATGGGACCATGGTCTTCAATCCGAGGAACCATACGAGCGGTTGAGTTCTGTAAGGTTGTGGAGCTCGATTATTCGACTTCTGCAGGTTCTGGAGATAGTTGCTGTAAAATGCTACTCAAATTCATAGATTCTACTTCCCATGTATACCTCCAATCTTTCAAGTTAACTCTGCCCGAGTTGACGAGTTTCCCTGACTTCTTAGTCGAAAGAACTCGGTTCGAAGTAGCAATGAGGAGGAATTGGACATTCAGGGATAAATGCAAAGTGTGGTGGAAAAATGACGTTGGAGTGGATGGTAATTGGTGGGATGGTCGGATTGTCTCTGTGCAGGCAAAATCTTCAGAGTTTCCAGAAAGTCCTTGGGAGAGGTACACAATCAAGTATAGGAGTGAACCTGCATCACCACATTTACATAGTCCTTGGGAGCTTTATGATACCGCTACTCAGTGGGAACAACCTCGAATCCACGATGAAAGCAAAGCAAAGTTGTTGACCGCCTTCGACAAATTAATTTCGACCTCTACGCAGGTAGTCTGCCTATTCCAGATTTTTAAGCTTGCTTTCTGTTTATATGCATATGATGGGTATATATTCTAATGTTGGTCTTTAAAATCTCAGGCTCGTTATGGGATTCAAGATATGCTGCTTCTCTCACAGAAGACACAATTCAAGAACAGGTAGTTTAATGAATTCATTTTGCTATCAATTTATTGAGCCTCTAAATGCGAGTTCTTTATTCCAATTAACTAACTCGCAGATCCGTAAATACGGTGTTCGTGTCTAATTTTGGCTTCTTGTACATGTATAGGTTTCCTGTACCATTGTGTCTTGAGATAATCCAGGAAAGATTACAGAATGATTACTACCGAAGCTTGGAAGCTTTTAAGCATGACTTCAGGGTAATGCTATCAAATTTCGAATCGTTCGTAGCAAAGAACGAAGACTTGTCGAAGAAAATTAGACGGTTATCGGAATGGTTTAGTCGCAACATATCACCTTTATAGATTCTTGCAAAATACACAGCTCTTGGCATTCTAAGAATTTTGGTAGAAATCATTGACCAAATGTTAGGTTGAAGAAGAAGCCCACTTGGGTTATTTCTCATGTATGTAGATAATTCTTTTCCCCTATTTGATTAATCAAAGTCTTTCATTTACATCCTTTAGATGATCCCAAGAAAATTAGAGAGGGAAAGTGGGGTGTCATTTTTCACCCTGATTAATTTGTGTATACAGGTATATTTGACATCCACGGCAATAACAAATGAAAAATCAGTATTCAGCATTTCCGATATCTCAGTTAGTTAATACTGAAATTAAATACTGAGCAAGATGTCAAAGAGTTAAGTCCTTATTATTTAGTTCTTATAGTTTGAAAAAAGTTAAAATTTAGTTTATAATATGGTCGTTATCGTATGTAATTATTGGTGTATTAAATATATGAAAATTTACTATTCATACATAAATGTTATGATTTTTTTTTTTTATTAAATCATAACTTGATTCATAATTTCATTATTAACACATGAATAATTATTATAAGTACTTAATTGATCGACAATTAAAAAAGTCGAAGGACTATTTTTAAAATTTTATCAAAAGACTAAATTCTAGTTTTTAGAAATTCTATATTTTTTTGAACCATAGATCTAAACTAAAATCATGAGAACTATTGTCTACAAAGTTGAAAGTGAGAAATGAAACTAAAACAAGTAGAATTTAGAACTTTTTCCATTACATCTCTGGCAAGTTAAATTAAGAAGTTGCGAAGTTCGTGGTTCTCATCAACCCACATTGACAATCAGTACAAATTGTAAAACCCCATGCAACACAATTACGTTTTCGACGACGCTCCACACGCCAACACGACTTCGATTGCATAATGGGATTTGATATCAATCTCTCCATCTGTGGCCACAATTTGGATTGCAGCAAACAAAGAACAGTGTCATACCTTCCTCTCCTCTGGCAGTGGCCTGCAGACAATTACACAATGAGATCATGGCTAGAAATAAGTATGAACATGATGATTGATGTACGACATAAAAATTTGTAACATTCAGCAGCTTTACAAAATCCAACAAAAGCAAATTAACAGTCCACATTTTCATCAAAGAAAACCATATTAGTATTCACAGCCGTATCAAGATGACAATGCAGAATTTAATTTAGAACCAACTACAAAGTGTGAGTTAAAGAATGAAGAATGTTATAAGAATATCTCAGAACACTGATGAAATCGAGATAGGGGGAAAATGAAGTCTAGCAAACAACGTTTCTAGTAAGAGAAGGAAGGGAACCTGGAAGAAAACAGCTTCTCCGTGGTTGCATTGAGCGCATCGAACAGCTTTAGTGCGGGGGAGAGTTGGATCTGCAGCAACATCTTGCAGAACTTGAGTGCGTTCCCCTACAGAATGATGAATCTCATTCCTATAGACACAGTTATTGTCAGCAACTTCCTGTTGGGCAGTGTAAGAAGGGAGAAACCATCAATCACTAGAAATAGAAACAAGACAATACACATAAAAGAGGTTCAATAAGTAGAATAAGAAGAAAAGAGGAGGATATCAATCTCAGAATACCCTGATCCCTGGGCATGGTTACCCTTGTTTAAAAAAAATATATATATCAATCTCAGAATACAAAAAACAGGTCTATCCTTTTTTTTTATAGGAAATGTAACATTTCATTGTTGTATGCAAAAGGTATGGCCATTATAAGAAACATTGCCAGTTAGCAAATTTGCTAAGACTATACTTACAAAATTGTTGAGAGGCCTTCTCCAAGTTAAGGCTAAATGAGTAATAGAGTCAAATTTAGAACAGGTCTATCTTTCAGCAGGAAAAGATAAAATTCATTTGGTTATACAAAAACAGAAAGGAAGTTTTCAGCAATGGTCCATCAGGAAAACATACATTGAATAAAAGTACAGAAGATTAATGTCTCAAGACCTCCCACCATAAAATGCCAGAAGAATTTAAGAACACGCGTAAATACAAAAGAACAGGGGGATCAGAGGCATATAAATACTCGTGAAGATTAATTTTCACAAATTCATGATCTCAGGGAGTGATAACTTCAATATCAATGAAAAATTAGATCAAACTTGCAAGCTTCAGAATTGAGCCATCCCAAATATTCCTAGTCATACATTAAATGAAACAAATGGCTTTTTCCAGCAATTATCTAGATATATATATATGTATATATTATTTACTGATGTACATGCCTATCTCCAAGACTCCAACTAAGAAAAGACATGTTAGCATTTCATTAAGATGATAACTAGTTAAAAAATAAACTTCATAAAATTTCCCTTCCTGAAAATTATTTATACAAAAATGGCTTACAAAAGCAGCCAAGAACAAAGTGTTCCATCAAAGTTCAGAGAAGGGTAACTTTAAGTCTTTAACAGGGCAACGAGCGAAAGTGGTAACCTCAAGCATTTAAAGGCATGGCCATGAATCAGGTGCAAATATCCTTAATCCCAGGTCAAAATTACCACAAAGCAAGCCAATTCACATTCAGAAACAGAAGTGATATTTGATTTTAACTACACAAAGAAAACCATTAAAGAGATTTTCACCAAAAACTAGACAGAGTATAAAGAGTGAGAGCACCACACTCGTAAGTCGTAACAATTACATAAGAAATGAAAGCCTACTAACAAACATTCACAAAGTTAGAACAAAAATATGAGAAAACAAAAGAAAGAGAAGGTACCTGATGATCACAATTGCGACACGCATAGAGAAGAATCTTCTCATCTTTGTCCTCCTTCGGGTAAAGAATGTTGTTACTGCAACAACACAACAATTTCCCATACTCTCAAACAATTTTCAACAACTTAAACAAATCAACACAGAAGAACAAGCTCTTGAGTGCATGTGTACGAGTGCGCGCATAACATAAACCCTAATTCGTACCATTCCCGGCAAAATTTCATGGTACTCATCTTGCAGAAGGTTGAAAAAAAAGGAGCTCAATACAGATCAAATTTCTGCTAGGGTTTTGGCAGCAGTTCAGGAATCTGCACAATAATCTCGAATTCAACTGAAAAATAGATTTTGAAAAAGTTGAGTGCTTAGTTAAAGAGACGAACCAAAACCGGCTGCGGTTTCTAGAAACGTTGATCCGGCGAAAGAGAAGAGTTTTGTTCCATTGGCGGGAGAAAATTGCAGAACTTTACTGCTTACTGCTCTTGTAAATGGGCTTCGATTTCTAGAACCCAATCAAATGACCCAACTCAAACATAGGCCCATTTGTTTTATTGCCTTTTTCAGTTTTTTTTTTTTTTTTTTTTTTATTATTTTCATTTATGCTTTTATTTAAGTTTGAGCCAACAATAAAGAGAAATTCCCAAATGAGCAAAGTTTAAGGGGACTTTTCACCCTCAAATATTATTAAATTAAAAGTAAAAAATGAAGGAAAAGTATTTGATTAAAATGTACAATTAATATGAGAGTCAAATATCGATTATCATGATCAACTCCCCAACCGTGGTTTTGAATTAGATTGTCACCAAACAATGAAACTATTGGACTACTATCTTTTTAGTAGATGGATTCTCTAATTGAACTTTATGTTGTCTAATGAAAACAATAAAAATTCATCTATCAAAATATATCCAACTCTGTCAAGATATGTGGTATTTTTTTATTATTATGAAACATGTTAAAATAAGCAAGGTACATTTTATGATAATTTTGATTGCCTCAAATTAAATAACTCTTTAGGCACTTATAACCTATATCTCTCCGTCCCGTATAGATGATTCATTTCACATTACCAGAATTTCTTTTGTTTATTTTTTAAAAAAGTAAATTATAGTTTTTTTTTTTTTTACATGAAATCGATACTCCGCTCTCTACTCGAGATACCATTGATTGGGATCTTTTTTTTTAGTACATATCGGAGGAGGAGAGACAAATACCGATTCTCGAGATTGACGTTGGAGTTGAACTGATTTATAAACCAAAATTTAGATCCATATTTTATTTAGAATAACTTCATTAAAATATTTTATATTTAACTTGATTAAAACGTCACTTCTTTCACTTTTTGGGACGATAAATTAAACATCATTAAATCACTTTTTGCTATATGAGAACTTTTCTATAATCCTGATAGATTTTTTGTTTTTCCTACTCATGAAAAGCCATTTTTAATAAATGGATGGATAGTCAATATTAGGGTTAATGTTTTTGTTTTTTTGGTTTGTTGCAACATAACCACATTGTTTGGTAGAAGAACACCTGGTTTCAATCCTTCAAGTTTACATTCCTTACAAATCACTCAAAACAAAATCTCAAACAAACCCTAAAAAAGTTAACCAACACAAAATCAACATTAAACCCTAACACTCTTCTCCTCCATTACTGAAAAACCCATTTCTCCTAATCAAGCTCCAATCTCATTTTCAATCCCTTTCCCCCCTCAAATGAAGCAATTCCCATTTCCCCCTTTCAAAACCCCTCCACCATTCCCCCATTTCTCCTTCATCACACAATGGAATCAAACCCCCTGTTCTTTCCTCTGCTTCTGCTTCTATCCGCCACCGCCGCCGTCGCCGGAGACGATTCCGTCTCCGCCGTGAAGCCATTGGTGAAGATCGTGAAAGGGAAGAAGCTCTGCGACAAAGGGTGGGAGTGCAAAGGCTGGTCCGAGTATTGCTGTAATCAAACCATTTCCGATTACTTTCAGACCTATCAATTTGAGAATCTCTTCTCCAAACGGAACTCGCCGGTTGCGCATGCCGTAGGGTTTTGGGATTACCGGTCTGTCATTACGGCGGCGGCTATGTTCCAGCCTCATGGATTTGGTACCACCGGCGGGAAGCTTATGGGGATGAAGGAGATTGCTGCTTTTCTTGGTCATGTTGGGAGCAAAACTACTTGTTAGGGTTTTCGTCTTCTTCTTTTTGGCTTATTGTTTTTTTGGGGTTAAAATATAACTTTTTTTTAGTTCTTTTCTAGAGATTAGTGTTTGGTTTTAAAAATTAGAATTTAGTGCTAGTGATTTTATAAAACCTAAGATATAGTGCACTTATTTGTTGGAGTATTATACATGTAATTTTTCATGTAATTTTTTTTTGGTTATATCAACCACTTAATTCATAATTTCATCATTCATACATGAATAACTTAATTAGCTAAGTATTAGAAATGGCAATTTTATCAAACCAATGGACTATTCAGACTAAACTCAAGTTTTTTAAATTATAAGAACTAAACTTTAACTTTCTTCAAATTATAAGAACTAAACTTAGTTTTTTTTTATCCGTTTGTGTTGTTTCTAAATGGGGGAATGATTGAATGTTGCAGGTGGGTATGGAGTTGCGACTGGAGGTCCATTGGCTTGGGGTTTGTGTTACAACAAGGAGTTGAGTCCTGATCAATTGTATTGTGATGATTATTACAAGCTCACTTATCCCTGTACTCCTGGTGTTTCTTACCATGGCCGTGGTGCCTTGCCCATTTACTGGTTTGTCTGTTCTAAATTTACTCCATTTTTTAGCATGCCAAGGGTTTTTGATGAAAGATTATTTGCTGAAGTTTGATGGTTGTGTTTCCAGACTTTGAATTTTGGTTTATGTTGCGGCGACATTAAAATACCAATACCTTGGACTAAATAGCATGTTGATTGATAGTTTTGGGTGGATTTGGCATGATAGGGTAATCATCATGGATTATATTAATGGTCAAATAAAAACCTTGTAAATTATAAGGTGCTTAGAAGTTATGAGGTAAAGTCATGAAAGCTACCTATCTAGTAATTAATTTCTTAAGAGATATTTTGACAACCAAATGTAGTTGGTGGATCAGATTGTTATTCGATGAGAATAGTTTAGGTGCAGTAAACTAGTCCAAACACTCATAAATGTTACAAAAAAGTTTAGTAAGCTGCAACTATCATGGGTTGGTCTAGTATTAATAAGACTTAAATAAATAATAAATAATCTAGAGAGAATGAATTCAAGTCATAGATGTGTCGCATGATTAGTATCATATAAGTTACTTTGGCAACCAAATGTACAGGTCATTGTGGTTATCTCATGAGATTGATGAACATTTATTCCATAGACGTAATGGCGTATTACAAATTTCTATTTATGGACGGTGTGAGATTTACTCAAAGACTTCATAGAATCACAATTTACAAGTTAGAAACATAATAGAAGTAGTACATGGTGTAGGCACTAAACAGATCCAATTGTTCAAATTTACAAAATTAGATTGTGTTTATTTTTTACATCGGTGAGTGTTTGAACCAGCTTATGCGCACCTTGACTATTCTCACAAAACATATCGTCTAACCTTACAATATTTGAATGTCATGAAAACTTGTAAGAAATTAATTCTCAGGTGGTCACTATGAATTAAACTCACAAACTTTGGGTTTCTTAAGAAACTTTTGACTACTAGGCTACATATGGTGGTTAACTTAGATGGTTTCAACTCAGTCTTTGTTCAGTAGTCATTTAGTAATTGATGTCAAGTATATCTACTCACTCACAATTCTAATTAAAAAACATATTAGAATTTTTTATAGTTTAAAGACTAAAAAAAGGTATGTTGTAAGTTTAGATACAAAATTTGTGCTTAACTACCGGGTGGTGAATCTGGGCATTTCCCATCAACAGGAACTATAACTATGGAAAGACAGGAGAAGCCTTGAAAGTTGATCTGTTGAACCATCCAGAGTACATTGAAGACAATGCCACCATAGCATTTCAGGCTGCAATTTGGAGGTGGATGACTCCAGTGAAGAAGAGCCAGCCCTCAGCCCATGATGTGTTTGTAGGCAAATGGAAACCAACCAAGAACGATACACTCGCCAAGCGAGTGCCTGGCTTCGGCACCACGATAAACATTCTTTATGGCGATGTTGCCTGTGGCCAGGGTGAAGTTGACTCCATGAACAACCCCATCTCCCATTACTTGCATTACCTTGATCTGATGGGTGTCGGCCGAGAAGAAGCCGGACCCCATGAAGTCCTCAGCTGCGCCGAACAGGAACCTTTCGAATCATCATCCTCATCGTCTTCTTGAGGTTTGTCTTTGTCTCCATCAACTCATTCTTGATCTGATTTTCTCTGGAAAATGAAAAAATATGAATAATTGGATTGGAAACTAAGATATGTTGGAATGTATAAAGCTATTGAATTGAAGGGGAAGAAGAACAGGGATATATATGTATATATACTGTTTTTTGTGTGAGCTATAAGTGTATATATATCTAAATGGAGTTGATTAATTTTCCCTTTTGGTGTTAAAAATTTTGATGTTTCATTTGGGTTTTTTCTGCCTTCTTTTAACTGATATGTTCTTCATCAAGTTGAGTAACATACATCCACATAAATATTGCATTTTATAATGTTTATTTGTTGAATTTGAGCTGAAACCAGGAGCATTGTGGATGGATCCTTCTAGCTTTGGTTGTATCCTTAGAATATGCTCCTAAATTAATGAATTGGCTTCTGATGACTGCACAGTAACAGATATTCTGTGTGGACAGATACGGGTCAAACATTTTGTTCATGCTATTATTTTCAGCTGAAACCAAAGACAGATAATAAATTTGCATCTACAACAATAACTTCGAGTCTTTAAAAAAGGATAAATAACTTTGGAGTCTAAAGATTATCTAAATAAGAAAACAAATCTATGGAGAATTTCATCGTAAAATAGAAGAATGCTTCAAGACAAGCTCGTTTTTTTTAATCTTCAATTTTTTTGGCGATTATGTGAAATAAAAAAATATTGTCTTTTTTTTATAAAGAAAATTGTATGCTTTTTTTCCCAAAATAATTACAAACATAAATAAATTTTAAAATATTTATATTTATATTCAATAATATGTTTTAATATTGTATTATAAACATTTATTAATGTAATATTATAAAAAATATATATGTAATACTCTCCAAATCACTCTACTTCATTTTTTCTTTCACTTTCCCTCCTCTCCTCACCAAACTCCAAAATTCAATGGCTTTGAATAATCACTCCAAATAACTTTATTGACACGACTTTAAAGGATAGGGGTTATAACAAAAGCAAATAATTGACAAAATCAAATAGATATGATAAATTGGTTCATATTTTTTACATAATATTAGATATGTTAATTTTTATTTGGAAAAGACAAAAAATTATTGGATAAGATCGGTTTCTATTTGTAAAAATCAATAAAAATCGAACCGAATCAATAATAATTTATTTATTTTCATTTTTTCTTTTTATATGATAGCTCAACTTTTTTTTATTGATAAATGACTATTTATTTTTCTTTAATGTAATTATAAATTTTCAATTTTTTTGGTAAAAAAGCATTCAAATATCGGTGGAAAGTAAAATTAAAAAATAATTAAATCATAGAGATTTTTTCCTTTATTGAATATTGATTTGGTTTTTTTTTTTTATCAAATCAATTGAATCGGATCAATTTTTTATTTGGCCTAAAAACAAAGAAAAAATGAACCAATAATTTTGAATTTTATTGAACATTGATTCAGTTGCTATTTTTATCCAATTAATTAGGTTAATTCGATTTCAATTTGACTCAAACTTAAATAAAATTGAACCAATGTCACTCCTAATAAAGAGAAGGACGTCTCCAACTCCATCTTGGCTTTGAATTATAAGTTCAAATTTCAGCTAATCAGAACAAACCGCCATTAATATTTAATACGTGAGAATCTAATTCCCGTGAACAAATTTATTTTATTTTTTTGTTCCTATTAAAAAACGAGTTGCTTTAAGTAAACAGTGCCTACGGACCTACTAAATCATTTTCCAGTCAATTTTTGTGATTGTGACATTTTTATTTTGGAGCCTTGACTTATTTTTAATTAGTTTCTACGATTTAAAAAAAAACAGACAAAAATAGAATAAGATGGAATCTCTGGTTCACTCATTTTAATTTCCATCTAAATTTTCCCTACTTTAGATAATTATAAGAATAATCTTTTAATCGTATAAAGATTATAGAACCTTTTCATCTTTTTTTAATGTGAAACAAAATAAGATATATCATCAACATCTACGTCCAAATTTCTACTTTGGAAAATGCCTATCTACTTTTTTTTCTCTTAAATAATATATTATCTATTTGGTAATGAAATGTTGGATGTGTGTGTTAATCAATATTGGTAATGATTTATATGACAAAAACTTTCATAATCCTAGTTCGCCAATAAATTCGTCCAATTTCTTCCTAATAATATGATATTATTTATTTTATAATACATTATTCAATAAATATTATTCTTACTTGTATATTTATGAATTTTTTCTTATAAATTTGGTTAGACGTCCAACCATTTTAACAAATGTTATTGTCAATTCAAGCATAGCTTAAATGATAAGTTATAAATCATCATACTGTCAAATATATATATATATATATATATATATATATAAATCAATTAAAAGTTAACGGTTTGATTTCTATTTCATTAGAATATAGCTTAAGGCTTCTTTTACTTTTAATTCAATATAATATCTAAGGTGGAGGATATATGCTAATCCCACTTTAATATTTAATAAACAATATTGAACCATGACCAAATAAGAAGAAAAAACCAAAAAAAAAAAAAAAAAAAGAAAAGAAAATAAAATAAAAGAAAAGAAAAGGTATTCAACCATTTGATCCATATAATTTAAAATCTATTGTAATTTTGATCTCCTCTTACAGAGGTCTATCTTTTAGTTTATATATTTTAAATAAAGTATAAAGTTGATTATAGAAGTTATTTACAACTAACAGTTATAACTATAAGAATGGTTTTAATGAAAAAAAAAAAAAAAACAAGTGAACATATTTCTAAAATTGATAGAATAAAAAAATTGAAGCTATCTTATTAATGTAATTTTAAATTTTGGAAAAAGATTCTTAAAGTACAATTTTAAAATTAGATATATAAAAACAGACCAAAATAAAATAATGATGATATTTTAACAAAAATTAATATTTGTAATTCAACAAGAACATTTAAAAAAAAAAACATTTAAATATTGAAAAATTAAATCTATAACTGAATCAAACCTACAATCTCACGGTCCATACCAATTATTGTGGCTAAATTCACTCGGGCTAAAAAAAAGTTAAGAAAAAATATTTTTTAGTCTTTAAATTATGGATTAATTGTTTAATAGTTCCTACGTTTAAAAAAATTAGATGTTTTTTCATCAAAACTATTAGTAATATAACTAAATATTGACTAAATCTAAAAGAAAAAAAAAAATTGATTACGATGATAACTAGATTAATTTTAAATTCCAATAAATTAATAATAATGTTATTTTAATTTTATTTTAAAGGAAAACAAGTAATAAAAGAAAGTGAAAAGATTTATCATTGCCAATGACAATAGTTGAATAGTTTTTTTTTTTTTTTTGTTAAAATATTACTTTCGTCCTTTGATTTTTTAATTTGTTTTATTTTGATCTTTAAATTTTCAAATATTCAATTTTAATCTTTTAACTATGAGATTTATTCAGCTTTAGTCCCTAAACTTTTAAATGTTCAAATTTAGTTCTGAACTTATAAAAAAGTTAAAAAATAGTCCCTACCTTTAACAAAATGTTAACTTTCCATTTAAAAAAAATAATCAATTCTTATCTCTCCAATCTATTCTTTTTTAGCTTTCCTTATTTGCCGGCCTCCATGAACAAAAAAAGAAAAAACAGTCTTCTCCGAAATCACAATATTTTTGTTTACATTGTGATTTTGGAGGCTTTCAAAGGAAGACTCTGTTTTTTTTTTTTTTCATGGAGACTGGCAATAAGGAGAGCTAAAAAGGAATGGGTTGAAGAGAGAAGAATTGAGTTATTTTTATTTTTATTTTAATTTCAACGAAAAGTTAACCTGTTAAAGGTAAGGACTATTTTTGAACTTTTTATAAGTTGAAAGACTAAATTTGATCATTTGAAAGTTTATGAATTAAAATTGAACAAATCTCATAGTCAAATGACTAAAATTGAACATTTGAAAGTATAGTGACCAAAATAGAATAAATCCAATCCAATAATCAAATGACCAAAATGGTATTTTAATTTTGTTTTTAAAAAATCAAAGTTGAATAGTATCCCTATGTCTTATGACTTCAAAATGATGGATTGGACTCAATCATTCCAAATAATTGAACAACTAAAATAAAAGTTAAAATGGGTCATTATCTAAATATAATCATAAAAATACTTTTTTTAAAATATCACTAAATAAAAATTTCTCTAAGTTCATAAAAATGTGCTTTTCTAAAAAAAAAAATCGTTAATGAAAAAAATTGTCAACTTACCAAATGAGTGGAATGGTACAATTGATTATTTTTGTTTGATGTTAATCCATTTCAATTTCATGATCACAAGTTCGAGTCAAAATATCAATATTTAATTCTTATATTATTTGAGAAATACATTTTATTATCTCTTTTCTCCGATTTAAACAAAAAACTATTTTTATCTTGAAAACCAGAAAATTTCAACTCTTATCTAAAACACAATTTATAAAGTAATAGTGCTTAGCAATTTGCAGTTCGGGGAAATGACCAGAAAAGGTAGGGTCCGATCAAATCAAAATCTGGGGATCATCCGCAGCCGTCCGATGGTTTATCTTTCCACAGTCCCCAGTGCTATAAATACTCTCCTACACCACTTTTCTCTCTCCCCAGTCCCGCCATTTGCTTCTAGAGAGAGAAACCGAGTACAGAAGAGAGAGAGAGAGAATAAAACTCCGCCGACGAGTTATGGCCGGCGCCAGAGACATCGACGATCTGCCGAAGAACGCCGCCAACTACACCGCCTTAACGCCGCTGTGGTTCCTCGAGAGAGCCGCCTTGGTTCATCCTTCCCGATTATCAGTCGTCCACGGATCTCGCCGCTACAACTGGCTTCAGACTTATCAACGATGTCGCCGTTTGGCTTCTGCTCTTTCCAACCGCTCCATCGGTGCCGGAGATACAGTACTTCTCATTTAACTCTCTGTTTGTCTTTTTTTTTTTTTTTTTTTTTTTTTCCATTGTTGCCGGTTGTTTATTGTTGCTGTATGATTGTTATCTGTGGAATATTTGAAATCAGTTTGTGGAAAGTAATTGTCGAATGAATTATTTTTTGTGGTTTCATGTACGGTGTTGAAAGTCAACTTGATCACGGAGTAGAATTTATGAAACTAGGTTTTAAAGAGTGATACGTTTCTGGTATAAAGTGATTAAGTGTTGATCGAATTTTAGACATGTCATGCGTGTTTACTTTATGATTTGTAAAGCTAGAACAGTAAAGTCTGTAGGCTTTTATGGTACCTAATAAAAGCTTTGGTCCTAACATTCTTTGATTGCTGAACCTTTTTTTTTTTTTTTTCCAAGCTGTGGTTCTTTGAAATGGCAATAATCTTGTTAATTATTTCAAAAATTCATTATATACAGTTTTGATAGAATCAAGCTACCACAAAGAGTGGAGGACTCAATAGTTTAGTTCTATCAGAACTGTATATGATGAATTATGAGGATGTCAATCATGCCTCATCAATCCTCATCTTCTGGTAGCGTCGTTGGTTGAGACTTGGGATTTTCAAAGCATGCTTTTTTGGAGGTGTAAGATTCGAGCTGCTCCACAAGTGAGCTTAATTGTAGAGTCTCTTGTCTCCTAAATTTGAGCCTTGGAACGGGTGCAGGTCCCCTAGGTATAGTGGAGCAAAGCTCCAATTTCTCAATTTTAAAAAAAAAAAAAAATTATGCTTTGCTGCTTTAAGAGCAGAGTGGATTAAATTACTTGAACAGTTGAACTTTTCTTGCAGAATTCATGGGGCTGTTTAATTTGTCTGACACCTTATCTTGAGAAGTTAATGTTTTTAACATCTGTTTGTTATTTTAACTTGGCTATTTGTTGATGTTATCTGAATAAACAATGATTGGGTTTTTTTTGGATATTGTATTTAGGTATCAATAATTGCTCCAAACATCCCGGCTATTTATGAAGCTCATTTTGGAGTTCCCATGGCTGGAGCTGTTCTGAATTGTGTTAATATTCGCCTAAATGCACAAACAATTTCATTTCTTCTTGGTCACTCATCATCTGCAGTTGTTATGGTGGATCAAGAGTTTTTTCCCTTAGCAGAAGAAGCTTTGAAAATCCTAGCTGAAAAAGGCCGTGGCCATTACAAACCACCACTTCTAATTGTAATTGGTGATGAAAGCTGTGATCCGGAGGCACTGAAATATGCTTTATCAACAGGGGCCATTGAATATGAGAAATTCTTGGAAACAGGCAATCCGGATTACGCTTGGAAACCACCAGAGGATGAGTGGCATAGCATTACTCTTGGCTATACTTCCGGCACAACTGCAAGTCCTAAAGGGGTGGTTTTGAGCCACCGAGGGGCATATGTCATGTCTGTGAGTGCTGGCTTAGTGTGGGGGATGAATGAGGGAGCTATATATCTTTGGACTCTGCCAATGTTTCATTGCAATGGTTGGTGTTACACGTGGGCACTGGCTGCTCTCTGTGGGACAAGTATTTGCCTTCGACAGGTATTAACCTGAAAACGTTTTGAGCATTATACATTTATTGAATAGTTTCTAGTCATAAATTCAAACAGCTGTCGTGGGTTGACCTAGTGGTCAAAGATGGTCTTGAAATTTAAGAGCCATAGGTTCAATGTATAGTGGCCACCTACCTACAAAATTATTTACTACAGTACTTAAAATCTGAATGTTGCAAGTTCAGGAGTATATCCCCTAAGAATAGTTGAGATGCACGTAAAATAGCTCGGGCATTTATGGATATCAAACAAAAAAATCCTAATAACAAATGATTGAAGAAAGACCGAAACATTAACTAGGTTTCTAAAATTAAAATGATAGTTTGTTTTTAACTCATCCTCATTCATTTTATGGAAACATGGCGAGCGCCTATGATGCAATAAGCTTCCACTTTCAGGCGCCTCATCAATTTTATGATCATCATCATACAATAAAGCTATTTTCAACTTTTTGAATGCTTAACGACACCCTCGTTGGCAATGCTTTTTAATAAAGCTCTTTCCCCTTGGGAGTTGTAATGATGATATGGCTTCTAATTGCTGTATAACCTAGTTCATGCTATCATTCTTCTTGATAGCAACTTGTTCTTTTTGGTTGTTGGTACAGGTCACAGCTAAGGCAGTTTATTCAGCCATAGCCAAACATAAAGTAACACACTTTTGTGCTGCACCTGTGGTTCTTAACACTATTGTTAATGCCCCTAAAGAAGATACTATTCTTCCACTTCCCCATGTAGTCCATGTAATGACAGCAGGAGCTGCTCCGCCTCCTTCAGTATTATTAGCAATGTCACAGAAGGGTTTCCGGATCACTCACACCTATGGCTTATCTGAAACTTATGGCCCTTCAACAGTATGTGCATGGAAGCCAGAGTGGGACTCATTGCCTCCCGAAACCCAAGCACGGATGAATGCTCGTCAAGGTGTGCGATACATTGCATTGGAGGGTCTAGATGTTGTGAACACCCAAACAATGCAACCCGTTCCAACTGATGGAAAAACAGTTGGAGAGATTGTAATGCGCGGGAATGCTGTTATGAAAGGCTATTTAAAGAACCCAGAAGCAAACAAAGAAACCTTCGCAAATGGCTGGTTTCACTCCGGTGATCTCGGCGTAAAACATCCAGATGGTTACATAGAAGTAAAAGACAGATCAAAGGACATCATAATTTCTGGAGGCGAGAACATTAGCAGTGTGGAGATAGAGAACACACTCTACCAGCACCCAGCAATACTGGAGGTGTCCGTCGTTGCTAGGGCAGACGAACGGTGGGGAGAATCTCCTTGCGCTTTCGTGACATTGAAGTCCACGGTAGATAAGGGTAACGAGCAGCGAATGGCTGAGGATATTATGAAGTTTTGCAAGTCGAAGATGCCAGCTTACTGGGTCCCGAAATCTGTGGTATTTGGGGAGCTGCCAAAAACCGCGACAGGGAAAGTTCAAAAGCATCTGCTGAGAGCGAAGGCGAAGGAAATGGGACCGGTTAAGATAAGCAAGTTGTAACCACAGGAAGGAGCTGCTTCTATAGGTACTGAGTTTGTATTCTATTTTACACGTCAGAAACAAAGTTATCAAGTCTTGGTACATTCTAATAAAGATAGAGAGCACTACTTAATTTTTGTAAAAGACATAAAAATTGTCTTTAGCCAATAATGTTTAGTTCATATGTTTTCAACTTCTTACTCTTCTTATGTTGTAAACTGCAGAGAGAAAATTGGGGATTATACTGTGAAGTAAATGATGACTAAATAATTAAGTTAAGGTACTGTTAGCTCTTTTCTCTTAATTCTGATATCTTAAGAAATATATGTGAATTATTTTACCTTTTTTTTATGAAGTACTTACTTATAATCAGTGCAAGTTGTTTTTGCTCCTGGTTATTAAGGTTAAGCCAAGATAAGCGAAGAATGTATTAAAAATGTGACATCCAAGAAAAACTATTTGGTAAAAGTAAAACAAGAAATATAGGAGGTCTGTATAAGAGAGGAAGGAAACTAACTTGTGCACAACCGAATGAGCTAAGCACACGAAATTTAACCATCATGGATTGACCTAAAGTAAACCAGTGTCATATAAGGACTGCTGTGTGGTTGATGTTTGATATGAAAAAGTTGAGAGGAATTGGTGTCTTAAAAGGACTCTTTTGAGGTGGGCTTGGCCAGCCTCCCTTTGGTTGTGTTTATTGGGTCTTGGGTTTCATGTTTTACTTTTTTTGGACTTTCGAAACTTCGATGAGTTGAGTTCTTCTTAATCGTTTTATGGGCCACAATTATGTAATCGTTGACATTTGAATGTTGTAAGAAATTTTTTTAGGTAGGTGGCAATTATGAATTGAATTTACCAACTCTTAGTTTTGATTACAAAAAGCTATTCTATAATAGATATTATGTATTATTAAGAAAAAAATGGTTACTATGTAACTGTTTTTTTCCTAACATGTTACATAATATAATCGATTTCTACAATTGAAAAGTATGTGGTGAACATTTTTATTGGTACAATAATAATTTAGGGTAGGAGAATTTGAACTCTGATTTCATTGGATTATTACTCTTATTAGTGGTAGCATGCAGTATTAGTTGACAAAGAAAAAACCAATCGATTGAACAGTTACTTTTAAAGGATAATAAATTACTAAATACTCTTCAAAATCAAGGGAACAACTTTGTTGTGTATGTTTGATGATAAATTTAATTGTTTTTGTTTAATCAATACTCTAACATTATAATTTTTTTTTTGCTTTTTTTGTTTTTGTTTTTTTGTCAATAAAAACAGTAATTCAGCGGCATCAGTATATATTCAATGATCAAGAGGTTATGGATTCGAATCTCCTACTTTCAATTGTTGTAATTTAAAAAAAAAAGTCTTTTTTTTTTCTTCAATACAAAAAATGTGGATATGATAATTTGAATTTTCAACATCAATAAAAAAAGTACATGCTTTAATATTTCTGGACAACTAGATATTGTAGGGTTGGATACTTATTTCGTGAAAATAGTTAAAATATGTGTAAACTAACTTGAATACATACACATACTTTAAAAAACGCTTAACTTTCTTAAATATATTCAGGATATAAATATTTGTGTGAAACTTTTTTTTTTTAAACTATTAATGTGAAACCTTAATATGGAACAAAGTGAGTCTCCTAAAGTTATAAAATATGTTATATAATCATCTTACTCTTTTATATCTTAAGCCTTTCATAATTTAAATTGTATCAAAACAACCTTATTTATAAGACGTCAAAATAAATTTTATAAATCCTCTAACAACTTCAATAAATCAATCTTTTGATTACGTCCCAATTCATTCACTACCCATAATATATCTAAAACATGGAATACCTTTCAACCACTTAATTTTTCAATTTATAAATTCAAATTCACTCTCACAATTTTGTCAATCATTTCCCACGTGAATCTTTCCATCCACATTTCACCAATTATTGTAACTAAAGAATTGGAAATTACTAAAGAAAAGCAAAGAATATTCTACACTATATATGTTAATTTTTTTATCTTTATGGAGTACAATTTCTTTAAAAAAAAAACTTATGATAAGTGCGCTTTTAGCTTTTTTTTAAAATTTTTTTTTAAGAAGTTGCAACTTTTTTTCTTTATATTGTTTTATCATTATAATTCGTCAAAGGTTAATAATAAGTAAAACGGGGTTGGTTTTTAACTTTTTCACTTGTCGGTAACGGATTGGAGATTGGCACGTGAGAGAAGTAACGGTTCTGCGTACGTTAGCTTTGGATTGACGGAGTGCCGTTACAACCTAACCTTACCGAAAAACACATTATTACTTTACGCAAATGTTAAATTAAGTCAACCTTCCCACAAACATAATTATTCCACACAATTCAAATTAAAATTGATCATTTTTTTTTCTTTCAAGAAAAGTCGGTTATTTAATTTTCTTACTGGACATAAGTTTGAATTTGCATGCCAGTTATTTAAGTATATATATTTTTTAAGTACAAGTTGGGGGAAGAAGATTACAATAGTGATAGGCTACAACTTTTAGGTTATTTATTTTAATTATAATGTTTTTTAAAAATATTTCATTTATAGTAGAATTTTAAGTTTTTTTTTTTTTTTTTTGCATATTTCAATTTTAATCTTGATCATCTCGTTAATTGAAAATTGTCTGATGTATTAATTGAAAACTATTTGTGATATTGATTAAAAACTACGTGTATACTAATTAAAGATCATTTATTGTACTAATTGAAGTCATTAATCACATGATTATTTTCGTCTTTTTTACTAGACCTGCTCCAATTTTTTGCTAAGCACAAATTTATTTTTTAAAAAATTGTTTTCACATTGAAAGATCCACATTGATATATGAGTAAATATTATATTTCCAAAAAAAAAATCCAAATAATTGAATTACCTTTTCAATATTTTATGCACATAATACACCTTCTAACTATTTTCAAGGAATGATCTTAAAAAAAACTATTTTCAAGGAAGGTGGTATTGTAAAACTCAT
>JBBMKA010000021.1:6289294-6311797 GCA_037833695.1 Sechiopsis laciniata | reverse complement strand
ATATATATTACAAGAATCAATGGATATAAAAAAAATTATGAGATGGCTTCTTTTTTTCTTTTTTTTTTTTTTGTTATTGGTGACAATTCAAACCTACTGTCCAAAAAAAAGCTAAAATAAATTACACATTAAACATTTTTCTTAGTTCAAACAAAGAAAATGAGAAATATATATTCAAATTATTGACCCTTGAGAAAATCATAATATACTAATGCCTAAATTTATTGAGTTATGCTTTGCTTGCCAAGAATGAAAACAAACCAACAATACAAGAACTCGACACTATACAAATCATCTAGAGAAATAGTAATTGTCGATTTTTTTTAACCATATCAACACATTTTAAAGAAATTCCCAACAAAAAAAAAAAATGTTGACAAATCTTAAAGAATCGCAAACAAATCTCTATGAATTCTTAGAATTTTCTTAACCTATTGATATTTCCTTGAGATTTATCGATGAATTTAAAAAATCATCAATAATTCTTCGAGATTTGTCTACAATTCTTACTTACAATTAGCAAAAAGGCTTAGAAAAGCCCTAAAACCAATATAAACCCATAGTTTGCAAAAAGTTTCATACAAATTTTAAAATTATTTATGGAAAAATTTACTAGACTAGTTAAATTTAGAAAATAATTATAAATAAGTTAAAAAAATTTGTAAATATAGTAATTGATATTAATAAATATGGTCAAATACTTTCCTATAATATTGTATTAATGAGTATTTATAATACAATATTAAATCGTATTCATGTTCATGATGTAAATACCTAATTACAAATTTGTCTACATTTGTTATAATTAGTTTATGAAAACAGTTTATTCAATACAATTTCTCTTAATTATTTAGTTTAGAGAATTATATATAATAAGAAAGAGTAGAAAATGAAATCATCAACTTTTTGAAATGGTAATAGTGGTTGATTCACCGGCCAAATTGAAAATGGAAAAAAGAAGAAAAAACTATAAAACGTGAAGTGAAAAGCTTATGTTATGAAATATTCTTATCTTAGGCTCACACTCTTTCACCTTTTAATTTAAAAGGTATCTATTTTACATTTTAGAGTGCATTATTTTGGTCTCTCTTTTTTTCCCACTTTGGTTTCAAGTGCATCTCTCCCTTTCCTCCCTTCTCAAGCCATTTCCCTTTCACTTCACAATCTCTCTCCCTATAAATTGGTAACCCATTTCTATTACTTCCACACTAAATTTCTTTTTTTTAAAAAATCCCTCTTTCTCTCTTTCTCAAGTTTATGTAATTGCAGAAAAAATGGCAGATTTCAATGGTGGATATGGGGACATGAGCTTTGGTGCTTCCCATGATCAAGAGGTAACTTTTCTCACCTACCTTTTCAATTCTCGAAACCCGATACTTTATTAAAGTTTAACGATATGTGAGGGTGTAGATTCGAACTTATGACAAGCGTTATGTTTAGATTCATATGACCAACAATCTGAATTCAAATACAACAATTGAATTAGATTTTTCTTTTTTCTTTAGAAAAAAACAGATTTTTCTTTAAGCCCTCCTTTCCTTTTTTATCTTCTTTTTTTAATTGACTTTGATCAAGCCATGCCACAGTTCGCCATCGTGTGAGGATTGTTATTTCGTTTTGTTTGAATTTTAAATCGAAACTTATGTTTTATTCATGAAAAAATTAAGAACAACTATGTGTGTAACTTAAAAATAAGAACTATGAGGTTACCCTTTTGGGTTTTTTTTTAAAAAGGGGAGAAAAGCAACTTTTTTTTTTTTTTTTTTTTTTTTTTTTTTTTTTTGAAATTATAACAATTTGTGGATAGGAAATCCAAAATCATTACTTATTAATCATTTGTTGTTATTAATACTTTTGAGTCACTACTTTTGCGAGATTTAAATTTTGGGAAAGTTAAAGAATATGATGATAAAAAATTGTATATAGTAGTTTTTTTTGTTTTGTTTTTTATTTTAATTTTTTGAATTGAAATGAGTAACGGCTAGAGGCTAATTTGGCTGTGATGTTTTCCGACACAGAGCGAATAATATGTCAACTCCGTTGTCCAGTAACGGCGTTTTGTGGGCGTCGGTGGTTTTAGATTTAGTCTTTTTATACGACGTCGTATTTTAGTAATCGGGTTGTTGGCCTGTCAAACACTGGATCACGTGGAATCTCCGTTTTTCAACCCCTTTTGTTTTACGACACACGTTTGCCAACCTGTAATATTTAATTAATTCATTCATTTTCCAATGTGTCACTTCCATTTTGTTATTTATTATTAAAAATAGATAATAATAAATACGGTTTTATTTTTATTGTTGATTTGATTATTTTAATTTATAGGCAATGTCCACGGGGAACAAGTACGGTGGGTTGGTGCCAAGGAAGAAGCCCTTGATTTCAAAGGTAATCAATTTGCATACTAAGTCCTTTCATACTTTACTATTTAAAAACTTGTCCCTCATTATATTCATATAAATAACATATTAACAAGGTTGTCGTGCAAATATTGAAAAATTCATTCTTTTTTAGATAATATAAAAAAATTTATTCCCTAATAAAAAAAAAAATTAAAAGATATCTTTTTATCTAAATGTGCATAGATAAGGGAAAGGTATGTTGAGCAAATTTTAACTCAATATTGGTTTATGACACAAAAAAACTCTTTCGCCAACTCCACATTTCAACCCTTCATTTCAATTTGTCCTCCAAATAACTTTTTTCTTAGACAAAATTTTTCGTTAAATTTACTCAAAATAACCTTTTTTTAATTTATTTATTTTTATTAACTCTCTAGTATACAACTTTATTAAAACATGATTTTCGTGCAACTAGTCATTTAAACATAATTTCTCTACAATTTTTCTTTCAAACAAATTTATTTAAACATGGTTTTTTGTGGAATCACAAATTCAAACAATTATTCAAACCACTTCATGCTTCTTCTATACAAACATGTCCTAATTCAATAATAATTATACGAGGTTATTTATTGAACAAAAAATCACATCATTTACACATGAATAACTTATTTTTTATGTATATAATTCATAACGATTACGAACGTCAATGAATAATTTTTAGATTTTGTCAAATCATAAAGACTAAATGATTGTTTTTAAAACCATAGATGTTAAATTTTATTCTTTTTTCTTCAAATTATAGAGACTAAATTCTAGTTTTTGAAATCATATAAATTAAATTCTAACTTTCTTCGAATCATAAAAACCAAACTTATAATTTATCCTAATTATATGTATCTCAATAAAATAAAATAAAATATATGTATTAATATTTTTTGAAATGAGAAAATAGAATGAAAAGTGATGTTTGGATGCAGGATAATGAAAGAGCGTTCTTTGATTCAGCGGACTGGGCCCTGTGCAAGGTGATTCTTTAACCCGAATAAGGATAGGACATTTCCTTGTGACCAATCATGTTTTCTTATCTCAAGGAATAAGAATTTGGGCTGGTCCATGATTCATAAAGCTTGGCCCAGCCATAAAAAACAAATCAAAAGTAAAATAAAGTGGTGAAACTCTTGTTTTTTTTTCTTCTTCTTTTTGTAAAAATATTCCCAGTAGATTTGGTGAGTCAAATTAAAACCTTGGATTATATTTTTTATATGAATTTTAACCATGGAATGAAATTAAAAATTAAAACTACTTTGACTTTGTAAGGAATGTTCAAATAAAAGAACCTAACTCAAACAACATAAAATATAAACTAAGGATAAAATAAGTTAAACGTTCGAATCTCCTATTCCTTATTTACTGTGGAAATAGTTTTAAAAAAAATTGTGAAACTCAAAAAATAATATTGGAATGAGAATTTGATTATAAACCCACATTTCATGTCACTAGGAGACTTTTTATGGCATCTATTGGGTGATCCATAACAATTTTTCTAATTCTATTTAAAGATTTATGATCAATTAATTTAGTTCAAATAATTGAAGATAAGAAAATTAAATTTATGATGGGTTGATTTATAGACACATATTTATATGATGATGTTGACAATGAACAATCTCATAGTCCATTCAAATGATTTTTTTTAGCTTAACAACTAGTGGGAATTATTATTTGAGCCTCCAATAAAGTAAGGTTTTCCCCACTTGAGTTAGTCTTAGGATAACATTTTAGTGCTCAATTACCCATGAATTTGGTAAAAACAAATTATTTATAGACGAATAAAAAATAAGTAGTCAAGTTAAACTACAAATGCATTTGGATTTTGTATTCATCAATAATTTTATTTCAAATGATTAAGAGTATAAGAAAATCATGATAGTAGATTATAATATATCTTTTTGAATAGTTAATTTTAATTATTTTTTGTGTTAATTTTAATATGGAAATTAAAGCAAGGTGCTCCTGGAGGGTATCAAAAATCAATGGCAATGGTTGAGACTCTGCGACCCAAATTACAGGTAACCAAGCCTAAAAACAATAATACTATTTTGATAAATTAATTTTCTTTTATCCAATTATTTTTTAGTTTTAATTGTATATTTAATTAAAGTAATTCGTTAATTTGATGTTTTTTTTTTAAATAATAATAATTCAGAGAACCCAACGCCAGCAGCTTCCTCCTCGGCGACCCGCTTGTACGTCCGGACAAGACAACCTTGTATTGGTAAATACTATTTTATATAAATTATAAATTTAATATATCTAAATTTCTAATTTACATGGTTTAATATTACAATAGTGCATCGAATTGTAAATTTTCACCATTTTCATTTAATTTATTTTTTTATTTTTGCAGGACGAATGATATTTACGATTACTATCCAGTGCATACTTCGTTTTCTTTTTCCTTTTTTTTGGCATTTGTCTTTTTTTTCTTCCATTGTTAGTTTAATGGAAATGTGTAAATGAACAATTTAATAAATCAAAGAAATTATGTTTTTTTTTTTTTTTTTTTTTTTTTTGAAGCTCAAAGAAAAAAATTATGTTAGCATTTTGGAAGTAGACAGGATAAATAATTTTTTGGGTTGATTTTAGATGACTTTCTAAACAATTCATCATAAGTCCCTAGTTTTCCTTAAGAAATTTTTTTGAAATTATTTATAGATTTAATTAATAATAAAATCACGATTAAGTTTTTTTCCTTAAAAAAACAAGATGCACATTAAACCTTATAACAATCTAAAATTATTTGTTAAAAAAGTCAATCACAACAATAACTTAGTGACATTAATGTAATCCATAAATTAAAAAATCATTAGTTTGAATTCATCTACCCTCAATTATTGTTGAACTAAACAAAAAAAATTGTTAAGAAAATTATGATTATTTTCAGGTTATTTTAATTTTAATATTTGGTAACAAAAGCAAGTTACACTATAAATATGTCATACGTTTGAATCTCCCATTTGAAAAACAAACTTAATCTTTAATTTTCTTTTACACGATAAATACAAAAAATTTGATACAATGTTTGAGATATTTTATATATTCCAAGTTATAGGGTGTACATCAACCTCATAACTACGAGATTACATGTTCGAATCCCCCTCCCCAATATTGTTGTATCAACAAAAAAAAAAGTTAGGGGGTGTACATGGTCCGAGTTAAGTTAGGTTATGAGAAATTTTTGAACTAATCTAAATTTTTGGGTTGGTCAATCCATTAACACATCCAACCTTATGTATTAGAGCAACTCATCTCAATATTTTTTAGTTGGGTTTGGTTGGTTTTTTGGGTAGCATTAATCTCCTATTTCCTCCCTCTAAAACTCAACTCTCATAACTCGTAAATTTGTAAACAATTTTTTTTTTTTAAATGCATGATATTATAGTTGACCTAAGTTACCTATTTTATTATTGCAAGTTCTTTATCAATAAGTTTAAAAACTTATTGTATCAATTAATCTTATACTCATATATATAATAATGTTCTTAATTCCGAGTTGAGTTGGGTTGCACGAGTCAAAAATTGGCCAATCCGAGAACTAATTCAATCCAACAAAAATTATAAAATCATTATACAACTCAAACTAAAGAAAATTACAACCCAATCTAACCCTTATGATTTATGTTGGATGCGGGTTGTCAGTTTTTTTCTACACCCCTACTTCAAGTAAAGCTTTCATTTTAAAAGTTAAATTTCTCCGAAAAAAAAAGCACCAAACATTATCTATTTATTTATTTTTATTAAAAAAAGAAAAAATAAATAAATATGAGAGATACATGTTATGAAAATGGAATAACAATAAAAAACCAATAAAGAGCATGATAGAAAATACGATGATTTATATTGTACATTAACAACATATCAGCTACGTTCACTAAGAGTTGTTTTATATATTGGAGACACTAAATATAAAATGTCGATCAATGTGAGAGATCCTCACTCGCTGACTAGACAATAAGATTTTTGACGAAATAATCGTAAGACGTCACAGTTCCAAGACATCTCAACAATACATGTAGACAAAAAACGATATATCACAAAATGAACGTTAAATTTACCTCTTTCATGTGTACAAACAATCCGAGTTGAAGATTGACCAAATATATACCACTACAAAAATAATATGATTTAATAATAAAGATGTCATTAATTTAAATATACTATCCAAAATATATAGTGGCCTAGTAATTTCATTATTTTGTTATAATCCAATTTAAAATACGATCACAAGTTTAATTTTAAAAATTGCTATTTAGTTCTTATATTATTTAAGTCAATTATCATCATAAAAGTTAATAATTCAATTGAACTAAAAAAATCAAATTTAAAATTTAATATACTTATTTCATTTGTGTTGATTGATGGTTGGTTCACATCAACAATGTTAATATTCAATGTCAGTCCAAATGTTAAGGGTTGAAATTTTTGTATTTCACATAGTTAAAATATATTTAAAAAAAAAAAAAATTGTATTTCACAATTATATATGATACACAAAATAACACAGAGTGTACTAAAAAGAAAAAACAAAACAAAATAACACATCCTAAAAAATGCTTACAATTACTTTAGTTAAAGTTATCTATTGAATAACTCACTACAATAATCATATTTTATTAGTTTAGAAATGGGTTAAAAAACTTTTGATTTTTTCAAATAAAAATGAAGATGTTCAATATTATGTTAAAAATCTAAATCAATTTAATAAATTAATTTGGTTCGGTTCGGATTTGTCAATTTTCATTGCTAATTATCACCCTTGGTTGTTAATCAATTAATTGTCTTATTTTCATTGTTGAGTAGTTATATATCTTCTACTAGAATTTGTTGGTTTCTTTCTTCGGATTTATACTTAAAAAGATTATATTTATAAATTTATTTTTCAATTTGACTAATTCCACAAGTTTCCCACTCTTAAAGCATCAGAATTTCAATAACGTTACCTTCTCAAAAGTTCCAAACTGTCACTCTAAATCTCGTTGAACTGAAAAAAAACAAAAATCATGCATTAAAAAAACAACATATCTCGAATGGAGTAAATAAATCCAACAACAAAATAAAAGTAAAAATTTAGCGTTGAGGGTAACATCTGCGCCGTCGAGAAGGCCATGAAAGTGCTTCCTTCTTCCGCTTTCAGGGCAACCTCTGTTCTACGAGGCCGATCTCAAAAACCCTATACTCCAACCAACGAGCATCACAGACAAATCCCAACAAGAACTTCAAAACAAAACCCATTTTACAACACTGAATCGCCTTCAACAGGTAATAATCATCCTAGTTTGAATCTTAAACCAATCGTTCATTCATATGTTTCTAGGATTCTATTGAGCAAGGATTGGTTTCTATTGTTGAACCACGAGTTTAAGGCCAAGAGGGTTCTTTTGGCTCCTCAATTTGTTGTAAGTATTTTGCAAAATCTAGAAAACCCTTTAAATTCTGTACGATTTTATATCTGGGTTTCGAATTTCGACCCTTTACTTGCTAAGAAACAATCGATTCGTGGGGTTCTTGGCAGTAATCTTTGTCGAGAAGGTCCTGTGTTGTTGTCTGTTGATCTGCTTCAGGAAATTAAGGAGTCTGGTCTTAAAGTGACTGAGGAATTGCTTTGTATATTACTTGGCAGTTGGGGTAGATTAGGGTTGGCTAAGTATTGTGTGGAAGTGTTTGAGCAAATTGGGATTTTGGGACTTAATCCTACTACAAGGCTTTACAATGCTGTGATTGATGCATTGGTTAAGTCCAATTCATTAGACTTGGCTTATTTGAAGTTTCAACAAATGTCGTCTCATAACTGTGTTCCTGATAGGTTCACTTATAACATTCTCATCCATGGTGTTTGTAGGCATGGGGTGGTGGATGAGGCGCTTCGTTTGATGAAACAAATGGAGGGTTTGGGGTATTTTCCGAATGTTTTCACGTATACGATCTTGGTTGATGGATTTTTCAATGCCAAGAGGGTTGATGAAGCCTTCGGAGTGTTGCAGACGATGAAGGAGAGGAATGTGGTTCCGAATGCAGCTACTATGAGAACCTTGGTTCATGGAGTTTTTCGTTGTTGTGCCCCAGATAAGGCTTTTGAATTTTTGTTGGAATTTGTTGAGAAGAAGCAGGGCGTATCTCAATTGGTTTGTGACAGTATTCTTTACTGTCTTTCAAATAACTCTATGGCCAGTGAGGCTGTTTTGTTTTTGAGTAAAATTGAGAAAAAGGGTTATGTTCCTGACATTTCAACCTTCAATATCACTATGGCATGTGTATTAAAGAAGCTAGATCTAAAGGAAGCTTGTGATGTATTTGAAAAATGTACAAAGAGAGGTGTCAAGCCAGGGTTCAGTACATGCCTTGCACTTATTGAAGCTCTGTACAAGGCAGGGAAAATGGAGATTGGAAATGAATATATGGATAGAATAATAAAGGACGATCTTATTTCCAACATCTATTCGTATAATATGGTCATTGATTGCCTTTGCAAAGGAAAATTAATGGACAGAGCATCAGAAATCTTTAGGGAGCTGCAGTCTAAAGGGATTTCTCCCAGTATTGTAACTTTTAATACACTTATTAGTGGTCATTGCCGAAATGGAGACATGGATAAAACTCAGGAACTTCTTGAAATGCTGTTAGAATGGCGTTTTAGACCAGATATCTTCACTTTTAATTCAGTAATTGATGGCCTCTGTCAAGCGCACAAGTATGAAGATGCTTTTGGTTGTTTCAATGAAATGGTTGAGTGGGATGTCAATCCAAATGCTATCACATATAATATATTGATACGGTCCTTCTGCGAAATTGGAAATGTTGCTAGATCTACTAAACTCTTGAGAAAAATGCAACTTCATGGTATACAACCTGATACCTTTTCCTTCAATGCTCTAATTCAAAGCTATTTTCGAATGAATAAAGTTCATAGAGCTGAGAAGCTTTTTGATTCGATGTTAAGGTTGGGTATACAGCCCGACAATTATACATATGGTGCTTTTATTAAATCATTGTGCAAGACAGGTAGGCATGATGAAGCAAGGGAGATGTTTGTCTCAATGAGGGTGAATGGTTGTACTCCTGATTCTTATACATGCAATCTTATTAACGACACTCTTGCCCAAATTTAGATCCTTACTCGATCTTTAGGAGGATATTTTGAAGATGAAGAAAATATGATAAGAACATTTTATGAACAACTTGGAGATTGGGGATTGGCTGTTTATTGGTAGTGATCTCATGATGTTTTCCCATACGAATTGTTTCAAGCACTGTCAAAATCAAGTGTCCCTCGATTTAGAGAGGGGAGGATGGACAATTCACATTTCATTTGATGTTTAGAAGCAGTCTGATGAGTTCTCAGACTCCAAATGTTGTTTGGTCAAAAACATTCTTACTGAACCAATTAAGGTGCACAAGCAAGCTTGAACACCCACAGTTATAAAAAAAGACGGACCGATTTTCCGAAATGCATGCTAAAACATAAGCTGCTATCCTTATCTTCATTTGCAAGCACATGTAGCCGTGTTGAAACTCCAAAAGTCATTTGTTGAGGGGACGAAACCGACCGTCTGCTGCTGCATCACCCCCAGCAAATTATGTAAGGTTTCAGAATTTGGCTGCGTATTTATCTAGTAACCCATAGCGTTGGAGTTTCTTCTGACGTGGAAAAAACAAAGGTGTGTATGATGGATGTTCGTCTGTCTTTCATATGACCTCAATACAACTTGTCAGTTTTTGACCAAGGGAAAATACTTTTTTAGTTGCCAATTTGAAATGGAGAGAGCACAGAGCAAATGTTATCATCCTATATAGTTATTTGCAGAGAAGAGTCCAACTTGAAAATTTTTTATTTCGATTTCTCTGTCTAGGTTTGATTTGAGGATTGACACTGCGTTGTTAATGTTATCTTCCTATACTTGGATATCTAAATCTTACCTATATAATAAGAAACCAAACCAAAATTTGGGAACAATAACAAGTAACTTTCAAAAGTTTGTTTTTATTTTTGAAATTTGGTTAGCATTCACCTACTTTCTCAAGGAAAGATGGATACATTGTAGGAAACTTGAGTAAAATTAAGCTTAAATTTCAAAAATCAAACGGGGTCTTAGGGTTGTAATAATTTTTTTATGAAGGTTGTGGTAAAAAGGTTGGTCCTGGTTATGATGGTTTCCCCACTCTAAAACAACATTCATTGTTGAATTGGATCACAATGAGTAAATGTGAGGTTAACCCCATTGGTGGTTTAGATTTCAGTGAGAGGTCTAATTACTAGGAGCCTACCAAACCATCATGAATTGAGTTAGTGGTCAAGAACGCCTTGGGGAATCAAAAGGTTATAGGTTCAATTCATGATGGTCATTTACGGATCAAATAGTTTGTCCCGTGAGAAAAGTTGAAGTGTCTGTAAATCGGGCTAGGCACGAACGAATATTAAAAAAAAGTTGGAACCTGCCAAGTGTATCCCTGTTCTCTGGTTTCTGTATTGATGACGGTAGCAGAATCCATCTCAATTGGTTTTACTTGGGGAAAGCCCAAATTCGAAAAAAATTTAGGTTCCTTTCATGGTCCGTTGCGCTATGTAGGAATTATACCGATCCTTGTCTTTTATCACTTGCAAGCTGCAATGGTGTGTTTCTTATAAGAAGGCGTGGGAAGATTTGAATCATTTATCACAGAGGTTCGATGTGGCAACATGATAGACAAAATTTCTCATTTGTTCTTTCATGAACTATTTGGTTGGAAAGAAACTAGAGGTTGTCTTCAGATGATGAGGATTCTTGCCCTGCCTTAATGACTCGATCTGGTTTCATACTATGCTATTGTTTTATAGTTGTCATTGTCACACTTTTTCTACCAATAGCTGGCGCTTCCTTTTTATATTTCATTTAATTTTTGCAGCTCGATTGCGTCTCCACCGCTCTTCTGTGAGGCTGCAACTGCACACTCGTTGTGAATTGTTAATTTTGCGTGGCGCAGACGGTTGCCTACATATCAACTACCAACTTGTTGTAGTTGCTGACGAAACAAGGTTTCAGTGTATTAATGGCTAGCTTCTAATATTCCTTTGCTTTCAGGGAATATTTGTGTATTTTCCAAATCTGGACCACTGCATTCATCCTTTTGGTTCTGCCATTCCTCTGCAAGAAGGTTTATATATTTATTGTATTTGCTTGGCAAATTGAATTCTTTCACCATTCTTTAGGTTGGAGAGTCAATGAGAAACTTTATGAGTTCTATTTTAAAATGCATTTTCAGGGATACTTATTCGTCGTGATGAAGGCAAATTCAGTTGGGACTCGAACGAGCGGTTGGATTGTTTCATTCAATCATAATGTCTCCTCAAGATAGCATAAAGCCGTGACATCACGAGTCAGATCAGTTTGCTTCTCAGCCAAGTTTATTTCGTTGTTGTGAGCTCTAACTCGACCATTAATAAATGAAAAGAAGGCTGCAGAACTTTGTAGAATATTGTGTCTGACTACGACGTTTCTTATCGTCGAGATCTTTAACCTTATGACTGAGTCTAACCCCCATCATGTTCTTCATTCTTCACACTTATAATCTGTTTAGAAATAGAAACTTTACAAGACTTGGTAGAAATGAGTCTAATCTAGCAGGGACATTTGAACAAATATTCTCATGTTATTTGGATTCTTCTATCTATATAAGAAGGATTCCTTTTGTATTGTTTTAAATGCACAGTTTCAATCTTTCTTCGAGACTGATTTACTAAGCTAGTTTTTGAAAAGCTTTCTCGCATTTACAAATTTATTGTTCACTACTGTCAAATTTAGTTATTTAGTACTATGCTTCACATTTTTTTTATTCCTTAAAGTTGGTAATCTTAGAATCTTCCTTCAGTTTACATGTGGAGATGAATTAACTTGTGATAGAGAACTTGATCAACATTTAATTGCAAAGCTAGCCATTTATTTAGAGTTTGACAATATATGAGGGTGGAGGTTTGAACGTCTGACTTCTTACTCAAGATTATAATAGTATCCAACCATGCACAATTCTCATATGGGCATTATGTTGAAGTGAAATGACTTAATATCTACCTAGCGAGTTCAAGAGGCTTAATGTCCTAAAATGAGGCTAGAGGCTCGAAACTAAGTTGAGTCAAAGAGCAAACTGAGCCTAGAAGGTCAATACGACTCAAAGAGATGATCCCATATATGCTGACCAAGGCCTAAGAGGATCGATCGCTAAAAATGCTCAACTAAAGCCTCTAAGTGGTCGATCTCTTCAAGGATTCACTAACGATAAGATGGTTGACTTGACCCCTATATAGAGTCACTCAAGTCAAGTTGGCTCCATAGAGATTGGCCAAGCCCCATGGAGGTCGACACCTTGAGGAGTCGACCAAGACCTTAGAGGTTGGCTCCCTCCATGTAGCCGGCCATATGTCCAGTCAAATTAATTCCTCACGGTTTGGCAATCTTGTACTCATTTTTCTTGCTTGAAATATCCTAAAACAGTTGACGAAAATCTAAAATATTTACAAATCCATTAACAACTTGACCGTATTAGATAATGTGAGATTTCATCTCAAAATTAATTGGTGATGAGAGAAATGATTCACCTATCGAATAAATGTAGAAATTCTTTCAATTTTTTCAATGTGAAATCCTCAACTTAACGTAGAGTGTATGTGGCTTAAAACTATACGGGTGCTGAACTCGTTTAATTTGTAGGGCATCGGTTTAATTCCAGCCATTTCATACAAATTCACCATTGATCTAAAGTATTGCATAAAAACCTTATATCTCTTCTACCAGGCCTGGAGATGCCTACGGGGCGGGGCTGGGCTGGGGAATGGCTTGTCCCCGTCCCCGGAAAAATCCCCGATTTTTTTCTCGGGGATCTGGTTCCCCGCGGAGATTTTTTTTTACATTTTTTAAATTTTTTTTGAAAAATAATTTTAAATAATTAGATTTTCTTAGAAAATATCTATAAATTTCAACTATAATGTTAATTATTGAAGAAAAATATTCATATGAATAAATAATTTCATCAACAAATATATTTTTATTTGAAAATTAAATGGGTAAAGTATAGAAAAAAAAAATTTAAAAAAAAAAAAAAACATTAGACGGGGATCGGGGAATGGGGGACGAGGAATACATTCCCCGTCCCCGGCCCCGATTAGCCCACGGGAAATTTTTCCCACGTGCCCCGCCTAGCGGGGACCCAACACTGCAGGGAAAATGGATACCTCTAACCAGGCCATAATAGTTATATTTTTTCCTTTCCTTTTTTTGGTTTTTAGATCCCCAAATCTTTCCCATATATATATATATATATATAATAAAATAAAATAATAATTGGGGGAAAATTTACCAGGTGTATATTTAAACATAAACAACCAATTGGCAGGCTATGCTGCGAAATAAATGAACAAGTTGGAGAGATGACATTTCGTACCCTTTCAATCAAAGCCCAATCGCTTTCTTGCCCTTTTCAATGTCATTATTTAATTTGTAGGGTTTAATTCGCTGCCAACTTTCAAGAACAATCCACCTTTTTGTTTTTGGTAAGGCATATAGATTGCTAATTTATTTAAAATGATCTTTCTCAGTGAAAGATGATTTTCTTTTGACGTGGTTGCCGCTTCAATAGGTTCGTACATAGATATTTAGTAATGTTTATGACTTTTTTTTTTTTTTTTTTGAGTACAAGTTGAGAGAATGAGGATTACAAATACCAATTCTAAGAATTGAACAAATGATCATGATGTTGAACTGAATTTCTACCAAACAATGAAACCATCAGCACCGACCCTCTCGGTACTTTTGTTTTTCTTTCTATTCTTGGAAAAAA
The DNA here is from genome assembly GCA_037833695.1 of Sechiopsis laciniata. Taxonomy (NCBI): domain Eukaryota; kingdom Viridiplantae; phylum Streptophyta; class Magnoliopsida; order Cucurbitales; family Cucurbitaceae; genus Sechiopsis; species Sechiopsis laciniata. The sequence goes on along the minus strand of JBBMKA010000021.1, from coordinate 6,297,587 downwards.
ACACATGTGTTTAGGTAAATATTAGGTTTGTATAATTAAGTTTGCAAAATGTACAAAATATGTTTTTTGTTTTTCTTTCTATCTTTCCCTATTTTTATTACATCATTTTTAAAAAAATATTTTTTAACATGCATTATTTTAATCAATTTCACTTAATTATTTTTAATCAATATAACTTGATTAAAAACTATCAATTTTACTTGATTAAAATTATGAGTTTTGTGGCTATTAATTTAACTTAATTGAATCTGTCTCTGCTACATTTTAATGTTTTTTTAAATTTTGACATTTGTAATTTTTTTTCCTTTTTATGTTATTCACGAAAAATTCATTTTCTTAATTAAGACGTCATTTTATATTGAAATTAGAAATATTTATTAAGTGCATCTATTCTTCATTTTATTAAAAATAAAATAAAAGAAACAATTACGAAATACACTCGTAAATTTATTATCTTGTAAGTAACAATGAAAAACATGAAATTAGAAAAACAAAAATAACAATAAAATAAAAAAAATAAAAAAATCTACAAAGAGATTGTTTCAAAACCAACCTGGCTATCCCAATTTTGGAAGTTGTAAATGCTTGAACATTATGATATTTTCTTTCTTCCATTTTTTTAATTGCTCATTACTCTATCCAACTTTTGTGGGCCACTTTTCTCCAAAAAAAAAAAAGAAAAAAAGAAGAAATGAAAAAAAGAAAGAAAGTCTGTGGACTATTTTTTTTTAAAAAAGGGGAAAGGTAAATTTAGTCTTTTGGTGGTAAAGGTATGGTTCATTCCATTTATGTCCCTTACCTCTAGATAATAGTTTGAAAAAAAAATATTAGTTTCAAGTTGGTAAATGTGGGAATAAATTATATCACATCTATTTAGTTTTAAGGGTGGTGACGTGTTTATTTTATTTGATATAATTTACAAATTTGATTTTGAAAATCGATATTTGACTCTCATTTATTTGAGAGCAATAGGCTACATCCCTACATGTAGAGTTTGTGATTCCCTCCTCCAATTTATACAAAAAAAATACATAATCTCGAAAACTTATACTATTGAAACATTGATGGTAAAGAACCCTAATTCTATAAAAGTAAAAAAGAATATATTTTCTAATATTGAACAAGCTTTGGTTACTAGTGAATGATAAGATTACCCAAAAGAACCAAAGGCTAGATTTGGCCACATCAAAAAAAAAAAAAAAAAGGTCAAATAAAACTTTATAGGGAGGACCCCCAAACCTTTCCCAACTGAACCAATGCATGTGATACAATTTAATGTCTGCTAGGGAATGTCTTAAATGTTCTATAATTAAGCCCAATGTTTCTTTACCCCTTTCAACTATTTTCATACCTTTTACATGACCGGATTGTCCATTTTTTTTTTAATCGAACTTTATTTGAGGTTAAAGATTTAAACCGATAATCTCTTAATTAATCAATGTTCCACATTATATCAATTGAGCTCAGTTCAAAATTAGCATCTCTTAACTATGTTTGTTAAACGATTTTTTTTACTAACAAAGTACAACTCAACTAACAAAATGTATGTTTAATAACAAAAAGGACCTAACTTTGAATCTTGTCCCAAATATTTTTACTTGATAAAGGAGTTTTCCCTTTAAATATTATTTTGTAAGGATTTTCCCTCGACAAAAAAGATATGAGTTGAATTGTATGCCAAATATTTTTACTTGTTAAACAATTATTTCAAAGCTTTTATTTTGATTTTTTTTTTCAAATCTATGTATTTTTAAATATCTAATTTTAATCTTCATATATTTAATAAAACTTAAAATTGGTCAAGGATTTTTCATGAAAAATAAAAAAGGAAAAAAATTCTATGAATGTAAAAAAATTTAGAAAAAAATTTAAATATAGCAAAAAAAAAAAAAAAAAATCAACTAAAGCAAAAACTAGAAACAACATTTCACTCACTTGTGATATTTGAACTCTGATTTCAATCAAGTAAAATCAATGATTTCAACAAGTTAAATTGATCGTAAACAATTAAGTGAAATTGATTGAAGACAATCAATTAAAATAATCAAGTGAAATTGACTACTTATAAAGTTTGAATATTTTATTATAAATGAAATATTTTTAAAAAGTTGTCAAAATTAAAATAAGAATGGTAGAATTTGCTACCTACCACAAATTTTTAAATTCGTCCCTATGATAATTTTCACATTGAGTGCTTTCTTGTATTTCCATTATTATTATTATTGAAGCAATTATGCTCAAACAGCTCAAATGAACTATGAATCAAAGTAAAATAAATTTTGAAATAGAAGGATGAAAATAATAACTTATACAAACATTGATTCTCAATTATATTTTGTTAGGGTTTTTTTAGCAAAAATCTGAAGAGAAATTTTCAGCCATTTTTGTATCAGTCATGGACACTTACAAAAAGAAGATAGGAGCTGACAATTTACTAGTTTTATGGAGTACTGCCCATTAATTTTAATAAAGTTTGGCTGCAATGTAATAATATAAATAATTGTTTGTCATAAAAAAAATTTAAATAATTGCCTGTTGTCTTTTATGTTTTTATTAAGGCATGGAAAATATATTTCCAAAAAACTAACGATTGTGTCTAGGTGGGGATGACTTTTCTACCCAATTTCAATCCTCATTCGTGCAAAATTAATTAATTAATTTAAAAGAAAAGTCAATTAAATAGTTATTAATCCATCATGAATCTTAATTTAAATTGTTAATTCTTTATAACAAAAATCTTAAACCTCTTAAATGGAATTAAAAAAAATTCATATTAAATTATTTAAGTGTTCAATTTATACATAACAAATTATTCGTGCAATATTCATTAAGTTATTGAACAATTAATTAATAGAACCTTAAACTTACAACTCAAAATTTATAATAAAAAATGATTAAAACATGTATGTATTATTAATAGAACCTTAAACTTGAAACGATTATCATTCATATAACCATGACAATCAAATTTCAAATTGATGTTAATTTAGATGAGAAATTATGGGAAGAAGTTTGGCATGATGTGATTGATAGTTTACATTGTTTGATAAATGAGAAAATTATATAAAAAAGAATATGTCCAATCTAATGGCAATTAAAGCTTCGAGATTCATATGTCGTTGAACGGATTTTAGATATATATTTTCAACCAAAAGTTTAGACATTTGAATGACACATTTTAGGTGGCGTTTGATAATTATTTTATTTTTTATTTTTTGTTTTTGAAATTTAAATTTACAACAACTTACCTTATCATGTATTTTTTCTAATTTGGGTATCTACATCTTACCTCTATTTGTAAAAATCAAACCAAAATTGGAAACTAAAAAAAGTAGCCTCTAAAAGTTTGTTTTTGTTTTTGAAATTTAGTTAACATTCACATACTTTCTTGAAAAAATATGTATATATTGTAGGAAAGATGAAACATGTGGTAGAAAATTTGAGTAAAAATAAGTTTAAATTTAAAAAACAAAAAACAAGAACCAAATAATTATCAAACAGAACCTTAAATATTTGTTTAATGAAGATAGAGCTAGTTTTGGAGGCCCGAACGACATCCTTGGAAGATTATCGTTAACAATATAATATAGGAGTGCAAATTTAAATATATATTTCCAGCCAAAATATTAGAAATCATTTGAATCTATGCTTCCCTATGTTGTACTAAAAGAAAAATAGCACATGATGAAGTCACCTAAAAAAAAAGAAGTTCAAACTTACGAATAGAAAACTTATTTGGTCAATACTAATTTGAAAGATTTTAGAGGATAGAAGGATTTGGGCCAATATTAAAAGAGGGATTTTGCCCTTTTTTTTTAGACAAAAGGGGGATTTTGCCTTATTTCCATTGAAGAGACATAATTCACAAGAAAGCGCGTAAAATATGTTGAGTGAAGTTTAATTTTAATTTTTTTTAAAATTTTAATCAATAATAAGTGAATTTAAACTCAAACTCATGACCTCATGATTTATAAGTATATATCGATGCCGTATGACTAGCTTAAAAAATGTCACATTGTATGATATGTGAACGTGAATGTCAACAAGAATAGTATTTCAATCAACATAAATATATTTTTAATCAATAGGTCATAAATTAAAATTCTTTGGCTCCCAAATTGTTTTTAAATTAAAAATAAATAAAATAAACGTGGAGATGAATATATAAAGATGGGAAATATATATAAGTATTTCTTAGCAAAAGCCATGCATTTGAATGTGAACATGAGTCGAAGAGCTTATTGAAAAACATTAGGCATCTTAAACTATCTTTCTATATTCAAATTTAAGAATTTTAATTGAGAAGGATATATTAGAAAAGTAATTCCAAAAAATACAACAATATATTACTATAAAAACATTATGTCTCTCATTTTTTAGTCATTCAAACTAAAAACACTTCAAATTTAGACTAAAATCTCAACTTTCAAATTGTCAACGCCCCAACAATCAATTTAAAAACTTAAACATTCCTTTTCTCAAATTTGAAAATTTGTAAAATATTTAACCGAAAAAATGAAATTACTCTGGATTCCATCTCAAATGGTCAAACTCAAATCTCCACTATGATACCATGTTAAGTCACCTACAAACTCAAAAACTTAAACCGTCGAGTGATAGTAAATTCAATTAAATCAGCGGTCACATTATTCAAGCCTCCTCGAACAATTTTCGATCTATGCACGGCGACAGTTGTGGAAATTAAGGGGCTTGGTGTACACAAAGTTTGCCTTGAATCAAAATGGCAGTACCTTTCCCAATTTCACAGTTGTGACAATAAATATTGCCCATAATCCCAGTACACAATCAAGTGGGGGAAAAAATAGGGTACAAAGTTTGCAACTTTTTTGCTTTTAGCCAAACACTACAACTTAGAAAGCCAGCTTTCCAATTGAACTCCCACTTCTTTATCTCTCTCTCTTCAATAATTCAAACACTCTATATTACACTTAGCCAAAATATTAAAGATCAAATATTTGTTATTGTTGTTTTGATCTTTCTTTTTCTTCAGCTATGGGGAGAGCTCCTTGTTGTGAAAAAATAGGGCTTAAAAAGGGAAGATGGACTGCTGAAGAAGATGACATCTTAACTAAGTTCATTCAAGCTAATGGTGAAGGCTCTTGGAGATCCTTGCCCAAGAATGCAGGTCTATTTTCACTTCTCTTCTTTCTCGTACAACCGACGACGAGTGTCGTTGGATGAAACAAATGTCGGATTTTTCCTTTTTTTTGTCTAGTGTTTTGAAAAAATGCGAAATAATATTTAATCAGTTTAACTATGTTCAGATTGATAGTGTGATTAAATACTCTTTTTTTGTTTGTTAATTCGTTTTGGAGTTAAACATGACTATTACTTCATTTGATAATGTTGGTTTTGATTTCCATTTTTTAAAAAAGAAATATAAGTTGTTATCAAATGGAAACTTTAACTTTCTTTCGTAAATAAGTCAAGAAAAGACAATAACTTTTACTTGAATTAATTAATAATTGGTCTTTTTCTTTACTCTTTGCACATGTTTTTTGAGAAATTTGTGGTTTTATGATAAAGGATTGTTAAGATGTGGAAAGAGTTGTAGATTGAGATGGATTAACTATCTGAGGACAGATTTGAAGAGAGGAAACATCACAAGTGAGGAAGAACAGATGATTGTAAAAATGCATGGTGTTTTTGGCAGCAGGTACATTATTTTTATTTCTTAATTTTTTGAGTTTGTAAACACAGTATTCGAGTATTTTTTGCCACATTTGTTTTTAAAATTTAAGTCTATCACAATTATTTTACCATATATTTTTTCTTATATGGATATCTACATCATACCTATATTTTAAGAAATCAAACCAAAATTTGGAAACAAAAAAAGTAACTTCCAAAAATTGTTTTTGTTTTTGAAATTTGGTTAATAATTACATACTTTCTTAAGGAAAGATAGATATATTATAGAAAAGATGAAACACATTGTTGGAAATTTGAGTAAAATTATACTTAAATTTCAAAAACTAAAAACAAAAAATCAAATAGTAATCAAACGGGACCTTAAAAAACACACACGCATACTTTAAGTTGAAGATTCGAACATTTGACCCGTTAATCGATGTTGCATGCTTTATAGATGTCAATTCAAGCAGGGTGTCGTGTTGTTTATGGCATATTTGACAATGTACAAGTTTTGCAGTATTTAATCTGTTTGGCATGAGAGAAAATTGGTCAAGTTAGTTTCAATTCATGAATTTCAATTTTTTTTTAGTCCTAAGGGTAATAGGGTATGAATAGTTAAATTTTCAATCCTACATGTACAATTACATTTGAAGTATACTAATTTGGTAGCTTTCGTATACCTTTGATGATTTATTTTTTGCCTAAGAAATAATTAAGAAAGGCTTTAATCACATTTTACTATTTAAATTCCGTACTTTTCTAATTTGATCTACAACTTTAAATTACTATTTAGTGTTTGAACTTTAAAAAATTGTGTTAACTATTATCTCTTAATTTTCACAAATCAAATAAAATTACGATGTAACATGTCTTTTGTCTTTTTATTTGACATGTAAATACTTGAATATAAAGATATATTTGATGCGTACATGTAATCCTGCATCAATTTTCAGAAATCTTAAAGTTAAAATTTCTATGGAATGAACTCTATATATATATATATATATATATATATATAGATAGAGAGAGAGAGAGAGAGAGAGATGATTTGGGTTCATATTTGAAAAACATTATTTTCATTTGACATTGTTACTCACTATCATATCATTTTGAATAATATTTTTTGGGTCAGTCAAAAATAAGTTTCCACATGAAAAAACTTTTTTTTAAATACCTTTCTGGCATATTTTATTTGATTTTTTGTTCAAAAAAGTATCTATTTGATCCAAACAACTTGCCTAAGAAATATATTTTTTCTAGTTTCATTTCTATTTGTTGTTTATAAGGATTGCAGTCTCCATTCCTTTCTAAAGCTAATTCACTCATGTTCATGTGGCATTTGTTATTTTGTTATTTTGTTATTTTGTTTTGTTATTTTTTTTCCCTTCTTTGTTACTGTCAGTCTTGTCCCCCAAAATAATTGAAGTATTCTCAACTATTGTCAATTTGGTGGACCTTTGATCATCATTTGGTGGACCTATGAGTATCATATTAACAATCACCACCTAGTTTCTTTTTTATTTAAATCTAAATATCAAAGAATATTTTCATCAATTTACGTGTACCTAAATTATTTTATTGTCAAGAAAAACTTTAAAATTAATTTCTTAGTAAGTATTCATTATAGATTGAACCAATAACCTTAGTTTTCTAATATCTTTTCACCGCTAGATCAACCCATGATGTTTAATTTCATAGTTTCTTTTGTTTGTTTGTTTGTTTTTTTGTTTTTTTTGGGGTCAACTTAACAATAAATATCGTCATCAAACAAGACGAGGCCGTTTGCTTTGTGAGGTTTATTATAATTATGTTCTTTATTTTGAATTTTGATTATCTTTTTAGGTGGTCCTTAATAGCAGGACATTTACCTGGTCGAACAGACAACGAAATAAAAAATTATTGGAACTCTCATCTTAGTCGAAGAATCTACACTGTAACACGACCATCTGCAAAGTCTTCTTCACCTATCACTGGCATCCTCGACATCACTCCCATGCCCAAACGAAGGCGAGATCGAACCAGCCAAAAACAAGCTGCCACAGTCAAAGGGAGAACAATCCCTCCCCTTATGGAGAAAGATGAATTAATAGATCAAGAAGGGTTGAGCTCAAAACATAGCAAAGAAGATCAAAATACATTGGGAAATAATGATGTATTATTAAGCCCCACTATGGATCATAGAGATGGAGAGGATTTGGGACCATATGATTGGCTAGATGGTGAAATAATGAGATTGAGTAATAAAATTATTGAATGTGGAGTGGTGGAAAAATCAAGTGGGAATAGAAGCAATGAGAAAGAGACACGTGGAGATGATCAAAATGGGTCTTGTTCTTCCTCAATGAATTTATCTTTGGAAAAGAATCAATTGCTGAACTTTGACTGGGAAATTGGATCAGTTGAAGGATGTTTGGACCAATGGGAGCTTGAGGATATTTCATCTTGGTTATGGGAAAGTGAGATTGATCAATGTTTTGAGAGTTAGGGTTTCAAATGTAATAAAAAAATGAGCAATGGTATGTTTGATAATTAAGGGCGCGTTTGATAACGTTCCCGTTTCTTGTTTCTCGTTTCTGTTTCTCTTTTTTTAGAAATAGACTTGTTTGGTAACTGTTCCCGTTTCTCGTTCCCAAAATTA